>SRMA01027355.1:43858-131618 GCA_007224835.1 Danionella cerebrum
AATCTTTATTTTTGAAAAGCTGCCAATACACAGTAGAATTCTTGCATAAAATAAATAAAAGTGACACATTTAGGTGATATTTTAAATAAATTGCACTCTTTATAAAGAAATACACATTTTTTAAATAAAAAATGAAATACTGCAACTAGTTAGGATAGATTAACTATCCACATTTTCTGAAGAGAGCACAGATCTGGTTGCAGTGACAATATCTCCAGCGGTAGAAAATGTTAGATGTGTTGCCTGCCACATACCCGATCTCCGTGGAACAATGTCGGCATACAACTTTAAATTTATCCACTCGTCTATCCCCGTTATGTATTTTAACAGAGAAGCCAAAGTGTTCCCAAACAGGAGAGTGTAGTGAGGTGGGAGGGTCTTCAAGCTCTGGCTTCCCTTTCGCTTTTGCCATGTAATTTTCCTACTCGCGCTCGTGCTCGTCACTCAATAGCGTCCGTGCGGAAACTATCTCCGTGGAACAATGTCGGCATACAACTTTAAATTTATCCACTCGTCTATCCCCGTTATGTATTTTAACAGAGAAGCGAAAGTGTTCTCAAACACGAGACCGTAGTGAGGTGAGAGGGTCTTCAAGCTCTGGCTTCTCTTTCGCTTTTGATATGATTCTCGCGTTCGTGCTCGTCAGTCAATAGCGTCCGTGCGGAAACTCGCCTAGGAACATTGTTGCGCTGCGCTTAATATCGCGCTGATAATACATTTATATCATTTAATAAAAATACCGAATACCGAAACGGTACGCAAGTGTCCCGAACCGAACAGGCCGTACCGAAACGGTTCAATACATACCGTGAACCGTTACACCCCTAATACTTGTACCCCTCTATAGACTCGTCTGCTATTGGACCTGCTAAATCAGTGTGCACCATCTGTAATGGCTTTAACATCTGGATTTCTGTTCCTCCTTTGCACAAACTTTCCCTGAATACACACTTCACAGTCGTGTTCTGGTTTTTCAGGTTTACCTCTGATCTGCATCCCGCTAACTACATTTTGTAGTTTGATCACGTCTTCGTAATTGCAATGACCGAGTACCTCATGCCATGCTTGTACATCATGGATTGCGTTGCAACTATCAACTGCATCATCTTCTGTATACAAATAAAACAGCTTACCATACACGTGTATGTGGTAAACAGTACCGTCCTTATGAATAAGCTTGTCCTTTCCTTGTTTGAAAATGACTGTTGCTCCCAAATGTGTAGCAGACTTCACAGAGAAAATGTCCTGTGGATACGAAGGAATATACAAAGCTCCCCTTAGCTTTGCTTTCCGTCTATGTCAATCAAGAATATCTCGTCTTCTCCTCTTTTCTGTGCTATACCGTTGCATAGGGTCCCATCTGCAAGCTCCACACAGTGAGTCTCAGGCCTAAAGTTGTCGTCGAAAGTTTTGTACTTTATATATATTTCGATATATCGTTGATGATATGTGACGTAGCTCTGGTATCGACCATTAGTCCCTTCACCTTTACTCCGTTCTTCTGACATGGGAATGAGGCGTCACTGTCTTTCACTCTGAATGCATGATCATCAGCCTCTCCAGATCCGTTCCCGTCTCTGACTTTCCTCGCCACATCCTGTTTCCTCTTGTGCCTGCAGGTGGCGTCGCTGTGCGTGTTGCTCATGCAATGACCGCACCACGTTTTTCTTCTGCACAGTTTTGCACGGTGACCTTGTAATCCACATTTGAAACACACCATGTCCACTGTACTTGCCTCTCTGCTTTGTATAACTGGCTTTATGTTTCTCTGGGTCTTTTTCACCATCGTTTTCATCACATTGCCATTGATTTCAGTTGCAGTAAGCTTTTCTGTATCCTCAAAACTCTTTGAACTTTGAACTCTGTGAGTTACGTTTATTGCAAATGGTTTAAAGCGTCCAGGAAGTCCTTTTAACACCATGGCAATCAATAATCCATCGTTTCACCTGCGTTTCTCAGTGCAGTAATGGTGGCCTCCGCTCGTATAATACAGTCTGTCACTGACTCATCGCCTTGCTTCTGAGAACATACTTCAGTAGTTTAACAGACCCTTTCGCGTTTTTGCACACACAGTGCCGAAAAATCATTTTAAACGCCGGATGGTTTGGATTACACCGTTTCAGGGAGTTTGGTCAGGGCCTAAAATGAACATGTTTTACAAGTTACATCAATACCCCAATCAATTATTTTAGCCATAAACAAGTCATTTTGAGGGCACTTTACCACAAGCAGCATCAGATTGTAGCTTAACAACATTTCAGCAGAGATGTCTTGGAAGATTAAAACACGAACAAAGTGAGCAACTTGAGGCTGCAAAATTACAGTTACACTGTTATTAAATTAATTTCTGTTTTGATTGATTTGGTTTTACTGAGGTTAGAAAACTAACATAAAAGCCGTGAATTTAAAATAAAGAGGTGTCATGGCTCTGCTGTCAACCTTTTTGATCATTTGCCACCACTAGATGGAGGAACCTGCTTTTCTAAACCAGACCGTGCTAAACTCTAGAAAATCTTGAAGGGATTCTCTGTCGAAGCAGTGTTCTGTTTAGCGGGCAGTGCAGGGGATATCCTCTCCACCCTCATCTCCACCCTACTCTTCCGTTACCGTCACAGCCAAACTTTTACTGCAGGGAACCAGCTGATGGCAAAGTAGACCGAAGAGAAGCAAAGGTATAGAAGACAGAAAAGAAAATAGGAAGAAACTTATGAATATGGATTAGGTCGCTGATCTAGTGTAATGAATATTCATGAGGTTTCGGCTAGGACTCATGTGACGTCACACAGCAGCGCTTTAACTTTCGGACCAGCATTTAAACTCTCACACGGGACAGAGGCACCGGTGAGGGGCGGAAGCTCCTCTGCTCGGGCTTATCCCAAAGCTCTTCTAGAGCGGACAAACCTTGGTTTCTTTTCCAGTTCGTTCGGCGCGCTCTTTCTCAAGCGGTGGACTAAGGGTGTGACGCTTCGTTCCTCGCACGCTGTAGCCAGCGAGCATTCGATGCGTTACTCGGGTGAGTAACTCCGGGCGCAGCTCCGGGGCATTGCTCGTTTCTGCGTGGGGAGGATGCTTTCCGAGGAGAGGAGCAGCCAGGGCTCGAAGCAGGCGCTGGTCGGGCTCCTGATCCGCTCCCCCAAGCGACTGCTGGGCAGAAAGAACAGCAGCGGGTCCCTCAGGTGAGTCTGCAGACCTCGGGGAACCACACCGGCATCCCGGAGCACCGGGTTTAGAATATGCACGGCGCATTTGAGATTTATTTGTGTCCACCGAATATCATAATCTCTTTCATGCAGGCTCTATAATGTAAATACACGGGTATTACTTAATTCTCTCAGTCACAGATGAATATTCTGTACAGCAGGGTCCTCTCTCTGAAGCAAGGCTGTAAGTTGGTTTCACGCTGAACGTTTGATAATTACCCAGTGCTCTGTAGCATCAGCATAAAGGCGCTTTATAAATAAACAGGACAAAATCAACGTGTATTCTGTTTTTCAACGCATATTTACTCATTTACTTTAAGAGTGTAAATATCACAATGCTTATGTGAAAAAATATAAAATGCCAAATATCAAAACATTACATGGTTAATCTTAACTTCACTGATGCAGATGTGATAGACTTCACTGATCCAGATGTGATAGACTTCACTGATGCAGATGTGATAGACTTCACTGATGCAGATGTGATAGACTTCACTGATGCAGATGTGATAGACTTCACTGATCCAGATGTGATAGACTTCACTGATCCAGATGTGATAGTCTTCACTGGTCCAGATGTTACAGACTTCACTGATCCCGATGTGATAGACTTCAATGGTCCAGATGTGATAGACTTCACTGATCCAGATGTGATAGACTTCACTGATGCAGATGTGATAGACTTCACTGGTCCAGATGTGATAGACTTCACTGATCCACATGTGATAGACTTCACTGATGCAGATGTGATAGACTTCACTGGTCCAGATGTGATAGACTTCACTGATCCAGATGTGATAGTCTTCACTGGTCCAGATGTGATTGACTTCACTGATCCAGATGTTATAGACTTCACTGATCCAGATCTGATAGACTTCACTGATCCAGATGTGATAGACTTCACTGATCCAGATCTGATAGACTTCACTGATCCAGATGTGATATATTTCACTGATCCAGATGTAATAGACTTCAATGGTCCAGAAGTGATAGACTTCACAGATGCAGAATTGATAGTCTTCACTGATCCAGATCTGATAGACTTCACTGATCCAGATGTGATAGACTTCACTGATCCAGATGTAATAGACTTCAATGGTCCAGATGTGATAGACTTCACTGATCCAGATGTTACAGACTTCACTGATGCAGATGTGATAGTCTTCACTGGTCCAGATGTGGTAGAATTCTAGATTATAGACCTTATCTCTGCACTCTAGATTATAGACCTTATATCTGGACACTAGATTATAGACCTTATATCTGGACTCTAGATTACAGACCTTATATCTGGACACTAGATTACAGACCTTATATCTGGACACTAGATTATAGACCTTATATCTGGACACTAGATTATAGACCTTATATCTGGACTCTAGATTACAGACCTTATATCTGGACTCTAGATTATAGACCTTTTATCTGGAAACAGCATCATATACCCTACATTCGACCCTATATACAGACCCCCCAATTAGATGTCATCCAGCTCCAGAAAGAGTCCTGGTCTCTCCGAACTGCTTTTATTTACTGATCAACGAGGCTCAGTTTCAGAAATGAGATAGTACGTAAAATGCTTCTGTTAGAGGCGGCATGGAGGCATTGTGGGTAGCACGGTGGCCTTTCAGTTAGAAGGTTGTTGGTCCGAGGCTCATCAGTGACCTACCTTGAAGGAGTTTGCATGTTCTCCCCTTCCCAAAAAACATGCGTCAGGTTCACTGAAGAATGAAGGAATGAATGTTTCTGTAGCTTCTTCTGATTTGTGCTCCTGTCTCTGAGGTCTTTCATTCACTCTGATTAACTAAATCCACCACAGGGGGATAAATAAAACACCTGAACAATGATCACAAATTAAACACAAACTTTACCAGGAGTAAAAATCTGGCAACCCTCAGCTTCATCACACACAGACTGAGTGGTTCACCCTAAAGACGACTAAGATGAGGATTCCCACTTCCAAACTAAACCTAGAGCTGCAGACAGATGGGGAATGTGAACATGGGACATAGAAGATGTCAAGTAGTTAACCGTTTTGAGTAAATGATCCCATGGACTGAGTTAGGGGGAAGGGAAGCACCAATCAGTGTTTCTGTGATTAGTTGATGATGTCACTCCTCCACATCTGCTTCTTTCTCTTTTCCTTAGATCCAGTAAGTCAGACAGCACAGCTCAGTCCGCAGAAAGCACAGGTGTCCGGCAGCCAGCCAGGAGCAAGATCCGGCGACAGAATCACCACCGGCTCACCTCTGTTTTCAGCCGAAGTCCTGTCCTGCAGCGCCAACAGCCTCCCGGCACAGACCTGCAGCCAGAAGATGAGACGGAGGAGATGTCCAGCCACCGGAGCGTCCCAGGCATCCTCAAGATATTCGGCAGCCATATCTGCCAAGGGACCAATTATAAAAGTGTGCTTGCCACGAGGCACTCCAGCGCAAGAGAATTGGTCAAAGAGGCTCTGGAAAGGTGAGAGATCTTTTGACTATAGATACAGATAGTGTTCTAAATGAAAACGAACACAATCTCATTGAAGATCTTGTTACTCCAAAAAATTATTTTGTAGCCGCAAATATGGTTCCATTCATAAAATGGAAATTACTAATAGAGTTTCCAGAACTGTAGAAGAAACCGCAAACCTAAGGTGGGGAGTCATTCTGGAGCAGTGGACTGTAGTTCCTGCAGGAGCTCCTGGCTGAGGGAGATTATTTAGTCTAGAAGCACATTCCTGTCTCTACAATCTTGTTCTTGACAACCTTGAACTGCCTTTAGGTCTCGTTCCTTCTGGAGCTGTTGGAATTTGATTGATTGATATGGATATGTGTTTTTAGTGCAGGTATAGAAATTTTGCTTTGATTGTTGGATAGTTTCAATTTAATTTTCCAGTCATGTTCAGTAACAAGTGTTGTACAGTTATCACAAATTACAAGCAAATGATTTTTCAATGAAGTGTGTATTACTTGGTGTTGGGATAATGGAAGGAAATGGAGCGGGGTCACATGACTCCATGTGGTGGTGCTGTTAAAGGGAAAGTTATTGAAAAATGTACCTGGTGTAAGGCTGGTTCCAAGGGTTGATACAATAATGGGTTTCAACCATGGATGAAGGTTTCATATGTGTTCCGTCTTTCAGAGCTTGTGGGAACTTTAATTGTTAAACAGAACTCCTATGTGACTACATAATTTTATTAGAAGCATATTGTTTACCTTTAGCATTAGCTTTGATTGAAGCTACATTAACTATGTAATAATTGTTAATAATTATAGAAATTCACTTACTTGTTATCTATAACCATTTAAACCTTTGTTACATAATGTGATACTTTAGTTCTTAGCATTTAACATTATTGTAGAAAGTGATTAGATTAGAACTAGTGATAAGATTGAACAAGATCTCAATTTATTTACAAACACTACGTTACATAGTGAACAGAAAAAACAATACCAAGAAACCACATGATCTGAAAAGGCTATGTGTGTGTGTGTGTGTGTGCGTGTGTGTTTGTATATAAATGTATAGATAGTAGGGGTGTAACGGTACGCTAAAATCGTATTCGGTTCGGTACAGTGTCTTGGAGAGTTCGGTTCGGTTCATTCGGTTCGGTACAAAACAATAAGAACTTACATAATCTTTATTTTGAAAAGCTGCCAATACACAATAGAATTCTTGCATAAAATAAATAAAAGTGACACATTTGGGTGATATTTTAAATAAATTGCACTCTTTATTAAGAAAAACACATTTTTTTTAAATAAAAAATGAAATACTGCAACTAGTTAGGATAGATTAACCTATCCACATTTTCTGAAGAGAGCATAGATCTGGTTATAATATCTCCAGCAGTAGAAAATGTTAGATGTGTTGCCTGCCCGATCTCCGTGGAACAATGTCGGCATACAACTTTACATTTATCCACTCGTCTATCCCCGTTATGTATTTTAACAGAGAAGCCAAAGTGTTCTCAAACACGAGACCGTAGTGAGGTGAGCGGGTCTTCAAGCTCTGGCTTCCCTTTCGCTTTTGCCATGTAATTTTCCTACTCGCGCTCGTGCTTGTCACTCAATAGCGTCCGTGCGGAAACTATCTCCGTGGAACAATGTCGGCATACAACTTTACATTTATCCACTCGTCTATCCCCGTTATGTCTTTTAATAGAGAAGCCAGAGTGTTCTCAAACACGAGACCGTAGTGAGGTGAGAGGGTCTTCAAGCTCTGGCTTCTCTTTCGCTTTTGATATGATTCCATTTTCTACTCGCGCTCGTGCTCGTCAGTCAATAGCGTCCGTGCGGAAACTCGCCTAGGAACATTTTTCCTCTGCCCTTAATATCGCGCTAATAATAAATTTAAATTATTATAAAAATACCGAATACCGAAACGGTACGCAAGTGTACCGAACCGAACAGGCCGTACCCAAACGGTTCAATACGAACCGTGAACCGTTACACCCCTAATAGACAGTTATTCACAATCTTACACTGGTAAAATTTGGTCAATTACGGTTACTTTTCGATTCGTAATTTGGAACGCCCAAGAGCTTGTTGGCTGGTTTGTTAAGGGCAAATTAGAAGCTAACAGTGGCATAGCTTGCCTTCTCTCAGAATTAGGAAAGCTGCGATGTCTGTTTGCTGCTTGAGGTTTAATGTAATGTAACAGAACCTTTAATATGACCAACATTTCGCTTCTTTTGAACACTACCAGGTACAGCTTGGAGAAGGAAGATCCTGGTTCGTATGTGCTCTGCGATGTGATTGGCAAGACGGGTGTGGATTATGAGTGGAAAACCGAGTGCTGTCGGGTTGTGGGGGATTCTGAGAGGCCTTTGATGTTGCAGTCCCTCTGGAAACCCAAGGAGGGGTTCTCCAGACGCTTCGAGATTCAGAAGAGAGCCGCGCTGGAGGCGCTGGGGGCTCAGGACACATTTGAGATTGCTGCAGGTACGGCAGAAATACTTGTTTGGAGGGAAAGTTTCTCCCAGTTTAAAAATCCATGGGTTACTGGAGTAAATCAAGCTTTTAAATGGGAAGTAATTCTAAAGTTTACATACACTTATATATAATGATAAAATAAATACATTTCTTTCACCTGTCCCCCTTAAATCACGTCTCCGAGGTTTTCAATCTGAGAGAGGCTGTGCTCCTACGGAATACGACAAGCCGAGGTCAGAAAGGCAGCGGGCATGTGATACAAGTGTTGTTCTTTTCTTAACTTTTCAGCGTTTATCTGAATATTCTCAGGGAGTTTGTTCAATTCGTCTAATGAAACACCAACGGCACTGTGCCTTTGCCTGTCATCAGCCTCCTGTGTCTTTCTCTTGCGTTTAAAAACAACTGCACAGACTCTCTCCTGAAACTAGATGGAAACTAACTGTAATTCACTCCATGCCACACGGTGGCGCAGAAGCACTCCACACTGTGTGAGGCGTGTTTATGGAGAAAGAGAAGAGGACGAGCGATTGCTTATCTGTCAATTAAAAGTCAAATTGTTTTGTTTTATTTTTGATAATAATCCCGGTCTTGCGCTTCAGTGTGGCACACATGACCGCGAGCTGTTTTCAAATCTTTCTCGTGAGTGTTTGGTTTTAGAACATGGACAAAGTTCTCTGCGATTCTGTAATGAAATCATGCCGTGTGAAATCCTCTTGTTCTGAGGGAATTCAGCAGCGACTGGATGCTGCCCCTGCAATCTGAAGGGACCCGGTTTTGTTTCTCCTTCTGCTCCTCTGGGAGTACAGCTCCTCGTTTTGTTCTTGAGCGATGTTTACTGCTGCTTTTCCCTTCTGAAGACATGTGATCAAACGAGCCAATCACAGCGTTTGACGCACAGCATGAAAAAAATGGCTCGGTGCATTTTTTTTAAATAATGCAGTGTTTTTTCCGGCTGGTGTGTACAGTTAGATTAACAGCATGTAAGTAAGGCTTGAGATTTACTGCATGCAGCCCCTACATTAAAAAACACATAGAAATGACTTGAAAGCAGAGAAGAGGTCCAGTGTGTGTGAGACCAGGATAGATATTAAATTATTAATTATGTGAGTGTGCAAGTTTAATTTCTTTGTTCCAAATAGTTGAAAAGAATTCCCCTTTGAACGGAAACCACTGTTTGTATTGCCGTCTATGCCTTTGGATCTCCTCCACAACTTCTCTGCATTAGCTCTCTCTTTGGCTGCAGATAATCTTTCTTCTTCTTCTTCTTCTGTCAGCCTTCGGCTCTACTTTGAGTTGTGGTGACTTGATGAATCAATGATCAGAAGAAGACTCGATCGGCAGCCATCCTTAACCTCGTAAGCCCGAGAGTCCCCGGTACCGGGGACTTGCCCCCTTGTGCGTTACATTTTCGCTCATAGCTCACTAACCCTGAGAAAAACCCACACATATTAAATACCATTGTGCTCAGTGGAAATTCCTCTAAAAACGTATCTAATTCAATTTCATATCCGTTAACCACAGCTCGAACGCCATGCAAATAAACAACAACATATCCGGAGTATAATTCATGACCACGTTTTTGTTTATGTGCGATATGTATCCACAATATAAACGGAAACACCAAAACCATGGCATCAAATGAAAGCTAACAACCAGCTGAATCCAGCGATATGCAACTCATTTACATTGCATAAAGTATTTCAGAGCATTTATCCGGTCTATAGCTTCGCGGAAACTTCATTTTGGCTCTTTTCTGTAGCTCTGTGCCTGAAAAAACAAATATGGAAACACTCCCCGTGTGTAAAAGCAGTCCTCTCCACACTCCGTGTCCTGTGATTCGTCGGGGATCCTCTCCGTCTCAAAATGGTGAATATCATTGGATTCTACAAATTTAAAGCTTTCCAACGAGGTATAGAGCTCCCGGATATGACACGGTGAAGTTACAGGGTTGGAAGAGGCATAAATAGAAGCTTACGCATGGCGCACGGAGACAGCGTAAAGTGGGCGTCAACCCCCCTTTTAGCATTTCTTTAGTAGTTTTTTTTGCTGAAATTATGTCCTGTAAGCAAGAAAAGAAGACTATGAACGTAGCTGAAGCTTTGGACAAGATTTTTTCCATATTTCAATTATTGTGCTAACATGGATTACGCCTGAACTTTGTTCAATCAAAACCTTTACAGAATATTAGTTTCTTGTAGTATGAACACCAAACTTGCTACAGATGTCCTTGACATGTAGTGGTTACAATTGATTGTGTTTATTTGCTTCGTTATAAGTAAAATAAGGAGATATAAGCATGTAGTTTTTTTTGGCCAGTTCAACATCATTTTCTCTTACGCAGTGTTTCTTGACTGTCAAATTAACTCATCCACACCACTCCCCAAGAACCTATCTTCATTTTGATACCAAGATTTGCAGTTTAGACCTTGTAAAAGCTGAGAAATGCCTTATAGAGTGAAGGTATAGGATTTTCGGAAAATAAGCCTCAGGGTTTAAGAGGTTAAAATATCAGCTTTGCCTCACCCGCTGTCTTCTTCAAGGCAGTGTTCTGATGATGTGTCAGAAGTTAGAAAGCTAGAGTTGAAGAGACTTGTGTAACTTGATTTCGGCCAGCACCGATGCATTGGTGCGTCTGGCTGTTCCAGATAATTAGCATGCCAAATATCCCACGACCAGCCTGCCACTCTTTCAGATGCAAAGCAAAGTTTACACCAAGGTTTGTTTAAGATAGAATTTAGATTATCGAATTAACCCAAGAACTCCTCCCAGGAAGGTCATCGACGAGCCTCGAACCGGCAACCTTATGCATTATTGTGTGCACATGGAAGAAGCCTCAAGAGCGTCCAAGAGTAAACGTTTGCTCATGAAGCCTCGTTTTAATGTAAATGACCGTAAACAGATTCTACAGTTGCTCTCAGAATTATGGGATGTCAGAACATACTGAGATACATTCCTCTTTTCGTGAAACATGATCAACGAGGGATTTTCCAAAAATAAAAGCCATAATAATGATGATATTACTGTTTTTAATAATGATCTGTGATCTATCTGTGTTCCCAAATCTGTTACTCCAAACATTTCAATCATGACCCCTACCGCGACCTTTACCAGTCTGACCAGAGTTTGACACGTTTCCTCGGAACGGGTCGGGCGACGGAAGGATGGGTGGAATGGTGTGCGGAGGGAGCATGTGAAAGATGTCTCTGCTAGGCCTCGAAGAATTATTCAACACGAAAGAGCTCGAGCGTTGAATGATGTCACTGCTAAAAGCTCCAGAGCGCGCTCTTAATAAACTGTACGCTATCTCGCACCGCTGTATTGTTGCTAATCCGTGCCTCCTGGCGTGAACCGCGCTTCGGAGCTGTTTTGTCTGGCTGACCTTTGATCTGAACCCCAGTTGACACAATTCAGGAATGTTTTAACAGTTAGAGGGACCTCACAGCTTATCCTAACAAGAGCTTGTCAGCAAGAAGCTCGGTGGAATGGCTCTGTTTTACTGGGATCGTCCTATCGGCTCTCCCACTGAGCTTTCCCAGCACACTCCTGCCCCCTGCATCCCGCGAGCGCTTGTTGTTCTTTCAGACTGGGTTTCCTGCACTCTAGAGGGAGTTTTTTCTTCTTCTTTATGTGGGTTTTGGCATGAAGTCGTGGTTTCCCTTGAGAATATGTGGACTGGGGAAGCTCGGCCCCATCAGATGTGTGTTCTGGCAGAACAATGTCGGCGACCGCCCATTTCCACCGCTGATAACGCCCAGAGCAGCCATGGGTGTGAAAGCCTGACCTCTGGGAACATTTCACAGTGCAGAAAAGCTGTTTGTCTTGCGTCACTCCCAAACAAGACATAATAAAGCCCATGACTGCAGTGAAGCTTCAGGGAGATATTCAGTGCGTTCGGAAAGTTTTAATGCAGCCATTTACTAAAATCATTTTGAAGTTTTTTTTCCTCATTAATGAATGCAGCAGCCCAAACTGACAGAAAAACACAGAGTTGTGCATGTTTTCACAGAGAAAGAAAGAAAGAATGAAAGAAAGAAAGAAAGAAAGAAAGAAAGAGTGAAACATCACAGGGTTCAGACCTGGGCTCGGCGTTCTTTTGCTCTAATGCAGCCATGAGGGTTTTTTAGGGAAAGATGCAGCAAGTCTTTCAAATCTGGATTGGTGGATCCTCTCCAGTTCTCTCAGGTTGATTTTCACGTCTCTCCAGAGATGCGCAAGTACATTTGTCAGGGCTCTGGCTGGCCACTCAAGAACACTCACAGAGTTTTTTTGAATCCACTCCTTTAATATTTCTTGCTTTGAGACATTGTGTTGCTTGAGGATAAACCTTCGGCCCAGTCTGAGCGTTTTCATCCAGGAGATCCCTGAACTTAATCGCGTTCGTCTTTCCGTTGATTGCAAGCAGTCGTCGTGGCCCTGCAGCTGATGCTGCCACCTCCATGCTTCACTGTCCCGGACAGATGATGAACAGTGCTTTGATTTAAGACCAGAATGTCTCTAGGAAGAGTGCTGCGTTGGTGGAACCTCAAGAGCCCAGAGCCTTGCCCCCAGTCTCTTCCTACCTCAGTAACAGACTCTGACCGCTCATGAGCAGCCTGTTAGGCTTGCTACACTGGAAGTGGGGTCGGACTGGACCCTAGTGGAGACCCTAGGACTTTGATCCTAGGACCTTCATCTTTCTCCCCCCTCGACATCTTATTGACCGGAGCAGTCAGCACTGCCAGGCTCTGTCTGGGTTTACCTGAGGCCTGACCCTGACAGAGCTAGGGTCCAGAACGTGGGTCCCCATGGGCGTTATGACATCCCCCTTCCGTTCGCTCTACCCTAACCCTTTTAAAGCTGTATAGAAGGACCTCGGGCATGGCTTAAATAGGGTTCCGATCAGACTCTGACATTGTCTCCGAGAGCGACTGGTAGGGAACATGGGGATGTATCCCCTTGCCATGCCCAAGAGGTCAGTGACCTGAGGTGCCCAGAGGTAAATGAGGGTAGGGTTCAGTGGGTTTAAATAGATAGCCACCTACCGCTGCACAATCATTACGTGCATCATTGCTATTTTAAAATGGCGGACTCCATCACTCACAGAGCTCATTCCCATCAGTCGACTCCCTCCCTCAGGGAATGGAGGTTACGCAAGTATATCTAAATGTTTTGTTTTGCCGTGTGATGTAGCCACATCAGTTTAGCAAATGCTTTGAAACTCCATGTATGAACCCACTCCGGAACAAAACAACATCAGAAGTGCTCAGTGTTCCCAGTGCTCAGATAAAAGAACATTTTGCAAGTTTAAATGGTACTGAATTGGTACTAATGGACCCCCCGGACTGTCGCTCATGGAATATTTTCTCTTTTACGTAACCTAGAGATTGATGTGTGTAAATCCCAGTATAGCAGCAGTTTCTGAAATACTCAGAGCAGCACGCTTGGCACTAGAAACCGTGCCACGTTCAAAGTCTCTTAAATCCCCTCTCTTCCCCGTTCTGATGCTCGGTTTGAACTGCAGCAGATTGTCTTCACCGGGAGCAGTTTGAAAGGTGTACCTAAAAAAGTGGCCGGTGAGAAGCTTTAAGTTACTAAGTAATAACTGAAAATGTACGGTCTGATGTTCCCTCAAAGAGATAACGGCAAACCTCGAGTTTGAACCCGAACTAAATCTGTTTCCACGGGTTTTGGCTGCTCTGGAAATGTGAAATATTGTCGGCTCTTCATCATTTGTTCTGATTGTAAAAGTGTTTTCACTACAGGCCCAAACGCCCAGGTCCGAAAACTGCACCCCGCACGCTCCCGGGTCACCTCGCTGTTTGTGGACGGCTCGGGTGAGCCTGTGGATTCTCTGGGGATCTGGAGGAGTCTGAGTGACATGAATGTGTCCGCCATCGGAACCAAAGAATCCACGGAGAAGCCCGCTGCACCACCTCAGCTGGAGGATCCAGAGGCGGATAAAGAGATCAACGCAGAGAAGGAGGAAACGGAGAGCAGCGACGACAACAACACCCAGTACTCCGTCCACCTGCCCTTTGACTTCCCGTACTTCCTCCTGCTGCAAGGGTACACACACAAACAGGTAGAACAGCCGCAAATACATCTCTAGAGCGATGCTCGCTGTTTTTCACAGAGGAGTTTCCTTCAGTGCGTCCTCTTTAAACTCGTGGTGCTGGAGGTCTCGCAGAGATTAATCTCCCGAGAGATCCTCGGATTAGCTCAGGTCAGAGCAGCAGGGTGTGAACAGACGCCGGATGAGGATCCATGTGTCGCTGGCAGCAGGAAAGCAAAATAAAAGCGAAACAAATAACAAACAAAACAGATCCAGAAGCCTCCGTACATTCCTTTGAAGGGTCTTCTGTAATGAGACTCTTTGTATTCAATAAAATAATCCACGAGTTTCCACTAGAGATGCAGCGGCACACAAAGCTCACGGTTTGGTTACTGCCGAACCTGTTTTTAACTACACGGCTGAGCAAAATTGAAATTTTGAAACGATTCTTTGTAAGGATCACATGAAGAGATAAATCAAACATGGAGACGCATCTATAAAAGTTTTCACTTTAAATTAAAGTAAACAATCGTAGTGCGGTGGACATGAGCTTCTTCAGCAGCGAGCAGATAAGCGCAGGAAGAGAGGGATTCAAGGCGGCAAAAGTAACGGGTACCTAGGGGTCCTGAAACTAGGAGCAGCTGTCTGAAGGTGGAGCAGAAGAGCGCTCGTGTTTCATGTGTTTCATAATCACAGCGCTGGCACACAGAGACTCTTTTCCCTAACCTTCTTTTCATGCTATTCTTCTGCAGAGCCAGAAAAAAAGTGCCCGCCGTCTCCTCAGCGCTGACCATTCTTTTCTGGCTCAGTAAAGCCCCGCCCTCCTCTATCTTTAACGCTCGCTGATTGGATATTTGCTCTCGGACACGCGTTTCTTTCCCTGACATCTGCCTGAAACGTGAAACTAATAATAAAACATACAGGAGTTCAAATGAGGAACCAAAAAACCGTGGTTCACAAGTGCGTACGGAACCGAAGAGGGCGTACCAAACGGTTATTATTGTGGCATCCCTAGCTTCCACAGGAATATCACATTTTTTGAAACATAACTCTTTGAGTTGTGATAGCAGCACAAAATGAAAGGGTGATGGAATAATTAAGGGCCGGGCACTGTTCTGCGTCAGTAAAGTTCAGGCTCCTGAAACATCACTTAGAACAAATAACAGAAAGAGTTTTTAACGCCACACCACAGGTCTCATCAGATTTGAAATGCTGCGTTTAGTTTAGATTGACCCGGATCTTTGATGTTTAACTCTTTTAGCGTGGCATCGAGCAGTAATGCCAGCGTAAACCTAAACTGACTGTAACATCTGCTCTGTGCCTCGTGAACGTTGAGTGGAGGAGAACCAATGAAAATCACCGTGGGCTCCGTTAATGTTGGCTGTAGGTGGTATGGGATGGCAGATGTTGCAAAGTGTGCAGTGGTGTAACCCTGGCGTGATGTAAGGAGCAGAGTTAATGTGAGGCAGGTCAAAGCAGGACACGAGGGAGTGAGGAAAACCTGGATTTCAATCATGGGTTCGATCGTGAAGCGTTGCCCTTGTATCGCAGAGAAACCACGTGCTTCTCTTTGCTTAACACACGTCATGTGAGGGAGGAATAAGCTGCTTGGTGTTAGCAGCGTTGTCTCGTGAAATGCTGAACCTATGATTAAAGTCTCTGCTTTCAGTCTGTTGAGTGCTCCGCCAAAGAACAAACAAGTCCTTGGAGAGCAGTCCACCAACATCCAGCAGTCTACTAATGACCATCGATCAGAGCGGTGAGCCGCAGAACAACCGGAGGTCCTGGGAAGATGGAGGTACAAGAGTCTCGGAATGCGAATGGGCGGCAGGGAAAGCTCTGTGATTGGCTACTAGCACTGGTCAGGGAAGCACAGACCCTGCTCCCGCGTCGTGGATCACTGAGATTTACTTAGAGCAGGTGTTGGGGAGATTATTGAGGGTTAAAAGACTTTGTGTCAATCACTTCTGCTCACCAGAGGAAGTGTGAGCTTCAGGGGATCAGACTGTGTTCACACCACGCTCTAAGAGGATGAAGAGCAGAGATAAGACTGAGCTCAGAACTCAAACTGTTTATGATTTATGTTCACCGGGAGTTTCTGATCTCTGTTATTTGTGTTTCAATCCTGCTTTAACGGTTTCCAGTGTCATTCTGGGCCCTCCTTCAGGACTCAAGCCACGACAAATAAACTTCTACAAAACTCAATATTGAAAAGCTGAAAAGGCCCCATTGCCCTTTTAAAAATCCGCATTGCTAAAATAATTATCTTTATCTAGAATCTTGCTTTCTCTAAAATAATGTTGAAACTAGCAGAAAGTGTTCTTCAATAGAAAGGAGAGATCTCGCAGCGTAGGAGTGGCTGGCAAGTTGCGTATTGATGGGTTCTTCAGGACTTCTTTCTGCAGCTCTTATGTTTTTGTCTCTGCAGGAGTTTCTCATCTACCTGATGAGTGGAAACACTTGTGTGTTCGGCAGCGCCTCTGAACACCCCTCTGCTGACAGTGCTGACACCCTGAAGGTGGACATCTTGCTCTTCGCCCCAGACGTCTCCCCCAATCACTGCCTCATACATCGCTTGAACCCTTCCTCTGACACAACAGAGGGAAGAACCCAAACTCTGCTCCGACCCCTCCACGGCGCCCCTGTGTCCCACAATGGCGTTCCTCTCGAAGATCAGGAGGTGGAGCTGTGTCCTGGTGACCTTGTGGGGCTTGGGCAGCACTATCTCTTCATGTTCAAGGACCCGTCGGCATCCAGAGGCTTCCAGACGCCTTCCTGGATGGCCACGCTCTGTTCCCCCATTGCCTTTTCTCCTTGCAAGTTGTGCGGGACATCTCTGAGGAGGCGGAGGAGACCAAAGATGGCCGCCCGCTGGAGGGATGTGGAGGGCAGGGTGCTGGCGCTGTCCTATCAGAGGCAAGAGGAGGAGCAGGTTTTGGAGAAGATTCTCAAAATGGCGGATACAGAAGGCGAAGACTCCAAACTGACCCCAGCCTTCCTAATGTGTCTTTGCATTCAACACAGTACCAGCGCCCACGAGCTGGTGCACCTGCGGAGACTGCTGCTGTCCATCGCCAACGGGATCCAGCTCAACATGTGGGTGAGTCCGAGAAGTGATCCGATGCCATCTTTTATGAATAAATGCACTCTTTATCTGGCTTTTAACTCCTCCCAGCTTCCAGACGTGAGTAGGGCTCCTCACGCGGCTAAATCACATGGATCATGAAAGTATACCATTTTGACCCCTGCACCAGAAAACCAGAGCTCAGAGATGAAAAAGGTCCACATAAACTTTATTTAAAGAGAGAAAAATATAATGTAGCCAAAGTAAAGCAGATTTCCAGCGCAGGGCTCTCTTTCTGCTTCTGCGACTGTCTGAGCTGGAGTCATTTGCATAAATCGATCTGATTGGGTGGCAATATTTACATTTATAGTAAATTAAAATATATATAAAAGTTTTATATTACAAAATCCAGCCCACCCTTCCGTGGTTGGCAAAAACCGGTTCTGGCTAGATCCCTGCACAAATCCCTTTCAAAAGCAGGAATAAGAAGCTGAAACCAGGTGCCAATAGGAAACTGGTCTCATTGAAGGTGGATCAGTATCAATGAGAAGCTTAGCAACCAAAGCAGCAGCTATTGTATGAACATAAGGGACAAGAGGAATAATATACCCTGACTCCTCTATAGGAACCAAACGGATTACGTAATTCCACATTAAACAATAAACATTTTCTTTCCATGAAAAGGTTTATAGTTTCTAACATGAAATTTTTGTTCTGTTTACAAGCGTTACCTGTTTCAAATCGGTTTAAATCTCTGCACGACGAGAAGGGGCAGCATGAGCTCGGGATTCTTTAAATGAGGACAACAAGTGTGTTGTTTTAAAGTGTCATGAACAGACATATGTTACAGATGTCCCCGGCCCAGAGCTCTGGCGCTAGTTCTGTTTGATCTGAGCCGGTTTCGAGTCTTTGTTGAGTGGGAAGTTAAAGTTGTTGCTGATTTGACCAGATGTGTTCTTTTATGGAATTACGTTTTTCTTCCTTCTACAGGAGAGAACAAAGGACCTTGCAGCTCTGCAGCCAGACATGTGAGAGAGATTATTTCTAGCGCTTCCCCTCGTGAGAATCTGACTCAGCTCTGGCTGATTTGAGGTTTACAAAGCAAATCTTCCATTAATTAAACTAATTCTCTCAGCCCAAACATGGTTCTGTAACATGAACTTGAAAAACTTGAGACGATTTCGCTCTCAGTTTCCCACAGAGTTCCTCCTCACAGAAAGAAGAAATGTTTTTTATTCCTAGGAGAAAAAAGAAGGGTTACTTTTCAGATTCCCTAGAGTTTCTAGTGGTTTTCTGAAACCATTATAAGATTGTGGATATTATAAGATATGTAATTAAGTTTATAAGGCAAATAAAGTTTATTTCTAGATCGCTGTACAAAAACAACTCAAACCAAAATAAAATCGTCCTTAAACATTTAAAACAGGCAACTGTCGGAGCTCTCTATAGAGGTCTGTAGTTCATGAGATCCTGGTCAGATGATCGTCGGGACCTGGACGGATGTGGTTTCCAAACCGTTTTGAACTGGATTCTGAAAGAAAGCCAGTGCAAAGAGAGGAGTGTGATGTGCTCGATTCTTCCTGTAAAGGCTGGAGTTCGGCATTCTTGCCATCACCACTTACAGGAGACCCCAGTGCTTTGAAGGTACCAGGGACATGGCTTCTAGCCGCAATACCTAACTGGTAAAACAGCTGTGGGTCAAATATCTGAGATGGAATTCAATAAATGAGACACGAGTTAAAACAAAACCCCAAAGGAGCCGCAGGTCCAGCGAGACGGAGCAGCAGGTCGTGGTCGATATAATGACAGAATGAAAAATGATCATCTCAAACCACAAAAACCATTAGAACACTGACCGCAGGCTCCCTGTACAGACCTCGGCAGCTTTACACAGTGTCCTGTGGGGCGTCGAGAGCCAAATGCTAGTGTCGATAAAAATGAAAGCAAGGCTGAGGTAAAGAAAAGCTTTCTGTGGCGTGAGTTTGTGTTTGTGAATGTTGTGTTCTTCAGGATCTCGAGGGATTACTCTTCTGTGGCTCCTTCGGTCATGGACTTAAGGTGTCTGGTGCCTGCTCTGAGGCCACTGGTGCTCTGGATGTCTAATTCCATCGAGCTGCTGCATTTCATTCAGCACGAGGTGCCTCTACTGCTGACCTGGAGACAGCAAGAGCAACGCCCAAACGACACAGGTAGCATCTTTCCCTTTTTGTTTTAAACATGATTTTTGGCAGGGCAGTGATGTCCAGACAGGAAGTAGATTCCCATTTTGAGATGTTCTTCATGGTTCTTCAGATGTTCTGCTCCATCTCGTCTTGGTACACTGATAGAGTTGGGCATCATGAGAAATCTGACCACGTCTGGACACTCTAACTCACACTCTATAGCGTCATTTGTACTCTGTGCCAATAAGATGCCGTTTTGAATCATCATTGAAACCGATTATCAGATTTTCTCCACATTAGTTCCAGGTCATCCTTTGACTATGATGAGTAAAAGCTAGAAAAACCAAAGGGGTCAGGAGATTCGAAAATTATTCTATCTCTGTTTGTCTTAAACCATGGGACCTTGATTTTTGGTCTCTGGGGCCTTTTGAATGTCACTGATCTTTGGATTTGGTCAAGAGTTGCATGTTTTTGCAAATGCATCAAAATATCTTTGCAAAAGTACAAAGTAAGTCGCCGAGACTACATGGCGACTCTATTTTGAAGATGCATCTCTACAACCGTTGACATGTTGGCCCCAAACATCGGTGTGAGTCATCGGTGCTTAACGTTGAGCACACACTATAGCTGACAACAGCGCACCCTTAAGGTCAAAGAGAATAAATCTCTTAATAAGGCCAAAGCTGTGGAATGTTTTCGATTGTTTTGCCTGCAATCCAATGGCCTGTGAACATTTCATTTTGTTGCAGTAAACACGACTGGTGACTGAAAGCGAGCATACTGGTTATTGGAGCTTGCTCACTTTGATGTGGAAAAACAGTTTGTGTCACTCTTGTCACTAACTTTAGTCGGGGAAGAGAGAAGATTTCATAGGAGACTCTTCTTCTTTCCTTTGACACAACATCAGCAACACGCAACTTCTAAACTGACCAATCACGGAGCCTACAGTCCTTGTATCAGTTGCAAAGTTACAATTTTAGGGAGGTACATCTCAAGCTGCTGCGGTGTGACAGGGCGCACATTTAGAGTCAAGCAATCTCAGGTGACAACATAAGAGACCAATGCTGCAGGGTAAGGATTTTCCTAGTTGTCGCTTTAGAAAGTGATGAATATTTCAGAGCATGGAGTGTTAAGTTAAATCTCAAAGCTTTTGCCGAGAAAGCTTTTTCTAATCGAAACTTGAACGTGTTGTTGCTGCTGTGCTTCACTCTCTGATTTCTGCTTCTGTTGAGCACCATTTCTGCAGAAAAACCCATCGAGTGTGTCAGCTTTGAACGACCGATGCTGATGTGGTGGTGTCAGATCTGTTGAAACATATTCCCTGAGCTCTTCAGTCATTGATTCTTGATTTGTGTGGGTTTTCGCTTTGTTTTGCCGCAGATGAGCAGTAACCTTTGTGTTTCTGTTCCACTCAGAGAGCTGGGAGAACCAGATTCAGGCCACACGAGGCGCCAGTGAGGAGGCCATGACGGTGCTAGAGGAGGTCATCATGTTTACCTTTCAGCAGACCGTCTACTACCTCACTAAAGTAAGTCCACTCTACTGGCCAGTGATGTCCTGAAACTATAAACCAGTCCCACTGGACTTTAGACTTCCACTCTGGGTTCTGTTAGAGAATGGCTCTTTGAACAATTGCCGGGTTGTTGGATAATAATCAGCTTTTTTGGACTTGTTTGGTTTGAGCCGGTTTAATCTGGTTGTTGTTGTTTCATAATTTAGTTGGTGCTGGTTGAACCTGGTCTTTGTTGGAGCGAAAGGCAGATAGGATCAGTTTTGGAGTTCAGAAAATGTACTCACACCCAAAAATAAATCTCAGAAACCTGGTACAAGCGGCGCAAGAAATGACCAAAGAGCCTGGGCATGTAGCGAGTATAAAGACACAAGCGAGTCAGACTGCACCAGAGGTTTAGACCACTCCCTGAAAATAAGAGAGAGAGGAATTTTACTCGAATAATTTCTGCACTTTATTCTGTAATGGGGGTTTTTCATTTCCTTAAAGATATGGCCAGGAATCCAGTACTCCGTGCTGTAGACACCATTTTGTGGTTCCTCTCTGGGTGCCAAAAGTAAAGAGTGAACACTCAGAGCAAAAACAATCACTGCAGCGGTGGGTTTTCTCAAGGCTTGAGTTAATCTCATATCGCAGGAATGTTCTGGATCTACAATATTTGTTTTCTTTTTCTTCGTGGCTGAAGCTGTTCTTACACAAAAGTATCTTGAGAATTGAATTCTTACTTTCTGTTATTTCACCATCACACAGGAAATCCTACGCTACCTGAACTAGCTTATAAAAGGCAGATGTGAACTAGCCTTGACTTCTACTCTATTTCTTTACATTAAAGGATTTGATGTATTGCTTTTATGCAAATGTTCCAAAGCAGCGTCACAGAAGGAGGAGCCTGATGTAGTTCAATCCTTTTCCGAGCATGTTTTGTGTAACAGAATGTTTTTTTTTCTCTGAGGCCATGATTAAACAGTATTTAAATGATGCAAAAGGGTTTAATAACGACTGTGATTTTCACAATCGATTAAAGAAAATGTAAAACTTGTACAATATTTCATTTGCCTTGGGAGCTCCCGGAGGAAAAACCCACACTAGCAATTCCATTTCATGTGGAAAGCTACATGGGGAAACTACATGCAACTGAACCCAAAGAGACAGCAGGTGCCGCACAGGAGGAATCAAGCCAGGTGAACCTAGGGCTTGTCCCTTCCTTGGTCCCGCTTAATTATGGAGATTCACGCCAAGCTGATCACGTGGAAAGCAACAGTTAGAGCAGCAGCAGAGGCCCGAAGAACATTTAGGTGTTTTACCGTAACAAATGACTCAAAAGCTTGGTTGAAGAGATGCATTTTAATCCTGATTTTAACTGGGAGCGAATCTGAACTCTGAACATTATCAGGGAGTTTGTTCCAGAGCTTCGCTGCTAGATGTGAGGAGCCCTTCCTTCCTCCTCTGGTGGAAGAGATGGAGTACAGTGCGAGAGCAGACTGCTCAGACCGGCTGGATGTAGAACCGTTCAAGGCTTTAAATGCTAGCGGTGTTCTATAGGAAACCAGTGGTGCGGGGATAGGATTGGTGTGATATGATCATACTTCCTTGTTCTGGTGAGGATCCGAACTAGCTCCAGTTTATTTCAGGAGGAGGCTGAAGAGTTGCTGATCCATTCTAGAACTCGTGAAAGCATCGACTAACTTCTCTGCAGATTGACTAACAGAGGTTTTTGTGGTGGAGGTCTTTGTAATATAATATGAATATCAAAGTTATATTTCCAGCAAGAAAAGCTCATTCATTACTGAGTAGATATTAATAGTATAGTCATTGAACACCGAATATAAGACCTAAAACCTGTCATTATTATTATTTTCTTTAATTTATATTTAAATACAAATGTACTATAAAGCGAAATAAAAGTTTTTTTTTTTTTTTTAATAATAAAAGTGGGATTTGAGAGTTTGTACATTACTAATACTTTGGAATTTATGTCAAAGCAGTTTAACAAAAAGCACGGCCAGATTTAAATGTTAACATCTGGAATAGAAACGAAAAGAATGAAACAAATAGTAAACGGCATCTCTCTATTTACATGCACTAGTTATCAGAATTGTGGATGCAGCGTCTACTTGTTTTTTCCGTATTTTTGAGACAAATTAAACCGTAGATTTTCATTGAATGCGTAGTCAGGGTTTATGAGAGCAATCATAATGTACTCGGAACTCTGCGTGATATGCAATCCCTAGAATTCATCCGAGTGAAGAGAAACAAAATGTGTAAGAAACTTAAAAGGTGTGCAGTTATGAAAACCACTGAGAGATGCAGGGATGAGGAGCGCCCCGAGTGAACGAATCTCCTCACCTGCTCAGATGTACAACTGCTGAGAGAAGAAAAACCCTCTAGCTGCAGAGAGAAATACAAAGACTCCTACAACCAACATAACTCTGTGAGAGAAGGTGGTCTCTAAGTGTACGGTTCCCCTGTGGAGCATGAAGGAGGAGGAGCATGCTGTGCCATCCCATCTGGTTTTTCAAAAGCAAAATAACCTCCAGGGGGTGTAAGGGTCACATAACCTAAGTCCGGTCGAGCGGGTTTGGATGAGATTGAGCACAAAGGAAAGATAAAATAAATAACAAGTGTTCAGCTCATCTGAGCTTTCGAAAGCTGTCGAAGTCACTTCGGGATCCTGCATTCCAGTGTGCAAAGCAGTAATCAAAGCCAATCCAACATAATCCACAGTTTCGATCCCAATATTCAATGCTAATGGATGTGATTAGCTTAACCCATTAAGGAGGAGATCTGGTAATGAAGATTTAGGCACAAAACCCTAAATTAGTACGTCCTCGGTAAATAACTAGAGCTAAAGCATAGCATTGAGGAAACCTCATGGATCTCCTTACTCCCGCTGAGGGGAGCAGAAGGGGCAGGTGCTGAAGTCACCCTGGAGTTCAGCCTCTATGACGACAAGAAATTCTAGATTTCTCGAAAGATGGACCGTTTCTGGTTTAAATTCCAGACAATGTGAGACTTCTGATGGGTCGAGGACAGGAAGCTGATGGGGAAGCAGCTGGCCTCCTCCTCCACATGTGAAGATTCATCTGCTTCCTGAGCAGGAAACACTCTGAGTGGAGAGAGTGCAGTGAAAGAGTCAGGAAGTGCAACCTTTCCACAAGTTTAGGAACATGAAAATGGTGTTACGCTGTCAGACAAAGAAGGGATCTGATCCTCCTCGTTGTGAAAAGATTCAGGATCTTTGTATTTACACTTGTTTAGAGAGGCAGGCACTGGGAATCCACTGGTTCTCTAAGGGAACATTGATTTTACCCAAAACTAATCACAAATCGCATTCCAGCTGCTTTCATTTCGGTCGTTTATGAACCGTACCGGAGCGTGTGTCCACCTACTTTGCTACAGACGGTTCACATGATGTGAGCCCTCGGGCATCTGGCACAGTTATCTCCTGGCTGCTTCCTTTATCTGTTTCTCCGTTTATCAGCAGCGCTTCAGACACTGGGAGAAATGAGAGATGGCTGCTGCTTTGCTCTTATCTTTTCTTGTTCTCAG
Organism: Danionella cerebrum; assembly: GCA_007224835.1. Taxonomy (NCBI): domain Eukaryota; kingdom Metazoa; phylum Chordata; class Actinopteri; order Cypriniformes; family Danionidae; genus Danionella; species Danionella cerebrum. The sequence continues at coordinate 68,294 of SRMA01027355.1, forward strand.
GAACCCTTATATTATCGCTCTGAGGGGTTCTGCCAGGTCTTCTGCGCCATGTTCTTGAAGAATTCTTCAATGTTGTGAAATAATGATCGTGGGCAAACATTTAAACTTGGGAGCCTTTTCTTTTTCCTTTTACTAAATCAGATGACTTTGCAACCCCAGCCTCTTGTAGAAGTGTTACTGCTGGCTCTTCCAACAGGAATCTTTGTTGCCAACGGTTTCACCCCTATCCCACATCTCAAAATATCAGTGGCTCATTTGAACTTCTTCATTGTCCTCAAAATCACATCAGCTCCCACGACCCCGCTTGGAAATCTGCTGAGCCCACAGGTTTGGAACCATGCTCAGGATACCCTTACTAACGTTCACTCTAGCTCTGGGGACTATGTCTGACAAATGAAAGTCTGGCAGACGGCCCCCTACATGCATTAATAAAGAGTTCTGGCGAAGGCAATGGGTCCCCAATCTTTCGGTGTTTGATGATCGTAGTGTGCCTCCAGGAGAGGGCTGTGCAGTGGAAGCTAAAATATTCTGGTAAAACATCTTTTAGTTTTTGATTTTTCGATATTTCAGCACCGATGTTATGGAGGCCAGTGCAGGCTCCACTCAAGAGTATGGAGGCCATCTATTTACACAGTCTATGTTCCAAACATTAGCCACATTACAGATGTGTAGAGTTAGTGCTCTGCCAGAACTGAACCCCGGGTTTCTTTCTCTGATGGCTCTGACCACGGCTACCCGAATCAGATTGTTCGGTGTGGTTACGCGGATCATCCACACATGTGAAAATACTGGTTACACTGTTGTCATGGATACACCGAAAATGTGGTTTTGGGGAGTGTTAGAAGTGGTGTTTCTTATTGTGTTCAGGCCCTGTGCTTGGCGTCGCTGTCCAGAGTCTTCTTTGTTTACAAAGAGCAAGTGTAATGGCGGATTGCCTGCAGGTGTTTCCTGTTTGATCACCGAACAGAGACGCCAGGCTGCAACCAAATCCAGATCAGCGATGTAATCGACTGCTGCATGTTGTTTTGGTTTGGTGAGGTTTTCGTGAGAACGTAGTTCAGTTAAAAAGTTCAGTTACACTGTGTGAGAATAAAAAGCTGTTTGTGTGGAAATAATCTGAAAAAATTGGCTTTAATTCCAGTTTTCAATTGTTTTGTCCTCAACTTCCATTTGTTACTTTACCTTGCATTTGGAATAACGCTCACTTTGTTTTTCCGTGCGTTCTGCTCAGCAGCTCCAGAGGTCGCTTAGCTTGTGTTCTGTCTCGCTCAACACGGTTATGGTTTCCTTCTGATAGAGTCTGTACGTGGTACTGCCGAGGCTGCTGGACAGTAGCCCGCTGTGGGAGGAGGGTCAGCTACATCTCTCTCCAGGACTCTGCCCGATCATGGACATCCTGAAGGAGACCCTGCAGCTTCTCAATATGTTCCAGGTGCACCAAGAGATCTCCAGCCAGCTGCTGAGCTACCTGTTCTTCTTCAGCAACGCCTCGCTCTTCAACATGCTCATGGAGAGAGGTCAGATCATCTGTTCACACTGATCCACATTGTTGTGAGATTATTTCATGAACCTCATATGCGCAGATGCTTTTTGGATCTTCTAAACAGTGGAAGCTTGTTGTCTTTGTTGTGATCATGTTATTCAGCTGTGGCATGTTTTTCACCAAGATGTGAGATCTCTCATCCAGGTGTAAATATCTCTGAATGCAAAAGCTGTTTGAGCAGCACCCCATGGCAAACTCCTTCTCCGGAGATGCTTTCAAACCAATGAACATCTAAAGGCTGATTTTTACTTGATGCACACACATAGATGCCAGCCCTGCATTTTGGAATTCATGTGCCATCCCTGGGCACGCTGGAATATTTGCAGAACCAGACACATGCAAGTATGATGGTGGAGGAGGAAGAAGAAGCACCCTCACCTCTCCCCTCAAAATCAAGAGCTTCCTAGTTCTCCTGCTGCATGAGTTTAAAGTCAATCACATCACAACTCTCACAGACAACTTTCACTTCTGTGCCGGATGTCTCGCTGATTCTTCTCTGGAACGAAACTTTCACAGTGTAGACATAACTATAGAACAGTGTAGTTTTAATGATATTCTAAACGGTCAATCCCTAGACTCCGAGAACAGATTCCAAAAGGGCACATTTTAACTCTGGGGAAACTATTTTTGAGTGTTCCTGTAATCTGCTCCGGTGCTAGCCTGGATTTCTGTGTATGACCGTCTGGCTATGTTGGGTTGTCAGGGTCTGGTGGGGACTTCTACCAGTGGTCTCGAGGGGTGCAGATCCGGGCAAACCTGGACCTGCTGATGGACTGGACTCAAGGGGTTGGTTTGGGACTCCTGGCTGCCGAGTTCTTCCAGAAATTCTCCTCAGCTGTGAACCTGCTAGCATCTCCTAAAGAAACTCTTCTGCAGGTAAGACCCCCCGCTTCACTGCTGCTTGCTGTCTGAGGTTTGGAAATGCCCATGGACACTTCACGGTTAGTTCTATGTCATGAAAGTGGAGTCTGAAATGGAAGGGGTGCATTCCCATTCAAGCCGACAACAATCTATTTGTTTATAAAGTAAACTAAACTAAATTGCATTTAGTTTCCCCTAATAGACCCCCACCACAGAGCACCGCCAATTCAATGAACTACTCGTGATGCACATCCGGCTCGAAGTACTAGTGCTCGCTTTGTTTTCTAGTGCTTTGGAGTTTGCACACAGAAGGGCGTTTCTCTCTGGGAGTGCTGGCGGTTCCCGGTGGGGTGGGGTGGGATGCTCCGGCTGGGGAGTCCGGGGCCCCGGTCATCCCGACCCACGGGGCGTGGAATGATCCATCGGAAGTTGGTTGGCCACTTGTGGGTTGGGTCTGCTGTCCCTGGGCACCGTGTGCTGCAATCGTTTGTTTGTTAGATATTGGCGGTTTGTTAGATATTGGTGTGTGGTTCGTCCAGCTCGCTGTTTGTGATCTTTGGTATGTTATGTATTTATCTTCCCATGTAGCTGAGTTGTATTTTAAAGTGTACAACACCGTTATGACCCCACATGGATGATTGGCTGTGTATGTATGTATATTTAAACATGTGTGTATGTGTGCCTGAATATACAAACTGCAAGAACTGTTCTGCATGAACTATAACAAACAGACATGGTTTGTCTAGGTAGATGCTCTGTATGTATGTGTGCTGTGTAAAAACTGCAAATGGGACAAAAAAACTGTTACTAGGACTATTTATTTATTTTATTTTTATTCATTTACTGATTTTTTTTCTTCTATTTTTATTATTTTTCTTTTTTTTCTTCTTCTTTTCCTCTTCCTTTCTTTCTTTTTCACTCATGTACCTTCACCCCTCACTCTTCCCCAATCCTTTATCTACTCCCCCTTTCAGTTAAACAATGTCTTGTCCTGACACAACTGATATAAACTGACTCACGGGAACCAAAACTAATAAATATTTACATACGTTCAATGCTCCAATCAAGAGGAGAAAACACCACACCAGGTGTTTTACTCCCCTGGAGAAAGCAAAACTGTCCAACTCAGCAAGGCATATACTCTCCCATGTGATGGCTTTAGAGCAGGACAGGACAAGGTAAAAAAAAAAAAAAAAGAAAACTCGAACATACACTGAGACTGATTTTCAGTAAACGTTTTATCAGTGATCAGATTATTGAACAGCAAACCTCAGATGCATGGAGGAAGGGTGTGACTGGTGCTGTGCCGGTGGTTTTTGCCTGAAATGATGACACAGCTAAAGCACCGCAGCCAAGTGTGTGGGAGCGGAGAGAGGGGTGTGGCGCTGTACCCATACCGATGGATAAGAATTACTCTAGTGTTCCTCATTAGACCCGGCATGTGCTAAAATAGAAAAAAAAACTCTAATGAAGGGGAGGAGCTTAAAAAGCACCTGCACGAGCGACGCGTTCGGCGTGAATCTGGATTGAACTGTGCAAAGACGAGGCTTGGTTAAATCCTTTTTCCAGCTGCTGGAGGGTGTTTTTGTGCAGATACGAAGCACATCATGACGTTAATCTCAGAGAGATCCTGGAGACAGCGGCTGTAGAACACAGCAAAACCTGAACTTGCGGAGTAGAACGTGGAGGTCTATGTGCAAATAATATATTGTATACAAGTACTCCTGCTGTTCTCAACATTGGCCTTGGTTACCTCATCTGTCCTCGGATATGAGATCTTTATCCACTTAATGAGACACCCTTCACACTCCTCAAGCTTGTTTGAAGCTGGCCTGGTGCATGCTTTGAAGCAGGGTCTGCTCTGAACCATCACTTGAATCAGGGGTGTCCCGTCGGCCGCAGCCCTGCACAGTTTACTTCCAACCTCTGCTCAGAGAGACCCAGACCTGCAGCTCACAAACACCCTGAAGGACCTGACGAGCCGCATCGGGCATGTTAGTTGAGGTTGGAGCTAAACTGTGCAGGAACAGGAGTTTGACACCCCTGGTTTAGAGGAAGAGCATTTACAGTTGTGGGCAGTAACAAAGTAAAAGTATTTCATAGCTTTTCCAAGTAAGTGAAAGTAGGACCAAGTATGGAGTGACCCATACAAGGAATTTGTGCACACACACACACACACACACACACACAAACACACACACACGCACACACACCGGGAGCAGTGGGCCCGGGGGGCTGTGGTAACTGGTGACTTGCTCAAGGTCACCACAGTCATGGTTGTCTCAGGAGGGAGAGAGTTTCCTCACTCATCCCACCTTCATCTCCCAGTGGAGCTGGGGATCGAACAGGCGACCTTTTGATCTCCAGTCATCTCTAGTATTTTAATTTGGGGAGACTTTTTACTTTGACTTCACCACATTTCAAAGTCACATATCTTACTTTTTACTCAACTACATTTAGAAATATAAGTCGTTAATTTTTGTAAATTAGTGGATAAAACATTACTCGTTATGTTGATGGACACGACGAGAACTTTCTTTATCCGCCGCTCTGAGTCAAACTAAGCTCAAACACAACGCCACTAAAGTTGAAGCATCAGAAGATAAGAGACTTCGTTAGACGAGAAAAACGTCAAGTTACTCAAAGAGACGCCTGAGATAACGCCTGAAACTCACAGCACTGCTGTCTCTGACTCCTTTCATCATAATCACCAGCGCTGTCACTGTAATCATTTTTATTAGAAATTACAGACAGTGGCACGGTGACCAGTGGGTAGCACTGTGGCTTTCCAGTTAGAAGGTTGTCTGTTCAAGGTTCGCCGGTGATCTTCCTGGAAGGAGTTTGCCTGTTCTCCCAGTGCTTGCGTGGGTTTCCTCCGGTTTCCCCCACAATCCCAAAACCATGCGGTTAGGTTAATAGAATAATCGAAATTCCCCGTCGGTGTGAATGTGTGAGTGAACGTTGCCCTGCGATGAACTGGCGACCTGTTCAGGGTGTACCCCTGCCTCTCCTGGAGAATCTCCTGGTGTCCATTACCTGAAAATATAAAAAGTGCTGGGGAAAGCAATTGCAGTTTGCTAGGAAGGAAATGCTTGGGCTGTAAAGTGTGGGAAACCCTTTCGCTTGCCGTGTCATAAAAGCTGTTTATTCATCGCCGTATTGTTTCTCCGGGTCACTGAAGAACAGCTGTTGAAACAAGTCAAATGTCTCATCAAATAGTTCTTTTGTGCAGAAAGAGGAGGCTTTTTTAGATAAAGACAGTGGTCCTGAAACTTTTTCTCACCACGGGCCGATAAGTTCTACCACGGACCAGTGGTACCAGTGCTCAGGACGCAGCTCATCAGACAGCTAGAGATTTGCTGGAAAAGGCACAATCTGTCATTGGAACGCGCATCAACGAAATGAAACTAATAGAGATGTTGGCTGCTGTCTTTGGATTTCTTTGTTGTGGAACATTGGTCGCAATGGTCTCCACGGCAGAACCGCTTGCCAGATTGTGCACCTCGCCCAATGGCTTTATTATAAGGGAAGTAAATGTAAAAACTGATGCCTTACAAACTTTGGGGCAGATTTGTGTCTGGATCACAACAAATACTTCTTTGGGGGGCGAGGTACACTATTTGGCAAAAGCACCTACTGAGATATTTTGTTTGAACACGTACAATTCATTGAGAGGTTTAGACTCTTGAATGAATATAGAAACACCCCAAACAAGCGCACTGTTAGCTCACAAAAAAATCACAGGAAGGGGCGGAGCTGAGCAATGTGCACCACCTGCTGAACCTGAAAACATTCAGGGAAAGAAGTTTTTGATGCTCTGCTGATTGCACAAGAACTGCTTGCTTTATTCCAGTCCCTTTCCCGCACTCTTGATATACACCTAGAATTAAAGGTATGCACTGATTACGTGCCGGCTAATGTAATGGAACATCATTTGAACCACATTTGTTGAACTCAGCTAATGGAGGGCTTGTGCTAAGGGCTAGAAAAGCTGTTTGTTGTGTTGACCGTGTCTGGGTTGCCGTGTCGGACACAATCTAGCAGGTAGCGGAGCAGACCCTTCTCACTCGTATTCAGACCCGGCTTGCCTCGGCATGTCTGTCTATTGTCCCACTGCCAACTCTTTCATGCAGTTCTGGATAGTTAGCATAATTACGTTTCTCACTAGCCACTGAATACAGTGTCCTCCATCCGTCTACACCAGAGATTACTTGCTTCCACACCGACATCAGGGCGACAGATTAAACCAAATTATCGCAGGCTTCGAAATGCCTGCACACATGAGGAAACAAAGATTTATGATCTGATCGTACTAAACAACAAAGCCACTCTAAAGGCAGTAGAAGGCAGGAAGGGACTTCCGCGAGCACTCTGGCTAGGTGGGCATAAATCTCTCGGTAAGTGTCTGCATTCTGTGTGCTGGCTTTTGTGAGTGAACTTTGACCTGTAAGGCGCTTAAAATGTGTTCGAGAGCCGGATTACAGCTCTGTCTGACTGCAGAGGGAACAGCTTTACCTTCAGTACTCACACAACTCCCAAATTATAGCATTTTACACAATGCACAGGAAGCAGCTCAGAGAGCACGAATCGCTCACGCAGCTCCAGCTATGAAGAAGTACATTACAATGTGATGAATATTGGTGTAGATTTTATTACGTGTTTCAAAAAGTGAGTTTAACCAAACAAATGAGCTTTTAAACCTACTAGCGTGTGTCCTGATATGACAACTTACCTGCAGACAATACGACGGAAACCGCTCGTAGGGAACCTGTCCCTCGTCTTATTTTCTCTCTTTATATTCTGCCTGTTTCAGCCTATCAAGTTAAATCGGAAGGCAGTTGAACTAATAAACATGGAGCACTAAGAGAAGGGGAAAGATAGTTGTAGAGCACACGGCGCTATAAAACAGATCAAAGCCATGTGCTAAACAAAACCAGACACACAGACACATGGTACAGACAATCCAAGCCATGTATTAGTTAGAAACTGGAAAAATAACTTTCTTTCCCAAGGCAAGTTTAAGTTGATTTAATGGTAAAACAATGTTCTGTTTCAAGGAAAACGTTTATTTCATTGATTTAAATGCTATTTTTTGCCATTACAATTACTTTTCTTTTTAGGTAGAGCTGTACTTTAAGTTTGATGGCCTCCTTTTCATGTTTGACTCAACTGAACGTCTATTTGTGATTTTATTGGCCTGTAACTGAGTAGCTGAAGTATGAAGGAGCCATTCTGGGTTGTTTTTTTCCACAGAGGCTCAGACCAGCACTAGGCCACACAAAACACCGTCCCAGAATAGACGGCAGGGAAAGGGAGAGACATCTGCAATTCAGTGCAGAAACTCACATTTAACAAACCACACTACGCAAACCTCAAAGGGTGGAGCATTAATAACCAGTCGCCTAGCAACGGTGCCATGAAAGCAGTGCTTATTGATGGGATGGGCTTAAGTCATCTCTGTAAAACTCGTAACATTTCATTTAATCTACAAAAGAAACCAATGTGTGTTGAGTAAAAGCCGACATCTAAATTTTCCCCACAGTCAGGAGTTAAACGAGGCGTTTCTGCCCTGACGCATGGTAAAGGGTAGTAGCCTTGAGAAAATCACACATCTCCTGTTTGACTTAAAGTTTTGATAATGAGACATTTCCTTTGGGGTGATCCATAACATTAAAGCTCTTTCTTGCCACAAGTAGACGGAACCTCTCTCTGCTACAGAACCAGGGCTGGATAAGATGGAGGAGGCCATCAGTTGCATCCACAGCTGGTCGGTCTGTGCTATGTTGAAAACAACCTCAGAGAAAGTTCCAATTAAAGAGAGAAAGCTCCCGTACTAATTCCAGATAATCTACGGTTACAACGGGAAACTCAGAAGGCTACACCGGGGATCCTTTCTCAAAGGCCTACACATTCCTTAACCTCTCGAGTTACCAAGCAGAGGATCCAGTAGCTACTGCTCATCACACTGCCACAAAAAGGAGGATGCTCAGAGCTCCCCTCACCAGGAATCCACAAGCGTACGCTCTTCCAGTGCAACCAACGCTCACTCCGTGAATAGGTGGCTCTTCTATTCGACGAGAAAAAGTGATCTCTGACTGAAGGAGAATTCAAGTCAATCTTTACAGAACTGTCTGGTAGCAACTGACAGAACACACAAGAGCAAATATAGATACTGGTTTGTTCCGATAATGGATCTTTCTCCAAAACATGCGCAGCGTCCTTCATCAACCATCCAATGAATCCTCTTTCAAAAGGTGATGCAGCCTGAATGTCGCGTACTGATGAAAACTATGCTTTCCTGCACAATTTTAACACATTCACAAAACCACTCTGTGATTGGATAGTTTCTTGTGCAGAAAAACAGCCTGTGTGTTGCAGTGTTGATGGTCAGATCCTGGTTGCTGGTTAAAAAGGGTCAAACGCAGGGGCCATCCTACACTTGACTTGATCAAATTAAGAATTTCCAGAGGGTTCTGTCACTGTGCGTGAGAACGGTTAGGCCAAGACTTGTACCCAAGTTCTGCCGTTTAAACTTCCGTTTGGTGCATTTTTAACCACTTGAGCTTTCTGTGTAGTTGCCAAGTGACCAGTTCTAGCTCCTTGAAACCGCGAGCAGCTCTGTGCATGTGTTTATGTTCGCAGGCGTCTTGGTCCACTCTTCGAGCGGAGTTTGTCCACCTGAACCCTGCGCAGCTCCATCACATGTTGAGAGAGTACCATCCATCTCGCTCGTGTCCTCCACACTGGGTACCATCACCAGAGGATGCGGCAGCGGCGCTTCAAACCTGTGAGTCCCAAACACATCCACCGCATCTTTGATTTAGCTCCTATGATTATTTTTTTTTTATTTCAAGTTTTTGCTTTCATTTAGTGATTTTGTTTTTATTTGTTATTATTGCTATTTTGGCAGTAAGGTTCAAAAAATACAAAACATTTTCATAAAACTGTTATTTTATAATCATAAAAGCTGTCCAAACCTGAGCATCCCATAAAGAAACTAAAATCTAAAACTGCTGCACGAGAAAGAAAAGAAATGAAACCACATGGAGGGGTCACAGTGAGGTCATCGAAAGCGAATCGATTTAAATAGAGACGGTGAGATGTTTCAGCAGATTCCTCACAGCCTCTGTATCTGTCACCCTAGCTCATATCCTGGAAAGCTTCGACGACCACCCTCCTCTCATCCTTCCCAGCAGTACCTTTCACTTGGAGCTGGGAAAACCCATCACAGATGAGGGACTGTTCGCTCCCCTCAAACGCCTGCAGGAGTTCATCCAGACGCTCGCGGAGAGCGCGACACTGCCACAGCTCCAGGCCGCTCAGGTATCACCACCACATTATTTACTTGACAATGTCAAGGAAATAGTTACTCAGTTATTCAGTGGTCTAAGGTGGAGATCGTGCAGGTGCGACTCCATTCCCTGGCTTTTCAGAAGATATGGAAGAACTTTGGCGTAGGTGGACCTGTTTGTTTCTAATGACAATTCCCACTGCCAGTTGTTCCCTGTCCCTGGCTACTCACCCAGGGAGGGGGCTTCAGGCCCCTATGGAACCCCATCTATGGAACTTCGGTAGTAAGGACTGCCGTCAGCGCCTGGGACTGAAGAGACTGTGCTCTACTACAGTCTACTCCTTGGCCAGATGGGACCCTCCTCTATTTCACAGCAGAGAGAACGACTCGACTCGCTTCTGAAAGAAGTGTCCCTGAGGATGGTCACTGAGGTGGAGAGTTTGTCTTTTGCTGGGTACAACGTCTGGCAGCTGTGCTTCCTTGTGTTCTTTTTGGATCAAACGTTTTGGTAAAACTGAACTGAATTGGACAAGGAGGATGCTGTAGGTGACCGAGTGGCGCGGTAGAGCGTGATGCATTGTGTAGTTCTAGTCATATCTAATATTTAGTATGTTCTATGTCTTCGTTTAGGATTTCTGCAGTAACCACAACGGAGACGTCCAAGCTTCCGAAGCCATTCCCTGCCTGGACCCACAAGAGTCAAAACCCCATGACTCTATGACCCCTCCTCAAGTCCGGGGCTCCCACACTCGCCTGAGCTCTTGTGAGGACGTCTTAAAACAGAAACTAAAGTGCTTGGAGCTCCAGAATAGTCTGTCTGGAGACACAGAGCAGTGCTACCACAAGAGTCTGGCTCTGGACCCTTCGTGCCTGCTGACGCCTCCCAACACTCCTCAAAGCCTGGACCTGGCTGAGCTGGATACCAGTCTCCAAGAGGGAGCACGGCAGCTCAAGAGAGGTGCAGAACGTTATATTCAATCAAGGCACATTTTACAAACAGCAAGTTCTCAGAATGCTGCAGAAAAACAAGATCTTAAACCAAAATCAAATGGAATAGAAAGTGAGAGATAAAACAAAGCAAAACTCAAATATACCGTATTTTTCACCGTATAAGACACACTTTTTCTTCCCCAAAACTGAGGGGGAAAAGTTGGTGCGTCTTATACGGCGAATGCAGAGCGCCGCGGAGCAGAGGGCGGTCATGGTCGTAGGAGAGGCGTAAGAGAGGCCGCGGCTTCGGCCTAGCTTCGGAGCCGTTGGTCAAATTTGTACACCCGGCGGTGCGCGCTGAGTCATCTCTGCCCATCTCTGCTCGTCGATCCTACCATAGCGCGAAGGACTCCGTGAAGAAGGACATTGTTATAAAATCATTTAAGAAGTGTGGCATTAGTAATACCTTGGATGGAACAGAAGACAACATCTTATTTGACACCAGTGAGGAAGAAAGTGATGACAATGACTGCGTGGATCTGTTCTTCCTCATTTCTGATAGCAGTGACGAAGAGGAATTATTGGGGTTCGAATAAAAACATTACAGCCTTTTTTTGTTACTTTTAATGTTTACTGACTTTACTGACTGTTCATGTTTGCCATATAAATGTTCTTAAACTGCTGTTAACTTTTACACAGTTGATATAAAATTTGGTTCAGAATCTTTTTTTTCTAGATCTTCCTCGTATAAAATTGGGTGCATCTTATATGGCGAAACATACGGTAATCATTAATAAAGAGGACCACACGACGTAGAGTTAGATGAAAGGGAATTGTGGCACTGAGTGCAGGTCTGTATTGAGGATTTTGAAAGAACATTTATTTGTATCTCGCTTCCCCATGCACGTTACTGTGCTTTATTTTATTTGAGAGATATCCTCGTGTATCCTGTGACTCTTCGATTAAGTCTGATCCTCTATTGTTTGGGTGTACGCTTCTGTGTTTCTTTTCTGAAGTCCTTTATTCTTGTTTAGTTTATAAACGAAGCATTTAGGATAAAAAAAAAATTCACCTTCCATATACGGCTCCCCTCAAGGCAAAGCAGGCGACAACTAACAAATGGGGTTGTGATTCTCAACAATAACAAATTCCACAGACTGTTCCTCAGGAAACCGGTGTACACCTTCAGTAGGGGCAACAGGTGACGAGAGTTTGGAGCCGAAAAGGTTTGTGATCTCTGTGTGCCTCTCGTTCTTGCTCTGGTAATGAGCTGTGAGCTTGCAGCCCCTCAGATTCACTGGAGACGGGTTGATTTGATGAAATCAGTGTTGTGTTAGAGTGGGGGGGTCACGTTTGTGCTTTTTGGCAAACGGGGCTGCATGAGCTAGAAACACAAAAACAGTGTCTTTCTTTTCCGAGCGATCTCCTCAATGTAAAATATTTCATAAATGAGTCACGGGCGGGGGAGGTCACTGAAGAACCTGCGCCGCAGAGACAACATTCACATTGTTATTCAAGCTTGATTTCAAAACAATCCAAAGCCTGACCGTCATCGTTCACAGCACAGCACTCTGGCATACGATATCACTCCATTCGAATCAAGTGATCAGCTCTTATCAAACCTGTGTGATATCATAGGAAACATTTCGTATCAGATTAAACTCTTTCCTGCCTCACAATCCTTTACGGAACAGCGTGACTAGCACTGGTTCACACCGCTAAATAAACAACAGGAACCAACTTAACAATCCAGTAGGTGAAGGCTTATGGCTTATGTAGGTTTATGGATTGGAAGTATTCTATTCTCTTCATGTCCGGGGCATAACTTGTCTCACACAATTAGAGAAGGTCTCGAATAAACATAGATGGTGTTTTGGAAATACACTGCTCCAAAAATGAAGAGAACAGCCTCCAGCTGGCCTCAAATATGTCTGCTCCTCAAACGCTACGAGGGCCCGGCGTCCACAGTTCAGACGAACGTTCTACTGCCGGCACCGTCCTTAAACATGTAAAAGAGTGTATTAAACTGCTAAAAGCCTGTTAAATGTTCCAAAATGATGGAAATACATTTTGCTCTGTGTTTATAAATGATAGCACCCCAACAACAAGTTAAAAATATTTATTCTGTATACTTTTATACATCGCAGCTGTGAAGGAAGCTGAATGAGTTTGGATCTTGACGGCTTTCTCTCGCCTGATTTTGTAGAGAACGGTGTCTCCGGAAACACAGAGCACAGATCTGATGAGGAAGAGGACGACCGAGACGAAGTCTTCACAGTCGAGCTACAGAGAGGACCTCACGGCCTGGGCCTGGCACTGGTGGATGGACTGGTGAGATCATCTTTTGGGATGGAACTTGTTGAATCTGATTAGTCCAGGAGCATTTTACCAGTGACTCTACTCTCTAAGGAAAGCGTGAGATCAAACCAGAATCAAGCTGCCGTGATGAGCTCCCTCTGCCGAGCCTCCACTCAAGAGAATCAAGAAAAAGATCTAATTAAGAAAACCGTAGCATTAATCGAATCATTTTGTAATGGAATGCTACTGGTTTATTCAGATTCACGGAAGTGTTCTGGAGAATGTTCCGGGGGAGATCGAGTCGAGGTCATTCAAGCCACTAGTGTTCCTTCAAGGCTTAAAGACATGCAATAATAAACAGAATATGTCGAATGATCGCCATTGGGAACACGTGTTTGTCAATCTACTGCACAAAAAGTGCAGTAACCGTTTTCATTAAGAGCCATGACCATTGTGCTGCCGTCGAGTCAAGTGGTTTCCGAAGCTGCATCTCTGCAACCTTTTGCCATATTGACACCATTTTTTTGATGAGTCATATTTACCAAAGGCTAACCCTAAAACAAAGCGCCACCTAATGGTCAAAAATCCTAGAATTTTAAATAGTGATCAGAGAGAGTTTTAATTGGTTTTATTTTGCCATGCCTTGAGTCGATGTCATATGTCTTTGGTTTTCAATTTGACGGTACTTCTGCTCACGTTTTGCCTTCTGGATGCTTGGCCCCGCATTACTGCTTGCAGTTATATTTTTTGTATTTATTCATTCAGATCATTTTTCCACAGCAGTTAATTGTATTGTATGCACATTCATTTGCAGAGCAATGCTGTTTCGATGAGTTTTAAGTGAAACGAAACCTAAATGTATGCGATAACTCTCTGCTCATGCTTTTCTCCTGTTGTTGACTGGAACAGAAAACTCCGCTGCGGGTGAGCGGGATGTACGTGAAGTCAGTGGTGCCTGATTCGCCAGCAGCCCTCACGCAGCGACTCCGAGTGGGAGACCGCATCCTGGCGGTGAATGGGGTCAGTCTGGTGGGAATGGACTACTACAGGTGAACGAGAGAAACATCATCAACACATCAGGCAACTTTTCCTGCCATTGATTGAGCGCCAGAATGCAATAAAGAGTCAGTTGCAGTTGGTCAATGGGATTTAATTAATTAATTAATTCTAAATTATTTTTTCCCTTCTAAATAATCCAAATCCAAACCAACTGCCCCCCTGTCACAAAATGAAACACACTGAAATAAATGAGCAAAAACAGAACCAGAACCGGCGGAATATTGTTCAGTGGAATAAAACAAACTGAAGTAGTCACAGTAACACCTTAACATTTTGATGTCATCAATGACGGCAAACCAGTTCCCCTAGCAACCACATTTTTGAACTCTCTTAGCTTTGGTAAATGACAGGAACAAGGGGATTGGTTTATTTACTTATAGTGCCAAAGGCAACGATATATTCACTGAAGCTGCCCATCATTATTCTAACCGTCACATCACGTAGCGTGAGATCCCAGGTCAAAGTTCCTCCTGGCGGAACTTTCCGTCGGCAGCAGTATTCCACCACCGTTGCCGATCCCATTGAAATGGTGACAAACAGCTGGGTTTTGATCCAGCTCCTACTCTGTGCAGGGTGAAATGGACGCGGATCAATGACTTTGTGTCGGGCCATGGAGGAGATGTTTGAAGGCCGCGAGATTCTCGAGTAGATGCCAGATTACCAGGAGTCAGAAATCGTGATTATCGTAGCGATTCAAACACATTTCGCTCGGATGCATTTCCTGGGTTTAGTTTGTTTTACTCAAAATAAACAAGTATTACATTGATGAAATGAACATTTATTTCAGGCAAAAGCCAATCCCTTATTTCCCTCATTGTGTTCATGCTAGTTTCACCTGCTATAGTTAGGGCTAGATTTGTAAGATATGCTGTGGTTCAAATGATTATTAGCTGATGTTTGCTGAGGTTCATCCTGGATGGACCTGGACTTTCTTTCGTGGTTCCCATGAGTAATGTTCTTGTGTAATAAATGATACTTCTGTCAGTATAGAGCTTTTTGAGGGAGTGCTCAAAGAGAGCGGATAACCTTTCTTTCCCCGCTTTCTTCTGTCCCCATCAGTGGAAGAGAAGTGATCCGGACATCAGGCGATGTGCTCCGATTGCTGGTGGCCAAAACGGAATCAATGAGCAGTGCCAGGAGCTGCATCACCAGATGCTGAGAACCAGGAGAACATCTGTACTGATGTATAGTTCCTACACGATCCATTCAGGGCCTGAAAAACACTTCTCAAGCTGATGGACTGCAGACTGAAACATGTTCCTTTACGACCAGACGCTTACTCTATTTTCACATTAGCAGATAGTCTGCCGTCTCTCGTACACAGACAGCGGCTCCTACTGGAGAGAAATATAGAGTGAAGTTCTCCGTGTATTATCCACAAACAACTGCATTTGTTTAATCAAAGACCTGTCTTAAAAGACTATTGTGCTATTTTTATGACATTCCAGAAGTCAACTATAAGTGACAAGAGGCCCTCGAGTGTTATACTGTGCCACCAGTATTAGCTTTTTAAAGATGTTCTGATATTTATTCGTGTTATTTTACAAGTGTAATAAAATATATTTTATGTTTAAATGTTAACATTTTAACTTCATCAGCCTTTACATTTCTATTTTTGTAACGTGAGACTCGCCTGGTTTGATGCCAGCTAAAGGTCTTCTTGAGTGGATCTGCATGGTGTCCCCATGCTTGCATCGGTGTCCTCCAAGAACTCCTGCTATCCTCCCACAAAGGAAAAAAGGAAACATTCTTGAGTTTTATTGAATGTAAATTTGCCCTGTGATGGACTGGCAACCCGTCAAGAGTGTCGTCCTCCTCTCGTCTAATGTGACCAACAAGTAAAGAAAGCAGACGCACCTTTGCTACTAATGCCATCGACGGTGGCAACAAAATCAGTTTTGTTGTTTTCGAAATAAATTTCTAGGTCTAGGTCAAGGGTATCGACAAACACAATGTGTCTAAAAATGACAGCCCCAAAAACTCAACGTACATGTGGACAAAGTAAGCGTGGAGGTTTAATGGCCTCAAAGCTGCTTTATTTCATCTGCTATGTAGAAGAGATTCAAAGAGCTTGCCGCAGAGTGGTGGTAGTATGAGGGGATGCCTGCTGCATGGCGGGTTCAGCAGTGAGTCACTAATGGTGTGGGCAGAGGAAGCCCGTCTGCCATTAGGTCCCGAGATGAGACGTTATGCTAGTTCCTCCTAATGCAAAACAATGCTAGACCTCGTGTGTCTCCACTTCCTACGAGACATAGGCACTGATGCTATGGACGGGGCGGCCCTTCTCCAGACCTGGACCCAACCCATCTAATCTGGGACGTGTCGTGCACTGCAGGCTGTTGAAGAGCTGACGCTGGCGGATACTGTAGTCCAGGTCTGGGAGGAGATCCCTCAGGAGAGCATCTGGTATCATCAGGACAGCTCTTCATAATTGTAAAGAAAGCTGGAGGCCCCCACTATACTGCTCTACTGCCATTGACCTTGTAAGAAGCCATTGAACTCGTTTTGTAATTTTAAACAGAGTTTGAGAAAAACTTCTCTGAATTTGATTTCACAAAGTGATAACCGCGGTAAGTCAGCTCTGTTTTGTGTAGCTGTCAATCACACGGTTCCGCCTGTTTTTTGAGCCATGGTGAACCACATGAAAATAAACTTGAGCCAAAAAAGATTATTGAGGTTTGTTCACTGTATAAATAACTGTCGAAAATCATTAAAACAGTTTTTTCCCGTTGGGTTAGGATCCAAAGACCAACACGTCCAAGAAATAGATTCTGTGGATGTCGAGGGCGGCGGCCAAAGCATTCCCCTTACCCACCATTTACACACCAATTACAGATTTCTCTACACACCTCACCCCACAACAGCAGGCGAACCTGGGGGAACTTATCCAGATCATCACACACACCACCCAGATACACCCGTTTCCAATTCTTGAACGAGATCTCCCCTCTTAGATCCACTGGACCCCAGCCACAGCACCAATGATCCTTGAATAGTGATTGGACCAATTAAATTACACAAAGACAGACAGATTACTAAGAACATATGTCAGACCATAATCCCCTTCCGTTCACAGCACCATCCAAATGGGAACCTCCTCCTATCTGTAAACTCATCCGACACAACCTTTATTCTGTTCAAACCCATAACATTGTTCATGAACCTGACATCTTCTCCGTAACTCACAGAACAGCACGACGCCAACTTTTCAGACCTCCTAGGACCCAACAAACCCCTGCCAAACCACGCAAATTCAACCTCTTGCTCAAAATTCTTATGTTACGTTCCACTTTAAGATTAAGAGGTGACATCTCTGTGCACTTATGTTTGATCTGGTTTGCGTTATCACCAGGTTGTGTGTGTGCGTGTGTGTGTGTGTGTGTGTGCGTGTGTGTGTGCGTGTGCGTGTGTGTGTGTGTGTGTGTGCGTGTGCGTGTGTGTGTGTGTGTGTGTGTGTGTGTGTGTGTGTGTGTGTGTGTGTGTGTGATCTCAATGCTGCCATCTGCTGCTTTGAAAAAAATGGAATCCCAAGAATGAGAAGGAGGCTCTGCAAATGAATCCAGCTCTGGGATTGGCTAACAGTAGTTACAGCAGGAACTCTCTGTGATGCACATATATCTTTGTTTGTGGGAATCTGATGATTTTGGAAACTGTGTTGGAAAGTGTTTGTGCTGCATTTTGTACCAAAAAGAAATCTTTTATACCTCTCCTGAGTTAGCTGCTCTGAGTTATTCCTCTGTTTTGTTTGTTATTTTGAGCCCGTCAGTTCACCAGTGTTATTTAGGGGGATCATAAGAGGAGTAAGGCCTGTTTTGTTTATTTTAGAGTAGAGAGGCAAGTTATTGCTTGTGTTGTGTAGTTAGGTAAGGTATTCATTTAAATAGGAGAGTTTTGGTTGATTTGACATTCTTTCTTCCCCTGATTATTCCTCCAAATTTGTTGTATGTTTTGTAATAAAAAAAGTACTTACTGTATGTTCAATTGTGTTGAGCATGAACCCGATGTGATGCCACTGTGATGCTTTCTTTGACGGGTTGCTGAGTATACCCCTAGACAAACCATAACACTTCAAACACCTGAGGCCTGGACTGCGGTTCCCCTGAGGAGACCAATTGTGCCGGATGTCCTACAAGTCCTACTGTGTGGCCTAGTATATTGATCATTTCCTCAATCCTCTCTCTACCCTTCACTCTAGTTACATTAAGGACACATACCACTTACTCAGCAAGGATTCTAAATCAATCCTTACCACCACATGGCTTTCTCTTTTCTATTGACATAGACAGCCTCTACACCCACACTGACACCTCACTTTGCCTTTCTGTAGTTTAAAACCTCCTTCACCCCGGAAAGCATTGCCTGGACAAGGAACTTCTCCAGCTTCTTCACCTCAGCCTTACCCAAAACATTTCATTTTCAACTCTTACCACTTTCTGCAAATTCATGGAGCGGCCATGGGGAAGAAGTTCACTCCTGTGTATGCCAACATCTACATGGCGAAGTGGGAGCGAATGCTTTTTCCACATAAGCAGTGCCAATACAGCGGAACCCCGAGATACGACTGCTTCGAGTTACGAAATGTTCGAGATACGAAAGGTCTCACTGGAAATTTTTTTGCTTACAAAAAGATACGAACAACTACAAACAGTTCTGATGTATTTTCCGCTTGTTTGTATGATTCGCATTGCGATTCCGGGTTCTGGCGCTCCTCTCTCCCAGAGCAAAAAGGGTCTGATGTGCTTCAAAACACTTCAACGACACAGCGAAACATTACGTATAGATTACTAATAATGTGCTATAACAAATGTTATAGAGTCAAGGTGTCGTAAAAGAAATAACGTTTATAACGTGGAAAGTGCTGCTCTGTAGCGCAACTTAGAGAAACCCTGTGACACGTTCTCAAAAGTGTCTCTCCATCTGTCTGCGCTCGTGCTTGAAACCGTGCTCGTGTCAGTAATTCGTAAAAAATATCTCAAGAAAGTTAACTTTCATACGTGGTGCCGTAATATTTTCTGCATTCGTTCCACCTCCTCCGACACATCGCCTTTATTATCATTTATTATATTAACAATGTAAAACTTGCTTCGAGATACAAAATGTTTGAGATCTGAACGTCACCCTGGAACGGATTAGTTCCGTATCTCGGGGTACCACTGTACTTTCGTTTTCTGGATGACATCTTTGGGGTCAGGACGCAGGGGGGAGGATGTCTTCAACACCTTCCTTGCTATGGCTAATTCCCACCATGCCATCATCACCCTCAAATCAAAACATCTTCCTTCTTTCATCCATTTTCTTGACACCACAATATTCTTCCAATCCACTCCTCCATCCAAAATAATCCTTAGTAGAGTCTATTTCAAGCCCACAGATTCTTCTGCATCTGCTCCCTACGGACCCCAGGGATGTCATCCCTTTCATTTTCACCTTTGATTCAACCACCAAAGCCCTCAAACGTGCCCTCCGTCAGCACTTTCTCTACACACAATCCACCCATCTTCCTCTGTCTAAATTCAAACAGCTTACCGAAAGAATCCCAATCTCCGAGATCTTCTGGTGAGGGCAGCGATCCCGGGCACACAGAGAGGCCCCTCTCATTGTTCATATTCTCACATGCACACGCTGCAGTCAACACTATGTCGGGGGGGACACAGTACACACTTCACCGCCGGTTAAAACACCACCTATCCAAAATTCACCGGGACACTCCCCTTGTCAACCATCTCTCAAGCATTCCATTAGCATATCTGAAAGCTGGAGTACTGGAGGAGTGCCTGACCTGGTCGGCGGAGCAATGTAAGAGGCGGGAGAGGGTCTGGATTATGTTGATTTGAACCCTCTACCTGCAGGGTTTTAACACCAAGTGAAGCTAGGGAGGGGGATAGAGCTCGGCGTCCCCCCAATAGCCATTCAAAACTCCTTGGAGACCCTTTGCCTCCTTCAGCGTTTCTTGACTTGTTTTCCATCTTATTTATTGCTTATTTATGTAAGTTAAAAATGAAAAAAGGCTTCTTCCTTAACTGATTTGCAATACTACATTTCTATTTTAATAATCATTTGATTGAGGTATAAAACGTTTGTCTACTGTTACTAAGAAAATTATTGGCTTATTTATCAACAATAGCTTAAAGCTAATTTATTTGAAATCCTGTGAGGTAAAAAGCACTTATGAAAACATGCTTAGAACAATGAAAATAGCATCGGCTTTATTGACAGAGGAGGGGGAAATTCTCCTTTTCAAAAAATTTCTATTGTATTTTGGAACTTTTCCTAAAGGATTCTGATAGGAATTCCTCAAAACTCATACTGGAATCAATACTACATGTGACCCGAGGGTATTCGTTTTAGCTATATATGCCCACCTATCTGGGGTAATGATGGAAGCTGAACAAGGTACACAGGGTGGATACTGTAAAGTGTGCAGGCAGAAAAATGGGGAGCCAAACTTAAAGAGATTACAAAAACTTTAATAATTGGTCACAGTTAAAAACACACAATAAAAGGCAATAGAAAAGTACACTGTATCCGCTCCATGGCTCATTGGTTAAAGTGAATTATACGCAAATGATAAATATGAAAGAAAATAACAATGAAACTAACTACTGTATTCCCCAGGGGCTGGAATCCTACCGGTGACAAGGATACCGCTGACAAAATCTCACTACACACCGTGCATTTACATCTCGGATCACCGCACGCTCAGAAACCACTGCACCCCATGTAGTGGCACACACACAGATCATGACAGAGCACTCCCTCCACCAGGTGATGCCAGCTCCTGGAGAAACAGATTCAATAATTAATAAAAATTATTAAAACTAAATAATGAACACATTAGGCTGCAAATGATAAATACTTTAAAGAAAAGAAACAACTGACCCAACAGATTATTTATAGGAACCAAATAAACCAAACAAAAACAAAAAAAAGACTAAAGCATAATTATCACAACAAAATAACTGAGACAAAGCATAAAGCATAAATAGCAGTGCTGTGGAGAGGACCACTACAAAAGCTGGTTCTGACTGAAGAGCGAGAGGGGCGGATACTCCCCTTTAAGCGGGACCGCCCCTTTCTGCTGGAGATGTGTCAACTCCGCCCACGACACTGCCTGCAGTCAGCCGGGCGTGCAGCGGCCGCTCCGAAGACGGAATAGTGTTAGTGGAACCAGAAGAAGTCAAAGCGTGTAGTTACGGCACAGAAAGCGTTTGTACATTTGTCACCCACGAGCCTAATACTCAGTGATCAAAAAGAATATTATGAGGAGAACCAGACTGTTGACTGCTGACTGTCCAGCACGGAGCGCAGACCTGTATCCTCCACAAAAAGTTGATCACGGGGAAAACAACCACGCCCCAAAAGCGTGGTTGTGCACGAGCCATGTGTTTAACGCCAACGGAGAGTTTATCAGAGGAAAAAGAGGATCCCAGCGTATGCACTCAAAACACTTTCCCCATTGCGACACGGCACACCACACAGCATCAATCCATGGCACACTAAACACTGTCACCTGCCCGACAGCCTCTGACCATACAGCCACCGGAACCAATGGTGGAAGCGGAAGCAAGATCCGATCTCGCTCAGACCCAGATCGGCGGCTTTTAAGCGCCACCATCTCCGCTAATAGGTAAGCGCTAATTAATATAACCCACCACATTTAAGAATAGTTACAAAAAAGAAATTTCCACTAGAAACCTATACAATTTTCATACAGAAATGCTCAAAGAAAATGACTTTAAAACGTCCATCTTATTAGTGTAATATACCTTCTTTTTGTACACTTTTATTAAAATTATATCATTGAATTTGAAAGATGCCCTGCGATGGACTGTCCAAGGTGTACCCCCGCCTCTCGCCCAATATGCGCTCTGGAGATAGGCACCAGCAGACCCCCGTGTCCCCGAAAATGAAAGAATGAATGAATGAATGAATGAATGAATGAATGAATGAATGAATATGAAAAATAAAGCAACTACAATCGTGTCTCAACTTGCCTGTGATTTCATTCTTATGTTTTTATTTTAGCCAAATTAAAATAATTCCAACTAAATAATTACATACGCCCTTCCCTAAAGATAGACTGTGCTAATACGCCATAATTGACCATGTTTGCAATTATATTTAATAATCTGTCAAGTTTTGTTAATAAAAACCACAATAACTGAATAATAGATAAACACGGACTTAAGCCTTTCTCCAGAAAACCGTTAATGGACCCATAGCGCCCTCTGCTGTCTTAAACACAGCCCAAAAGCCCTGTATTAGTGTCTCACACGGCCGGCGGAGTGAACCCACACCGCGGCGAGCGCCCCCATGGCCCTGGCTCCAGAATGATTGCCACCCAATACCAGTCTGTGGGGAAAAGCTGAATATTAAACATTATTTCGACATTTACACAAACGCTTTTAATTATTTTCGAAAGTTATTTTTTTGGCTCAAGTTTATTTTTGTGTGGTTCAGGATGGTTCACTTGTCCGGTAGGCGGAACCATGTGATTGACAGCTGTAATTGATAGCTATGCTGAACAGAGCTGACTTACCGGCGTTATCACGACGTGAGAAAGATCATTTATGGTTAAGACAATTAATCAAATTCAGAGAAGTCACTCTCAAATTCTTATTTATAATTGCAAAATAAATGTTATATAACAGGCTGCGTGTGCGCCAAGTAACTTCCCCAGAACTGAGGAAAATCGAAGCTGCCAAGATACCATTTGCCACCAGTTCAGCCATATTTCAGAGCTCCAACGTTACTGGAGTGTCAAAAAGCACAAGGTGTGTAATACCCAGGGACATGGCCAAGGTAAGGAAGGCTGAAAATGACCATCACTGAACAAGAGATACAAGATAAAACGTCAAGACTGGGCCCAGAAATATCTCAACAGTGATTTTTCAAAGGTTTTATGGTCTGGTAAAATGAGAGTGAGTCTGGATGGGCCAGATGGATGGATCAGTAAAGGGCAGAAAGCTCCACTTCAACTCAGGCAAGGTGGAGGTGGGGTACTGGGATGGGCTGGTATCATCAAAGATAATCCCAGTTCCTGGAAGACACCTTCTTCAAGCAGTTGTTTAAGAAGTTGGCATCTTTCATGCAGAACAATGCTCCATCACACACCTCTAATTACTCCACAGCGTGGCTGGTCAGTAAAGGTTTAAAAGATGAAGAAATAATGACACGGCCCCCTTCTTCACCTGATCTGAACCCCATATAGAGAACCCGTGATCCCTCATGAAACGTGAGATCTACGAGGATCTAACAGTTTCTGGGAGGCTGTGGTTGCTGCTCCACGCAGTGTTGATGGAGAACCGATCACGAAGCAGACAGAATCCATGGATGGAAGGCTTTTGAGTGTCCTTGTAAAGAAAGGTGGCTCTATTGATCACTGATTTGTTTGTTTTTGCTTTGAAATGTGTATTTGTAAATTTTGAGATGTTATATTGATTTGCCTGGCAAAAATAAATAAGTGAAATGGGTATATATTTGGTTTTTATTAATTTGCCTAATAATTCTGCACAGCAATAGTTACCTGCACACACAGATATCCTCCTGAGATAACAACAGAAGCCCCATTCCAGAAACATTCGATATTTATGCATCTTTTGGGTTGATTGAGAATATAGTAGTTGCTTTAATGATGAAATGAATTCTCAGAAATATCATGTGCCCAATAACTCTGCACACAGTGTATAATACAGATGATCACAAATGGTGGGGCGGCCAAGAGACCAGAAGAGGACAGGGAGGGAGACCATAGGTGGAAAAAAATGTAACGGGAACTGATGCGGGGTTCTGGTATCAGCCAGGTCCCTGACTGTCTCCATCGATGTGCCGTCCGTCTGTCCATCCAGGAGCAGCACCACCCCCTGTCCCAAGGGCTACGAGAGACTGCCAGGGGGACGCAGGCAGCAATTGTCTCCCTCCAGAACTCCCATACACGCTCACACATACAAGCACCCGCACTCACCCACCCACTCTTACACACACATCTAGGAACTGCTGATCACGTGTGCTCAGAGCCAGCCCATACCTGAGGAAAAGCCCACGCCCCACCCAGCGCGGGCAGTCCCCGAACAACCACCCCGCAAGCCCCGGCCGCACCACGAGAGCGAACAGGTCCAGCACCCAGGGACCACGAAGGAGGCGGAATCCGCGAGCACGGGCCCCCCAGTGCACAACCCGCCGCCACCTATTATGAGCTTGGAATCCGAGTGAGCAGACAGAGCTGTGAAAAGGGTGTGAAAGAAAGAGGGGTCGTCAACATTGGGGCCATACATACTAGCAATGCAGTATTCTGTTTGATAAAGTTATGATTAAAATTAATTATTAATACATTAATTGTTAAATTGTATATTATCTGATTATATAATCCCACAAATCTAAGTTTTACTGCTTTCTTGTCAAGTTTCCTCCTTTCATATAATAAGGAAAAAAGCCTCTGAATTTTGTGATATCTGGGAGGTGTTTTTGAATTTTGTGAAAAATGGAGATATTGAAGAAGCTTTGGAAATCTGAAATTGTGGAATGTGTAATGGTGCTTAATTTAATTATTATTATTATTTATTTATGTATTTATTTATCTTTTATTATTATTATTATTATTATGTTTTTATTATGTTCTTATTTTTCTCCTAAGCCTGCCTGGGGTTTTGGGTATTGGGGTTTAAACTCTTTTAAATAAATAAAGACATGTTATACAAGTTTCCTCCTTTCTGCTTCTGGAACATGCGCATAAGCATCACAACAAAATACTCTCAGGTGATTGCAGCTGGTTGCTTGTTGTACCACCTCTGATACGGTGTCTCATCCTCCAGAAGAGATGTGGGTGGCCTGTTCTGTACACATGCTGCAGATGCCACATCGTAGTCCTTGCTGTTTCAATCAGGGTTCTGTTCTTCCTTTGCGCAGCACTTACAGTGGTTTCGTGTTGAATACCTTCAGCTTTTTAAGGACTCTTTTGAAGTGTATTCTCCACCATTGTCTGATTGTTCTCTGGAACTCCTTGAACTTGCCTAGAACTTCGTTTTTCTGCTTCGTGAAGAAATCTTTGCAGCATCTAGAGTAATCGTCATTGAAGGTAACAAAGTACTTTGAGCCTCCAATAGATTCATTCTTCAGGGGACCACAGACATCATCACTATGTACCAGCTGCAGTCTGCGTTTTGTATGGATCTCTCCGACTGGTTGGTGAGACTTTCTAGTTCCTTCATTTTTCTTGCATGACTCAGTCTCTGATGCCAAAGCACTGGATGCTAGATGATTGTTAAGTGAACTTTCTTGCACATCCAACTGTTAAAGTCCCTCCAGGTTCCCATTCCTTGAAGTTTTCCTGTTCATATTCCTTATGTAACAGCGAGATTTCTTAAACGGAACACGGTTTCCTTTTCCAACAGCTGCTCCCACTGAAAACATATTCCCGGTTAACTTCGAAACATACCGAACATGTGACATGTTTTACCTCACCAGCTCTGAATTCCATCTTGGGCTTAATGTTTCCAAGCCCTCGTGCATCAACCGCTCCTCCATCACCAAGTTTCACTGACTGCGGTCTTGAAAATGGTTGATAATCCACAAGTGTTTCCTCCTGACATCTCGGAAGCTCCAGAGTCAAGTAACCTCTCACATTTTTCTACCACTGTTTCCTGATTTTCTTCTTTTACAATGAATGCACTTTTCTTCCTCTTCATCACATGTTACTTTCTTTGCTTTGTGGATTTAGATTTTTTTTTTATCTACAATTGAGCTTTAAGTGACCTTCCTGCCCCACTCATAGCATCTCCATGAACGAGATTTGTCTCCTCGTTTGACTTGATTGCATCTGACTATGAATTAGTGTTGACATTGCAGACACACAACCATTACCGGCAACTGCAGCACCATGAAAATTATCTGCAGAGAGTCATTTTTGCTCTTCATTTATTAATGCCTGTTGAACAAACTGTAGTGTCAAACTCTCCATTTTGGTTTATAATTGTAGCATACCTTGCAGCAAGCTCCCTAGCAATGTTACAATTTAATTCTTCCTCAATTACTGCTCCAATAGCTCCTAATTGATCAGTCATTTGCTTTTTTTGTTTCAAATGCCCAGTTAAGCTTCCTTTTTCTAGCATGTCCCACTCTACTTTTGGTGTCTTGCAGCTTTTCAAATAAAGCTGAGTTGTACTTACATTATACTAACACAGAAAATCCCTTTTCTCTTAGTTTTTTTTTTCAAATTCTGCTCTTTGTGCACTTTCACCATCCGGTAAACTCTCAGTCTCCATCACCAGGCCCCAAAGCCCTTTCGTTTTCATTAAATGTTCCATTTGAAACTTCCATGTTGTCCAATTCTCAGAGCCACCCAGCTTTTCAATAAACAGCCCATCTTCTATTGTAGCTACGTCAATATTTACCACAAAATCCAGAGTTATAAGTGAATTTCAGCGACAGTCGGGGCCCATGACATGTTGTAAGTTTGAAGCTAACTCTATTGAGTTCCGTTCACTGGATGAAAAGAAAAACAGGAAGTACAAGTCATATAGAGCATTGTCAAGCCAACAGCGACCTCTATCTGAAAGTTACAATATTACAACAGGCCGTAGTTCCAGGTTTGTTTACCACAATGTTTACCTATACTTCCTGGTTTCTTCCCCCGGAACATAGATGAGTTATGGTATCAGTGGTGTGGTATACCGTGAAAAAAACACAACACATGGATATTGAAACATGGAAACTCAATTCTGCCATATTTTCAATTTACTTTCACAGTCCACTAAACTCCATAATCATTCATTCTATTCATGCGAGTGGAGAACCAGATGAGTTCGGCCAAAAGCACTAGCATGTAAATGAGCTCAGGTAGCTCAAAAAGGTAGCTCAAAAAGAGCCTTTTACGCACTGTCCTTCAGAGGGCAGTGTGGAGCAGGTTAAAAAAGCCATTGCAACCAAGACATAATACAGGAAAAACATTGCAGAAGGGGGTAGGGTCAAGGAAAGTGGTGGGACCGCTGCAGTCAACAGCCGATGTTTTCCTGCTGCCATGAACGGTGCTGTACTCATGGCCCGTTCAGATTACAGCGGTTGAGAGAAGCTAGCGGAAGTGTTGTAGTGAGGAATGCAGAGCGCCTCGTTATCTCGCCCTCTCAGGGGAATATTTTGACTCCTTTTGTGACCTTCAAGGCCAGAGGAGATGAGGGAAAGCCAAATGAAAGAAGTTAATTTGGGTCAAAAGCCCTAAATTTCCACAGATTTTTACAGTCCATCCCTGGTCTCCATTTTATCCAACATCTGTTGCATAGCTGTCAGTCTCTCCCGATGATATCCACTTTGTGGTCACAGACCATTAAATGAGTCCCGACAGTTTTGAATCCAGTCAACATTCCATTCCAGTCGGTCAGCTTAGTGGGACTTTGAGCACTGACCGCCTTTGACAACGGCCAATAGCCGAGAGTTCCACATATTCCAATCAGCAGAATCCCAGTTATCACAACTCCACTTAGATAAATGTCTTCAACATCCTCCAGGGACAGAGCAGCCAGGCACACGATCCTCCACTTCACCCAGGAGTCCATCGTGTAGCCAGCAACGAAAGTTCCTGCAGGACAGGTGAGCACCCCCGAACCCACGCTCCTTGTCGAGAAAATTGTGTCAATTGCATTCAGTTGATCAGATCCATAGTTCATTTTATTTGAAAAGCAGCATAGTGAGAGTCACTCGCAGACAAACACAGAGTGCCAGAGGATAGTCAGAGATAAGGGTGAGGAGAAAGATGCGACTGCCTCCGCTAAGAGCAAGAGACAAGATCAGGCATAGCTCTCTGAATTGAATCAGGACATAAAGCACCGTCTTTGGTTTACTTTATTGAACAAATGTCAGTCACAAAAACAGCTCTCAGAGACACAATCTGCATTTATACACGCTGCTCTGACGTCATTACATCAGGGCGTAATTGAATAACAGTATATGACACTAACGAGCTTCATCTGGTGTTTAGTTGAGGTTGGAGCTAAACTGTGCAGGCTGTGGCCCTCCAGGAACTGAGTTTTAACATCCCTGTGCTAGATTAAAGATAAAATAAAATAAATGCTTATATTTACTACATCACTCATTAGAGTCTTTTTGTGAGTAATTCCTGAAAGAAAGCATATTTCCCAATATTCAGAGCACAGGTCCAAACGTCACTGGTATTCTTAGCTTGCAAACTGGTTATTTCTGTTACTGCGACCTCCGACAAGCTCTCTCACCGGAATCTGTGAGTGCTGCAGCATCTTCTGCGCCTCAGGAACAAACGCATCCCCAAAAAACCAAATCTGTACGGAGACAGAAAGCACCGACACCAGCGATTCGCCGCTCCGCTCGCTGATTAGACCGTGCTGGAGGGGGCGGAGCATCGCTGACTCGCTCTGCTCTCTGATTGGCTAATTCTGCGACATGCAACGATTCTATGCTCTTTGATTGGTCGAGGCGGAGCCAGCGCTGTCATTAGGCTTTAGGCAGCGGCGAAGAGACAAAAGAGAGCAGCGGCGGAACCACCAGTGAGATGTATGCTGAAAATATAAACGATTGATAAAGGATTCCGATCAGAAAAGATAGTTATTATAGTAATTGCTTATTAAATAAAAATGCTCATGCTGCTCGAATAATTTCCGTGAACCAAAACGGAATGACAGCGGGGGACTGCGCATCATCTCTCTCTTGAAAGGTAAGATGCTATTTATCATTAATACGATTGGCTACAGTGACCTTAGCCCCAGTTAGAATCCATTTAGAACATGATTTGGAGTAAGACCAGCACATAATGATTTATTTTGGAAACATTTTGCATAATACAGGCGAGGTAAATACTATATGTGCATGTTTATCTTGCACATTTCTCTGCTTTGCACGACAAACATGGCTGTCATTGAGTGCATGCAGTCAGACAGAATTCATTTCAAGCTCTCACACTGCGGTCAATGCTAAATCATCTGCACAGGCTGCAGCAATAATAATAATTACAACGTACTGAGGAACAATAGATTGGAAATAATCTTACAAAGCTGCTGCAAGAGCAATGTCAGGCAGACAGGTGAGTAGAGGCCATGGCTTTATGATTAATTATGAATGCATCCTGTGTTTTCCTCATATGGATGGACA
Source organism: Danionella cerebrum (assembly GCA_007224835.1). Taxonomy (NCBI): domain Eukaryota; kingdom Metazoa; phylum Chordata; class Actinopteri; order Cypriniformes; family Danionidae; genus Danionella; species Danionella cerebrum. The sequence goes on from SRMA01027355.1 coordinate 97,387, forward strand.
GTTGTGGACATGGGCACACATATGCACTTTCACACACTGGCTTTATGAAAGGCATTGATTGGATGGCTTTTGCAAGGACAGCACATCTACATGTGAGCTCGACGGTAATAAAGAGGATTAAAGCTGGCGGATAATGACCCTGTATGGATTTGGTTGGGGCTAATGGCATTTACAGCTGTAGGTTTTAAACATTTTTTCCCTTTTCAATGCACTACACATTAATTTGAATGTAGAAATTTGAAGTTTAGCTGGTGCTGTGTCCTTAGCCAAGGAGCTCGCCCAGAAAGACGGTTTGTTCTTAATTTAGTGTATGGCACAAATTGCTAAAATAAGCTGACAATAAACAATATTTAAATCAGTTCCATATCTATCATATGTCTGAATGGGGCAAGCATCTAGAGCAGTGGTGTTCAAACCTTTACTCAAAGATCCACATTATTTCAACTCAAGGTCAAATCTCCAGAATTAGGGATTTAAAATGGCCTTTAATTAAATGCATTTACAGTTTAAACAACTGCTGTCTGACAGTCATACTATCAACATTGAAATGTGGTGAAAACCAGTGCAAAATACCGCAAACTGCATTAAGGAACTTAATCTGCTCAAAAACTCTTTGTTTTGTCTTAGTGTCTTTAAATATTCCTGCCCTTCATAGGCAGGCGCAGTAAGAACGAAAAACACAAATAGTTGTCATGCTGGATTGGAGCAAATTCATTAAAACTTTGAAACTTCTGTAACCTGCTTACAATATCGCTTGATAAACCCCAGGGAGCTGTGTTTCTCTCTGTGGATTGTTGCTTTGCTGGAAGATATGTGTGCCGTCACCCCAGAAGTGCTCTGCTACCAACCCCTTTCACCCCTTCACCACAGCTATCTTCTTGTGGGTGGCGTCGGCCTCCAGGACACCTCATCTTGCAGACTCATGAACCACAGTATATTTGGGCAATATATGTTTATTGTATCCATCGCCACGGAATCCCTGATCACTTTCCATTCTTCTCATACAGGATAGAGTGTTTGTAGGGATGAGGGCAGCTCTCCCGCGGTCTCCATTCCATATGATAGATGCCTTTTTTTCTGAAAGAGTTCTTCTCGTGAACATGGCCGTATTCTTTCTTCTCCAGACAGTAGACTTGGGTCCAAGCTAGCAGTTCTGAGAAGCTCTGGTGGACATCTTCCATTTCTTTCTTTCATCTGCTGCACGTTTTCTTGGTTGACCACTGCATCTACAGCCCGTGTCTTTGTGCTCTTCGAAAGAGCCTGAAAAGAACATGTTGAAAAGCCAGTCTGCTTTTGTCTGTCACACAGTTTTAAGCCTCCTACACAGCTGTTTCTGTTTCTGTGTGATATTAATGGTCATTAGCAGATGTTTGGTGTTACAGGTTGATCATAATCCTAGAAAATCCCTGAGTTTGGGGAAGTGTTCCTATAAGAGTTGATGTCTTTATTATTATTCTTTTTTCATTCAAATGAGTTCATTAATGTACTTCCTTTTCGATGGTGGGTTAGAATGAAGTAAACAACACAAGGACTGAGTTTTACTAAATAAAAAAATAAACTGTCAGTTGTTCATGCTGTCAACAGACATACGTCAGCATCCCATCATGCCGTGCGCTGTCGGCTGGTTTCTCTTCATTTTACTCGCTGTGGTGGAATAGTTTTGGATGAAACACATCCGTTTTAAAGAAAATATACATGTTATGAGACGGGTTAGAATGCACTGCCCATTCGTTTGTAACTATATTTATATCTAAACACTTTATGTTGTTGTTGTCACTTTGAAATGAAGGTGAGCCCAGATTCTACTGAAATAAAATCATCTATTTCCACTTTGAAACTGAATAGAGTGATTCTCCTGACGTGCACCTCCAGTGACGGAGCATTTGTCAATCAATTTTTAATGTGCCTCGGAACAAGAAGTCAACTGGGTTGGAATAAATAATTTAGAGGATGTGCTTTTCCGTGTCATGCTTTAATAAAACGACATGCTCCAACCCACCTTTTGTTTTGTAGATATGACCCAAACGATCTGACAGCACACATTTACAACATTCCTGCCATTAGATGGAGCGCGATGACGGCATTTGCTAGATGACGGCATCACCTTATTTGCATAAACTCACGAGGTGTTCATGAAATAAGTTCTTAACCCCCCCCCCCCAAGATATTGCAAGATATTGCTTAAAATAACAAGAAATTCAGTGTCAAGCTGTTTCACCACCCACACCCAAGACACAGTTGTTCTGGTCGAGACGGGCAGGGGGTGATCTTGCCCAGGGACAGGCACTGCACCATCCGTCTCGTCTGTTGGGACTTCCCTTGCAATCACTGGCCTGGTCCAGGAGGCGATCGGGATGCAGTTGGGATGGAACGCACAGCTGGTTGGCTATTTGACATTTCTTGGGGTGGGGAGAGTAGAGGTAAGGTGACTGGTGGGAGGAGCCATGTGATGTCATGTTCCCTCAGGCTCTGTACTCTCATGTCATTGGCTCGTGTGTACAAGTGGTGCGGTTCCGGCTGCTGTTGCTGCTTCTCACTCTGGGTTAAAGCAGGTCTGTTGATGCACAATGCATGGCTCTCTGGGGTCCTCAATAAATTGGGTTCATTTGGTTTTGGGTAGTTCGCACGTGTGCCCAAGCTCCGCTCTGCCTGCGGTTCTGTGCAGTCACATGTAATTCCTCAAAACCTGTGAAAATCAGCCTGAGCTCTGCTTTAGAGACGAAGCTTAGACACAGAAGATAATCTACACACACACATGTACATGACACAGATTCTTAATAAGAAAAGAAGAATAATTTACTGGATTACTTCAATCACAAGCGTAACAGCCTCAGATCCCGACTCTTTCTCAAGTGAATTCTATCTGGAGTAACTCACGTCAGAAAACTGTTCAGTCACGTTTACTTCACTATGTTTCATGATCTGTTTAAATTACCGTATGTATCTGTGATTTATTTCTCTGGCGTATTTTTAATGGGGGAATATGCTGTTATTAACAATACTTGTTGCTACAATATTACCATAAGCTCCTTCTGAGTACAAATGTTTCAAGGAACACTTGGAACAATCAAAAACTCTTTTCTTTATCTGTTGACTCAGATAATGAAGAAATGGTGCTTCCAAACGTCATCGGGATGTGTGTGTGTGTGCTAGTCTGTGTCGCTGCGCTTCCTCATGCAGCCGAGGACACACTGCAGAGGCTTAACAAGCTCCTGCCTTTGATGTGCTGCAGGGAGAGCGCGTGTGCGTGTGTGTGCGTGTGTGTGTGCGTGTTTGTAGTTCTGCGTGAGTCAGTGTTTGCCAGGAGCTGGTTGTTGTGTGTGTGTGTGTGCTGGCCCTGCAGCCCGAACAGAACCAGCAATCAGAGCAGAAATAACACAAGGCCCGAACGGGTCTCACTCGCTTAGAGAAAAGGAGATCTCAAAGATGCATCTGAAGAGAAAAGGAGATGGCGTTTCTTGACAAATGAAAATGAAATTCAATGAAGTACTTTGTTAAAGAGTCACAACTAACAGCCGAAACTAACCTGTGCTACTTTCACTAATACAATGGTCTCGTCGTTGTTTCTGAATACACCAGGTTCTGTTAATCCACTGGAAAAAGTGTTAAAATGGCATCATTTTCATTCGACTAATCAGGTCCATGTTTCAGTTTTTGTCGAGAGGCTCGTGTCTCTAGTAGAATAAATAATCACATAGTGAACATTTGTTTGTGAAACCCCTTCCTCGACACGTTTGATGACATTACACGAATCTGTTCCCTCTCACTCTCTTTTATGCATGCCTCTTTTTATGCAAAGCCGCTCCCCGGTGATCACAGTTTGTGATGGCTGACCACGCCCATTTTCAGGGAACTTTAAATTACTGCTGGAAAATTATTGTGAAACTTTGAAACTGTGTTGTGCTCTGCTCACGCTGCACAAAATATATCACAAACACCCAGGCTCTGAAAGTGGGCAGGGCGACGCATTTGGCTACCTTCTACACTTCATATGGTTTACATATTCATGAAGTATATGCAAATAATCCTTTAATGCAGTCGTGGGAGCGTTTAGCTTTGGAAGCCTCTTAGTCCCCTGTGCTGGTTTCTCAAACCTGAGCCACGCAGCAACATGGATTAACCAAACACCCAGAGCACTTGTGTTTGTGGTGGCTGTGTACGGAGATCAGCGCGTTCGGAGAGACAGCAATAGCATCGGGGCTTGTAGAATCGTGTGGGCAGGGAGAAAGATTGGCATCACCATGAGGGATCCTGTAGCTCCAGTAAACCATTGTCTGTACCCGGGTCCACATTTGTGCAGGGCTGATTGTCACTCATTTTTCCATGGTCACAGGGGTCTGCCGCTGTCCATGTAGAGTACAGATTGTGTGACTCGAGGTTCGCATGCTGCCCGGCTCCTCTATACAGGGCTTGTAAAAGATTATTTTTGTAGATTTTGAAGCGTAGAGACCGATAGCGTGATATAAAATGACATGTAATCACTGGCACCTGTAATATAATCATATTTATATGTTTTGGTTTCTCTTTATTCTATTTGCCAGTGGGATGAACGGCACGGACGGGATTAGACCCATTTATTTTCATATCCTCCGAACACGGATTTCTCCTGGTTTTAAAATAGGAGTTTAATCTTCACCCGCCCACACTGTTTCAAATGGCCTCAACTAACAATTCTCACAGGTCTGCATTTATCTGCATTCCTTTCAGAAGATTTCTCCACAAATCAAACATTTTGGTGATCTGGTTATTTGTGGGTGAGACCCTCTTTGCTCCTGGTTGATTAACACATTCAGAGCATGAAATACCATTGTTCCCAATGTACATCTCCTGGCCAATGGTCATCTCCTGACGTAAGGAAGGGGACATTTGGAGATTTTACATTATGAATCCTGATTTTGACAATAGATTTCAAGGGCGGGGTCCCAATATGAAAGACCCCTAGTACACGATACAAGATAAAACAGCTCTACTCTGATACATCCTTGCAGTCAGGTGTGGAATCGCCGTACAGACACGCAACCATGTTAAAATGAGCTCAATCAGAACAGATTCAAAAAGACCCCAGAATATCCTTTACACGAGACGATCTATAACAATAACGTATCTACGCGTCTGGGGGCCTATCAGTGGGCTTCCAAAGCAAAATTCAACTTAATTTTTTTCTTGAATTGTTTAGTTGATAATAATTGACGTAACCTTTAAAACCAAAGGTAAAAAGAAACGATTTGATTTTTGGATGGAAATATATGCACCAATGTCTGCGACACGCGCACACACACACACACACACACACACACACACACACACACGCACACACGACTATCAAAACAAAGGTAATTCTTTTTGATTAAATAATAGGATGCTGCATTGTAAGCTTTTATTATTTGAAGCATATGTTGGTTTTTATTTGGTATCAGTATCAAATGAAACCATTTTAATAGCCAGCCCTTCTCTCAGTTTGGTGTTACGTTCAGACACTGGACACTTCACAGTTTGATGGTGTGTCTGTTTCAAAACAAGTAAAAGGATGAAGTCGGCTTCAGAAGTAAAGTTGCTGGCCACACACTCGTTTGGTCCAACAATCTTTTATCCGTCAGTTATATAAGATCACGCTAGCACGGGCTAGAGCATCGACTAAACTGAAGAAAGCTTCGTACAGACAGCAGTAAGAAAAGTTTGATTCCGATGTTTACAACACTGAGCATCTGACAGCCAACAAACACGAGTGATTTCCTTTCTTTTAATGACAGCGGCGCAGTGTTACCAGGACGGCACGATCAACCGTAGTTCATAGGTTTAGCTGCCGCAAACTTAATCTCACCTTGAGCTCAACTGAGCAGCAAAACCCTGCAATCCCATACTGTGCTGTAACTTGTCTAACTTCAAGGAGATCTTGACTTTTTGTGGAAACCGTGTTTATGAGTCTTTCACTGCCCGACGGAGGAAAGTAAAAAATATTCCTTTTGCACACATTCTAAGACTCGTTTGGATTGAGGAAATAGTGAATACGGTTGGACCGTAAATAGGAGCCACATACAATTTCAGAAAGGATGTGCATCACGGGGCTCTGTGGAAGGTGTCCAATAGCTTCTGTGTTCGTCCTCTCCACTGCTCGCTTCACACAACTGCATTCACCCCGTGCAGTGCTCTTGGTGATGTGTAGCTTGGATGCAGCTGCTCACACTTGGAAAGCAGGGTTCTGTTCTTACAACGTGGGTACTTGTTCGGGCAGGAATTGTTGCACAGGTGGCATCCTCTCACAGAACCATACTGAGCTGTCCATTCTGCTGCCAAGCTCCATGAGGCCCGGCTCTATATTTCCTCTGCACTAGGGATGGGAGGTAATTTATCTTTGACAGTTTGCCAGTGCAAATCTCTCTACGTCATCAACAAAAATTTGTCGCTCAAGCTCCTTTCAGAGCAGCTCCAGTGAAGCCTTCATAGAACAAAGCAGTTCGAAAGGCACCAAAACCCTGCCTTTGGGACCCGTGAACACATCCAAGAGCACTTTTGTGACTGCAGACGTTGCTGTGGTTTGACAGGGTTGTTAAAACAGTTACAATCGTTATCTAGAAACTGAAGAGATTTCACAGACACAAGGCACCTCACAAACAGCGTCAGGAAAAGCACATAAAACTTAGTGAAGATCCCCAAAGATGCACTCTGAATGTGAAATTAACTATGAAATGTGTGCACTGTTTATTATTACTGCTCTGTGGGGAGTATCCCGTCCCAAAAACACACCCACTGTGAAAGATTCCGGTCTGCAGGAGGATAGAGGGAATATTGCTCCTTTTTATTCGAAATGGAAATAAGTGTTTCTTTTAATAACGTGTACATTAGGACGATACAATACACTGTAAACATGTTAAACATATTGTTTTCATATTTGCACCTCGTCGCCTCATTCTGCTGCTGCAGGAGATGATTTCTGAGCGAGTCTCTCTCTCTCTCTCTCTCTCTCTCTGCTCTGAGTGAATAAACGTACTTGCGTTTTTCATGTATTACTTGAGACTAACAGAGTGTCATTCATCTGGTTTGTTAGTAGCGCTCTGAGAGCGGACACTACACGTTTATCATTTAACAACATTCATTTAATCAAGTTTAGAAACAAAGGATCTCTTGATCTTCTGAATCTGACTCATCTGCACAGCACAGAATGAGTATTTATTTTTGCCAGGGGGTGCCCCTTCCTTCTTGTTCGAACACTGGAAACTGTTCGGGTGCAAGGCATTATGGGAAATCTGAAAAAGTCAATCAAAAATACAGTTTTTGTTCTTTTAGTCCATTAATTAAGCTGGAACCATTGGTACCTGTCCGAGCAGGCACTTTCTCTCTTCGGACTCTCTCTTTGCGTGTCAGTTGAAGCTCAATTAAAGAGTGTCGTTGGTGCAGGTTTCTCCCGGGGTCTGTGCGCCTTGATCTTTTGTTTCATTCTCGTTTGGATCTTCAACAAACATCTACAGGTTATATAAGCAGCGCTGTGGCTTTGTTAACAAGCACAACGCTCCCTGTGATCTTGATGCTGAAGACAAATGACCTGTCTTAGAGCATCAAGTTCAGCAGCAGAAGAATGAGGAACCAGCTCTTCTTTAAGGGCATTCAGATCCTCGCAGATGAACCCGGCACTGCCACTAGTCCACCCAGCAAATGAGCCGACTGCCACGTACAATCATAGCATACAAGTAGATGAAGAACCTCTGTACAGCACACAGTTTTTGATCACTCACGTTCTCCTACGTAGAAATCACTGTCAGTGTTCTAGAACTGAAGATTGAACCCATCTCGGTGTCTTCTGGGTGTTCACCACGGTGACGGTGCTGTTAGTGAAATGTTTAGACTGTCGGATGACAAAAATGAACATGTGGAATATTGATCGGGAACTCTTGGTTAATGTGGCGCACTGTAATTGTTCTATGGTTTACCTTTTTAAAAGAGAAAATGTGCCGTAATCTCAGCTCAACACTTCATGATGAATACATCATCCTCATCAGCATATGGTTTCTGTCTCATTCACCTGCAGATCTGTGAAGTTCAGCGCTGGCTCTGAAGATGTCTCACCCCTGTGGGCTTGATGTCCTGGAGGAGCTCCAGATGATCGCAGCAGAGAAGCTCGAGACCCTGGATCTCAGTGCCCACTATACACTCCTACGCCAGCTGGGAAAGGGTACCTATGGCAAGGTGGAGCTGGCACTGCACAAGTCCAGAGGTATGGCTCCTCTATGACATTTATCTCATCGGAATCTTGTTCATGCAAGTATTGCTTCAAAACCAGTGGTGAAGAAGACACATGATTTCTTTTAGGCAGAACGTTTCTCATTGTGTAGTGAGAGAGACAATGACGCATTATTGATCTGCCATCTGTCTGAGAGTTATCCATGTTCTTCTGATGAGATGTGTGGGATATACGATGTTAAATATCCACAGTTCGTTGGATGTTTAGAAACTTGATGTCTGTGTCTGGTCAAAACACTTACAGATCTGCAGTTCGTGAGATGCTAGCAGCATAGCCCAAGTTAAGGCCCAGAAGTTCAATGCAGACCCAGTACAAGATTTTATTCTTAAGGAAATGGAACAGGATACCAGGTGTAGGAGAATGTAGGATATTTCATAAATTCTCCACTCAGCACATGTCTGGGTTCCAGCTAACCCAAAACCTCACAAAGGAACAATAAGGGCAGGCCAACAGGAAATGAGGCCTATTTATAGACCACACCTCTAACAAAGCATTTGGGGTATTGCAGTTTTTGCTAAAATAATACTCTCAAGTTACAACAAAATAGGATACATACATTGATATGAACAAGGAAAATATATATACATAAAATAAAAAGAAAGAAAGGAAAGGAGAATTCACAACAAGATGATCACGGGAGTTTGAACATAGGGTCAGGTTTGGAGCAGGATGCACCATACACAGATTGGTTTGAACAGATGTAAATAGCACCGAGACTCACCCTGAAGATGACCTTGATTCCCGAAACATGTAAATGGAATGTGTTCGGATGCAATTTACACTGAACAAAAATATAAACGCTACACTTTTGATGGTCTGGACTTAAAGAACTGAAACATTTTCCACATACACAAAATAACCATTTCTCTCAAATATTGTTCACGAATCCGTTTAAATCTGTGATAGTGAGCACTTCTCCTTTGCCAAGATAATCCATCCCACCTTCATTTGCCTCATGCAGTGCTACACAATCTCCTTCATAGAGTTGATGAGGTTCTCTGTTGTGGCCTGTGGAATGTTGATCCACTCTTCTTCAATGGCTGTGTGAAGTGGCTGGATATTGGCAGGAACTGGAACACGCTGTCGTATACGGCGTTCCAGAGCAGCCTAAACATTCTCAATGGGTGACGTGTCTGGTGAGTATGCTGGTCAGGCAAGAACTGGGATGTTTTCAAGAATTGTGCGCAGATCCTTGCAGCATGGGGCCGTGCATTATCATGCTGTAGCATGAGAAGATGTTGATGGATGTATGGCGCAACAATCGGCCTCAGGATCTCGTCACGTTATCTCCATCAATGCCATCAATAATGCGTTCTGTGTTCTTTGCCCATACCATAACCCCATCACCACCACCACCATGGGCTACTCGATCCTCGATCCAAAACCGCTCACCCACTCGACACCACACAGTGTTGTCTGCCATCTGCCCTGAACAGTGTAAACCTGGATCCCTCCGTGAAGAGAACACCGCTCCACCGTGCCAGACGCCATTGCATGTGAGCATTTACCCACTCAAGTTGGCTACGAGTGAGGTCGAGACCCTGATGAGGACGACGGCATTCAGATGAGCTTCCCTGAGACTGTTTCTGGCAGTTTATGCAGAAATTTTTTGGTTATGCAAACCGATTGTTTCAGCAGCTGTCCGAGTGCCTGGTCTCAGATGATCTTGGAGGTGGACATGCTGGATGTGGAGGTCTTGTGGTGGTGTGGTTACACGGGGTTGTACAAACCTTAGGACTGTTGAAGACACAAAGGCTGAGGAGGCCGGGGAGAAGCAAACCAGTTGCCTTGGTAATAACACTGTCTGTGAACAGCTTCATGGTATGGGAGACGAAGCTGCGTTAGAGGAAAACAGGGATACGGCACTTTCATTTGAAACGAAACCCAATATTTTAAATCCTTGATGCATCATCGGCTAGGCCAGGCCCAGTAGACACAGATAAATGGCTCGCTGCATGTCCCAAGAAAGAGAGCAGCAGGATGGGGGAGACTAGAAGAAATGCAAGAGATATGGGATGGTCAACAAAATCGAGTCCAGCTGTAGAAGTGAGGGGTGAATAATCTGTGGCAATAATCTGAATAATCTGTTTCCGCGGACCTGCTGGAAGTCCCCGGAAACCTGCTGGAAGCTGGCGTCTGAAACAAGACCAGAGACCGAGACAGGCGAGCTAAGAGCTTTTAGCTTGTTTTTTTGTTGAGCATGAGTGCGTTAGCATGAGCCGCGACTCAGCTCAACGCCAGCAAGTGTTGCAAACGGGGCAAAAATGTTCAAACTAAAACAACAAAATGCAGAAATTCATATCCTTTTGGAAATGTCCTGACTTTTAGACAAATCAAAAGTATCTTTTACTTTAGTACCTTCATCAAAGCAAGATGAGGATTCGCATGTACTGTGCTCTCTTCCTGTTCCAGAAACATCTTATTGCATGTATTGGATTTGATGATAACGACACACCGGCGGAGTCCAGACTGTTTGCTTTCGCTGGAGCTGTTGTCTGTGGTTTCCATGATGAAAAGCCTTTATCTCAAATGCACAGACTGCTTCTGCTATCTATTGTGTTGGGAAATAACAAAGATGGGGGTAGTTTTGCCTTTTGACCTTCCTTTCAACTTCTTGCAGCTGCTGAGAGGTTTTTGGACAATAACCTTCAATTATGGCACTCTGGCAAATTCTGTCCGTCCAAGACTGTCATTTAGAGAGATACTAGCTCGCATGAACATGGCTGTAGAAAAATACACAGTTATAACAAGATCCCCGTAATATTTGAACTATTTGTTATTGATTAGAGTTTAAAGTAGATTCATCTTATTGGTTAAAGAATAGAAGATGTGTGATTTGCCCAGAGACTGCTGGGAAAGAGTCAAAAAGAAGTACAGTGGTACCCCGAGATAACGATCCAGGGTGGCATTTCGGATCTCGAAGCAAGTTTTACATGTAAAACGTCTAATCTGTGTAACGGCTCTCAGAAACAAAAAAATGGAAAACCAGAGAAAACAATGTTTCTTCAATCCTTAAACCTACACAATGTTAATGTAATAAATGATAATAAAACAGAATAAAACACATGTGTATTATGTACACAAATGTGAAACCTTACCTTGAGAGTGAAGCGATGTGTCGGAGGAGTTGGAGCGGATGGCACAGGCACCTCAAGCCCAATTGTGGCCGCGGCTTTGGAGAGCACCGCGAAAGCATCGAGCTCCGGCTCGGCCACGACCCCGGAGGGTGGCAGCGCTGAGCTGAAAGAACTCGAAGACCGCGCCTCTTCCAATGCTGCGAGGGAGAACAGATCGTCAGCAAGGTCACACAAGGGACCAGGTAACGCCAAAGCGCTATCCGATTCTCCCGCGGACCAGACGGGGAGCACACTCGGCGTCTGGGGACGGTGCGAGGAATCACCTGACACCACTCGACCCAAAACATCCTGTGAGAACACAGCCGGCTCGCCCCGAGTCGTAGGAGAAGACCTTCTATATCTCATCGTGCGGCCCGGCAGAGCGTTGCAATGCACACACTCTCGCCTCACGAACCCCAAACACTCCACACATCTATCGTGACCGTCTTTTGACGAAATAAACCCACCGCAGTTAGGAGTAATGCACGTTTTGCTCATCGTGTCGTGAAAAATGGACAGGATTATGAGAAAACGGCGGAAACACACTTGCTCAAAAGATATGAGGTGCAGCGGTACGGTGGCTTGCTATCTGGGGCTAGCAGAGGAACAACACCAGAATGCCGAGATAAGCAACCTTCTAATCTTTCAAGTGAAACAAGCGTCAAAGTTTGGAGAGAGAGTCACACTCAGTCAGCTCCGAAGGAAAATTGCATACTGAGGCGTAGGCACGCCCGGCTTTATACCCGGCTGATTGCTAATCAATCACCTACAAATTGCAAACCGCCTGCAAATTCATTTGCCCGTTAAACTAACGTCTCCGGGACCGACTGAAAGGGAACGATGGTTTCCTGTCCCAGGCACTTCATACTGCATTCACTTATTTATTTAACGGCTGTGTTGTGTACAATTCTGTCCACTCCCCATCCGTGATGGATCATCTGTGTGTATGTATATTTATACATGTAGTTATGTGCAAACTGCTAAAACTGTGCTGCACGAACTGTAACAGACTTACACTGTATGTTCAGGTAGGTATTCTTTCCACTCCTGAATCTTTCCCCCTCACATTCATCTCTCATCCACACCCTTTCAACACCCTCCTGCCCTGATGTAATTAATGCAAACTTGTCCATGGGGAAAATAAATAAATAAATGTAATCCATCCAGAGGAGGAAACACCACACCAGGTGCTCACTCACCTGGAGATGACAAAAGCCTTCCAGATCACAGGCTTTTCATTGTATGAAAACCAGCAACAAACTCCTTCATGTCCCTGGAGTTGTACTGAACTAATAGATTCCCCTTTAGTGACTTTAGAGAGAGTTGGTTCCTCTCCTTGGGCCACTTGCTTTGAATTGGTGAAAAACCCTCTCAACATTTGCATAGTGAGAGGGAAGTGCCCGACAATCTCTGCCATCTTCAGCACCAGAAAGATGTACCCAATTATAAAATGTACATCAGATGTAAAAAGTAAATTGCAATCAGCAAAAGATTTCAAGTGATTGGAGCAAATGGCCCAGAAACATTCTCATCCTGTGTTCCATCAAATTGCTATTTATTTATTTGCAGTATAAGCTACTCTTGTTATGCTGTTGTTGATGTTGTTTTCTTCAGTTTTTAAGTTGCTTTGGGTAAATCTGAATAATTTACAGTATGTTGGTCATGTACTGATGAATGGCCCGTGACAACTTTCATATATCTCTCAAGAACTCCATCCGCTAGCTCTGAGTCCGCTGCTGATCTCCAGCTCTTTCCTCTGTCCTCCAGGTACTAAGATGGCGTTGAAGTTCCTGCGTAAGAAAACCACGAAGCTGAAGAGCTTCCTGCGGGAGTACAGCATCTCTCTCTACCTGTCGCCCTGTCCGTTCATCATCAACATGTACGGCATCGCCTTCGAAACGGATGAGTACTATATCTTTGCGCAAGAGTATGCACTAGCAGGAGATCTCTTCGACATCATTCCTCCACAGGTGAGGGAGCATCACATCCTCCCGCAGGATTTTTAAGAACTTTACAACATGTTTTTTCACAACTCTTTTAATGTCATTGGGAACAAAACAGAAAATAGAACCGTTGAATGAAATGCAGGTGCATGGAGCATGGTCACGGTCTGCTTGGTGTGCATTCAACGATAGATAGAATAGAACATAATTGTAACAATTATTTTCCAAAAATGTAAACCTGTGATGATTTCGATGGAGTGGAAGGTGAGGGATCACTGCGTTTCACTGAAGATCACAGTTGCTTCTCTGCGTGGTGTCGGGCCGTTGTCCTCACGTTACAATGATGCTCAGCGGGAGGCTCTCTGTCTCAGTTTGTCAGATTAATATTACAAATGTGATTAATTAAAATGCTACGCTTGTCATGCTATTCACAGATCCCCCAGAATCATCTCACGGCCGGATTGGACTCCCCCCCCCCCCAATGTTCAATTCGGCAAACGGGTCACTTCTCCCTTCTTTCCTCAAGCTAGAATTTCTGTGGCTAAAATGAACATTTATTCTTCTTTATGATCCCTTTACCTCCACTAGCGGAAAAAACTAGACTCTTTAATTTCTACTTTACATTGGATATAGAAGAAGTGGACATAGAAGAGTCACCATTACTGGACGGAACATTTTGCAGGGAGTGGCCACATGTAGTTTTTTAGCTAAAGGTGGAGGGAAAGTACTAGGTTTGGTAGGATCCTGGTGAGCCTTCCTGACCATAGGGACTGAAGAGCAGGACTGTGCGTTATAGCACAGATGTGAATAAAGGGAGAAGTGAGACCGTGTTTAGGGCATAGCCAGCAAACATCCTTTTCTGGAGGCTCAGTGTACAAGTGTTTGTGGACCTGGGGTTTATTTTTTTATACATGGAGACAGAGAAACAGATGTTGTTGTGAGAGGAGCACAATAGTCAAGAACCTGGTGCGGGTGAATATTGTACTGAAGTCATCAGGAGGTGAAGGTTTAATACAAAGATGGGTTTGTTCTGCTGCGTCATCTAGCAGTGCTTTTAATATTCCCAAATAACAACCTTTTTTATTCCTAAATAAGGTTGCTGCGGTGGAATGGAGACCTGTCCAGGGTGTACCCCCTGCCTTTCACCAAATGTGCGCTGGAGCTAGGCACCGGCAAACCCCCGTGACCCCAAAACGTGAATAAACGGGTTGGAAAACTTGTTCGATAGCTAGCTAAAGCGCATCTGTCGTTGTAAGATGACAGAAGCTCGCTGAGAGCGTCGGGGTTTGACCCTGCTAGCAGGTGGGAGGGGGCTGTGCCTGAGTGCTGAACCCAGTCAAGCAAACAAATTTCCGAGCCGTGAGGACGTGTTGATTATAATATGGTGATTAGTTTAACATTTCTGCAAAGGTCATTTTTAACATCACCTGCTTATATTTGACTGATTCTGAAGCTCTTGCGAATGGCTGATGGTGAAGCTATTAGAGGAACAAACAAACTGCAGAACAAAGTTTCATCAATGCCATCTATCTGAAATCGTATGAATGATGTGATGAAAACTGGCTCTGGGTAGGAGAGGAAAACACACAGAAGAGCTGACCAAGTGCTGATCCATTAAACAGACGCTGCATTACTCAATAATCTGAGATTACACCGGCACTTTCTCATTTGACACGGTTGCATCCGCTTGGAAACAAACGAGGACTGTATGTTCCCTGCTCGCCAGCTGCAGTACCAGAAGTCTTCTGTTCAGCTCACCAGGAGTCAGCTGCGTGGGTCTGTGTTTGGCTGTCAGCGAGGATCTCCATCATGTAACAGTGTTTGCTCTAATCTGCTCTTCTGCCCCCCCCTCTCTCTCTCACCATAGGTGGGTCTGCCAGAGAGTGTTGCCAAGCGCTGCGTTCACCAGGTGGCCATCGCTCTTGACTACCTGCACTGCAAGAAGCTGGTCCACCGGGACATAAAGCCAGAGAACGTGCTCATCTTTGACAGAGAATGTCGGAAGGTGAAGCTCTCTGACTTCGGCATGACTCGGGGGACGGGCTCTCCTGTAAAGAGGGTGAGCGGCACCATCCCGTACACGGCACCGGAGCTGTGTGATGCCAGTCGACAGGAGGGTCTGTGTGTAGCCTACAGCACAGATGTCTGGGCCTTTGGTGTGCTGCTGTTCTGCATGCTGACCGGGAACTTCCCCTGGGAGAAAGCCATGCCCTCAGATGCATTCTACCAGGAGTTTGTCCGCTGGCAGCAGCGGCGCAGACGGGTGAGCGCTGTTCCCTCTCAATGGCGGCGCTTTACCGAAGAGGCACTCTGCATGTTCCGCTGTCTCTTAGCCATCGAACAGGATCGCCGGTGCTCTGTCAAAGAGGTCTTCAACTATTTCAACCACTGCTGGATGCTGGACACCCAAAACGGCAACACCACGCACGTCGTCTCCAGTTCCAACACCGGCTCTGGCACATTGATGAATGGCCAACAGGCCGAACTTAGCTCATCGTCCTCTGAAGAGGAGGAGCTGGTGGAGCGGATGAAGCAACAGAACCTGTCTCCTGTCTGCGGGGTGGTGAAAGGAGGCATTCTCATGGAGCCAGTGGCGACCCACTACTCGTCTCCGTCCACAAACAGCCCTGGTTCCACCACTGGCGGGTTTGAGCGGGTGCCACGAGACAACAATGGCAACTCTGGACGCATCCTCGTCACGACGCCAATCGAAATATGTGTGTAGAGAGGGAGCGTCACCACTGCGCATAAACTTGTGATGCCAGTCAAACACTTGCACTGGAAAAGGATGAAGTGCCCCCAGCGGAGAACTTGAGCGTGTTCCTGCTGGGAACAGGAGCGCCTACGGGAATGTGTTGTGTCTGATGATTGCATCCCAGCCTTGTTTTCCATGTATAGTTAAACCAAAAGGAATGAAGTTTACACTGGATGCTTTAGAACAGCCGATGGAAAACTCTGAAGCAATATCTTGAACGTGGGGGGAGGGGCGTAGATTGACGTCAGGAGAGATTTCGATATGAAAAAATATTGAAGACAAGCAATGTAGGACCAGTTTAAACTATTGTTTTGTGCTCAGCGGATACGGGATTTTGGAAGCTTCCAATATATTATGTTTATCTTTCGTTTTTCGTTATTGATTGGATGGCGTAGCGTTGTAACATTTAATTACACTTTGGAGAGAAACTGTGCATCAAAGGCCACTGTCTGAGAAGACGTTAGAGTTGCTTAGCAAACAAAGATGCTATTTTTTCATGCCCTGTTCAAACGTGACATTTCTGATCTTGTCTAAGGGACAAATGTTTTTTTTTGGGGTGATGTTAATCTGGACTCGACCCCTACTTCATTTATCCCACGTCCTCATGAGCTGGAACCAGCTTCATCGCTCCCACCTTCCTCCCCTTCTCACTTGGACGCGTTTGTACTAGCCACACATCTTGGGGCAGGTCCAGGCGATAAAATTCCTGAAAAGATTACATTGACGACTACAAAATCCCCCATTAAAGATTTTCGATTTTCATATCGCTCTTTTTAATTCTCAGCTGCTTGTCCATAAGGTGTGATACTTCGAGAATGCTAATGTTTTCTTTAGTAGACGGCGTACACGTGCATACTGGGTAATGTTTGGGATTTCTCAGGTACTGTAAACCATTCACTGTGTACAATTCAAAGAAATGACTTTCTTTTGCAACATATTTCACATTAGATTTATCATCATCATCATCATCCAGCAGCTCGATTCATTGTAAGATGTAGCTTCTCTTTCGCCGAGAGCTTCACGTGGTCGTTTTCACAGCAGTATGTTTTTCACAGGTGAATCCAAAATGATGCCAAATATTTCAGTAGGTCTGAAAATGTTGCAGAAATGATGATTGGATCTTAAGTTACTAAACATCGGGTTCTCACAGAACATTAGTGTATAATTTATGACTCTGTTTCTTGTAATTGTGCAATTAAAACCGTTTCTAACTCTATATTTCATTGACGTGAAGGACGGTAGCAAACGTTTTGCACTTGTTTGCTCTTGTGTAGTTCAAATACAAAAATGAAAGGAAAGTTTGCATGGATATCTGTGCTACATTTTAGAATTGTGAATTATTGTGTGGTAGTTAATCAGTTAGCTGATGATCATGTAACTGGACAAGTTTTAGTAGAATTGGGAACAATGTGTACTTTTGTAGGTGACTTCCCAAAGACCCTAAACATCTCTAAACGGAGACAGAAGAGAAATGATCAGGTTTGGGTGTTTTTAAAGCGTTCTTCTATACGCTGTACTTTGTGAATCTGAACACATGGAAATAGACTTCAACCTTGCAAAACACACAGGGAAATCACGGAAATGGTAAAAACAAAAGCTAATGCAGACATTTTTTGTGTGGTTTTTTTTGTCCCAAAAATGTTTGCATGAATAACTCTGTTCTGGAGGAACATTGTAGAAATAAACATCAAACTACTGAATCCTGAGGTATTTGAAGTCTTTTTTGGAGGGGGGGGGGCAGCAAATGTTTTATGCATGTATATAATGGCTCAATTATGGCGATGCCACACCCAAGCAGATGAACTGTTGTCCTTCCCCATCTGTATTAAAAGACATGGGTAGAGTTTGTTCCTCTTTCATTTGCAGGGCATTTCTCTCACCAAAAGACGGTCACAAGCTCTGTGTTGAGTGGAAGGTTCGCTCTACTGAGAGTCTTTTTCTATGGGAATTACTTTTACCACTTGAAAGCACTTTCATTGTAAAATTAGCGTGCACATCTGTATGAAGCCTGGGTGCCTTGCATTCCCTCTTCCTGTTTGCTTTCAGTCGTATCAGATCATGGTCCGCTGCACCGCCCCAGCGCGGAGTCACATTGTGAGTCTTTTTTACACGAGTAGAGATTGTTCTTCGCCTGGATGCAGTAGATGTGTGTCATCAAAGGACGCTCACGATCAATATGTTGAGTTTTCGGACTTCCAGTACATCAACATGGACCTCGGGAGGACAGAGTGTGTATTCGAACAACAATATAATTGGTTTGTGGGGACTGCTTCGACCTTGCATGCCATGGACATCCTGCAGGAGTTTCAGGCCAAGGTACGTTGTGATACTCGAGAGACCAGCCAGGGTTCTATGCAGGAACTTAAAACTGGAGTAGCAAAGCCACTCCTGAAAGACAATACTGTACTAAGCAGCCGTTTCAAAGATCCCTTTATTGGACAAATTATTAAAGAGATTAACCAACTTAATGAGTTATCAGCCATGTTTTCTGACTGCATCATATGCCAGAGACAGCTGTTAATAATAATTGACAAGTTCAATGAATGAAGGTTGGTTAGGTGAAAATAGGCATTCACTAATTAGGATAATTGATAAAGCTGATGCCATGTGCTGATCGTAGTTGTTCCAGTGATAAAGGACCGGCAAAGGTCCATTTTAAACTCCTACATGAGGTGTATTTGGGTTTTTTTCTTGCTTGAAGATCCTTCGAGAACAATTGGAAGCTCATCTACATATTAAATTATTAACGAGGGCACTACAGAACAAGACATTAACAAGGGTTGGAGCAGCCCCATACAGTAATGCGGTCGATGCACCGATCCATTGTGGTGAAGAAGAAGAAGAAGAAGCTGAAAGGGGAAGCTCTGGATATACAATCTTGAGATAAAAATGAGTTTCCTCCATCCTTGGAGATAGGAGCTCAGAGTAGAGCAGCTGCACTGTCACATCGAGAGAAGCCAGACAAAGAGGCTCAGGAAGAAGCAGTCTCCCTGCTGGTCCGGGAACGCCTCAGTGTCCCACCAGATAAGCTGGAGGAGGTGTTCGGGGAGAGGGATGTCTGGGCATCCTTGCTTAGGCTTCCCACCCTTGACTGTGCCCCAGAGAAGCAGAAGAAGAAGAGGCCCCAACGGTCAGCCACATCTACAGCCAGCGCTCAAGAGCCTTCCACAGCAATCAGCCTACCATCAGCCCAGCCATCCTCAGAACAGACGGCTATGCAAACCAGCCAACATGCCACTATGGTCAGGCAACAACCCAGGTGCAACTACTCAGCTCTGCCCTCAGCCATGAGTCTCTCCCCTCTCTCGATATATCACTCACAGCGCATCCTGCAGCACTACAAGAAGACTGCTCACCATAGTTCCCAGCCCCCTGCAGCACCATGGCCAGCGAGCAAATATTTCGCTCATCTCAGCCTCTTCCATCTTATTTACAAATACACAGAAGGCAGGCATTCTTTTACAAGGACAGATGTCCTTTAGAGCAGCCTCCATAAAATATACACAGTGTCAGCCAAAGGGACGTAGCCACATGAAAATTCTCTGCCAAAAACACCTCATCTTTCATTTATGTTTCATATATGCATTCCATCAGCATGACATAGATCAAGAACAATACAATAAAATAAAAGTAGCATGAAAAGGCTCTTAATATTATAAATGCTTTCAAAGGTTTGCAGATCAATCAAGTTATTTGTCGCTTTCGTTATGGTTCTGTTCCTGTATCCACCGGTGGCACAATAAACACGTCGCTTGGAACTTTCCTCGTCCTTGGCCTCATTCCGGTCCTACTACCCTTGGTTCCCACATTCGACGACAACTGGATCATGCAGCCCTGATTTCTCGACTACACGCCGTGACCCAGAACTTCTTGTGCAGGTGTAATGGATCTGGCGAAATGGGGCCTGTTATCTCTTACAGCTTTTACGCAATTTTCTTTCAATACATCAGCGTTGTATAATAAAAGCAACAAACACTGACAGCGTGTTAGAAAGCAATATTTGAAAGATACCCTGATTGTCGAATTAAACGGAGAGGTTTCAACTCAGTGTCTTTCTGTGATTTCTGTAAGATATGGGGAAATGCCCGTCACAGACGTGCCACCCGCATGCCTGGCACAAAGCAACAATGCAGTACTTTGTGTTCCCATGGTATATCTGGTGAAATACAGTGACTCCCTCTTCATTTGCTTCATCTTTTTCACACCTCAGAGCTAAACTCGGCTTGTCTGGAATGCACACCAGAAATATCTCGACCCTGCAGCATTCTTCTGGTGACTCACAGCCTGCTCTATAGTACATGGAGGATTAATGTGGATAGAAATAGATGTTGTCTGTGATAGATCAAGCAGTGGGAGGCAGAAAAACTGCAGTCAGGAAAGAGGGAGGAGCTTGATGTGTGTCCATCTGATTGGATGCCAATGCTTCAAACAGTTCAGCTTCTATGATTCTTAAGAACATGTTTTAAATCTCAGAGTGGGTATTCATCATGAGGTAAACTGGTAATGCGGCGTGACATATGGCTCTCGAATGATTCATGCCGAAGCCTGCTGATCACGGGAGCTTTCCGAAGCCATTTCATCTCATGTTTACTCTCTCATTATTCTTGGGTCTGTTTGAAACCCTGAATAGTTTCAATGTGGCAGGTTTTGTGTATCGGAGAACCGACTGAGGCCCTGCCTGAGGTGCTTCCAAACAGGCCGACGCTAAACTTAGAAAAGGTTAGTAGCAATGGTTGTACAAACCTGTATGGGTGCTCCTTCTAACCCTGGCCCGAGACCACCCTGTTGTACCCATCCTCTCCATCAATGAAAACTCGTTCCGCAGCAACAAACATGATTGACTCAAAGTGATGTATAACACAAGACCTGCACAACAACCGTAGTAACCATGAACAGTTCAAGAAGCGTGTGTATATTACGACTAATTGAAGTCAAATTAAACATTTATTTCAGACTGATGATGTGAGGTAAAGAACATGAATGTACACAAACATAGTTCCACTTTGAGCTCATGGTACTGCAGCAGCCTTGACATCAGTTCTACTGGAGATGAATTGTATCTTACGTCATTACAACTCAAAGGATGCAAACGTGCTGTACTATTAGTGTTTATAGCACAAAATGGTTGATTCTAGTCTTTTGCTGTGTTTTTGAGCCTTGCGGGGGGAGGTCTTGTGTGAACGCACACGTCCCAGCCGGGGAAGGCCTCTTGCTGCACTGTTCTGTAATCCGCTCTGCCGGACACACCTTCAACTGAGTTACTTCTGACTTGATTCTTGGGGATTTCATAGACCGTATGCTTACCTCAGGACATTGTTGATCGCCAGGTTGTCGAGATGAGGAACGACCTGGTTCCTCCTCACTCTGCCTCTCTTAGGAGCAGAAAAGTCCTGCTGGTAAAGAGAACACCTCAGCTCCCCGGTCTTGCTTTCTCTCACAGGAACCTTTCCGTGCCACACGACTGCGCCATCCGGACCGTAAAACGGATAATCCTCGCGGTTTGTCGTGTTGAAGCACCTCTCACCTGCATTTAGGAGATGTGTCTAATAATTACGCAGCTCTGATCACTTTCCAGGTAATCACTTCAGAAAAGTGAGGTCAGTGATCCGTGACGTTGCTTGAGCTGCTTTGGAAATCTATATAAACATCTGCTGAGGCCATGCAACCTCTTCAGTTCCATCTGGTTCTTCTGAAAATGGTTGTTTCTTTATATTTTATTTTAGATTTTGTATCACCATAACATCTCAACAACGACCGGAGTACATTAGCATTCCAAAGATAAGAGCTTAAGTAAAAATTAAAAAAAGAAAAGATGAATAAATAAATAAAGAATAAGAAACAAAACCCAAAAATAAACAAAATTTGTAATCTGTGTATTTCAATAGGTCTGACCTTATATAATATGCTCTATGAACAACTGTATACGCCTGTGCCTTGTATTTATTGAATAGCAATATTGAAACCAAGTCTAACTCTTTAGCCAATGTTTTAGATTCAAACTGGACTGACAGAAACATGCAAATGTTTCCTCCACACAAAGCTCCTGAGAGGAATGTAAACCTTTAGTTCTGACAAACCGGCATCCAGCTCTGATGGTTTAAACGGGTGATTGAGAGCAACTGGCGTAAGAATAGAGACATTAGGTAAATCTTCTTATTTGATTTAACATTAGCACTGATTGTTTGAACACAAGAGAGAGAGAGAGAGAGAGAGAGAGAGAGAGAGAGAGAGAGAGAGAGAGAGAGAGAGAGAGCTTCCATATTTAACCATAAGGGGCCATTTAATAAAGGGGCTCTGTGTGCAACGTCCTTCTGCCAAAAGAATAAAGCATTTGCTGCTTAATAATAAAACTTAAATACTGGGAGTCCAAAGCCTCCTAATTGTTCAGGTTTTGTGATGCGAGGAATAAGGCAAGGGCAGGTAGATCAGAAGATTTTCATAGAGGAACTGCGGCAGGATAATCGTAGCTTCCTTCTACTCACACCTTCCTTTACTTTGTCAACCACGGGTAGAAAATTAAGGTATTTTTAGGGTTCTTAGGAATTTTAGGCCAATATAAGTGACGAGGCTTGAAAGGTAGGTGACTATATTACAGGTTAGCGTTTGTATTTTTAGATAAAGTCTATTCACTGTTCCCCCACTTGATGGTGTAAGCAGGAAACTTTCTAAATGGAGTAACGGAATCTAGCAGAGGCGGTACTGATTGGGGAGGGCTGGAAAGACATATTAAGAGATCATCTGCACACCGGCTAACCCGTGCTTCAGTACCTCGTAGCTTTATAAACATGTGGATGATTTCTGACAGCCACTGTAAAAGAGAAGAGGGGAGAGAGGGTCCCCCTGTCTGACTCCTCGATGCAGATCCAATGGTTTACATTTATTAGCATTTGTCAAATTAAACGACGTGGGACATGAATAAAACCTCCAAAACTAAAATGTTCAAAGGCCTTTAACATAAAAGGCCATTCTCTCTGATCACATCTAATGAAATAAACGCTGCGAGTGCTTCTTTTCCAAGGTTCTTAGTGAGGAAATTAAGACGTACATTCCAAAAAGAAAATCTACCTGGATTTAATCCAGTTTGGTCAGGGTGAACTATGGTTCTGATGTGTTTAGTTCTGACTCTCTGATCAAAATGTAACAATGCTCTAGGTCTGTAGCTGGCTGTATCTGTGCTGTCCTTTCCTTTCTTCAGAAGAACAGAAATATTGGTTTCGTTTAGTGAACTCGGGAGTCTGTCAGTTTAGTAAGAGTCACTGACCATGCGCAAAAAATAGGGTTTTAACTGAGAGCCAAAGGCTTTTAAATTCGCAACCAAACTCATCGGGTGCTGGCGCTTCTCCACCCGATAACGACGTAATAATAGCCTCTAAATATGTACGTCTGTGAACAAATCCACCATTTCCTTTGTCTGAAGATTCATTAAGTTTAGTTGACTGAAGACTAAAGCATCCAAATCCAGTTATTTAGCAACACATTTTGTTTGTAAAATTCTCTGAAACATTCATTGATTTCTAGCGGGTCTGTCTGTTGTAGTCTGCTTCCTCTTGGTCTCAGCTGTCTTGTCAATAGAGTTTCTGGCCTATCGCTTACTTCAAAAGGCTTTCGTTAAAGGCCTTCAGTTCTTTTGCCTAGCATAGAATTGTATTCATGTTTTACTTTTATCACAGTCTTCTTGTGATTTAGTCTCACTCTCCAATGTTAGAGTCCCCCCCCCCCCAGATGCTTCTTAATGACTGGCTGCAGTAAGATTGGGGCCAATCGTGTGGTTCAACGATGCCATCACATGACGGATGAGTGCAGTGTGCTCATAATTTTCTGATATGTAAACTTATGAGCACAACTGTATTTGCCAGTTTTCCCCAGCATCAAGAACAATCTTGACCAAATCTACAACTCCATTAACAAAAACACAGCCCCTCAAGGAACCTCCACCATGTTTGACTGTTGCTTGCAGACAGCTCTCCAGCCCTTTTTGAACTAATTTGTACTAAGCCTAGAGCACCTGCTGCCATTTTTCTAAAGTTTGTTCACTGATAACTTTCGCAAATCATTAAAGCGTTTGTGTAAATGTGTTTTTTTCTAAGGAAATCATTTTGAAAGTTCAGCTTTTTCCCACGGACTTGTATTGGGTGGTAATCATTCTGCAGCCAGTGCCATGGGGATCGCTCGCCGCGGTTTGGCTTCACTCCGCCGGCCATGTGAGACACACTTTTTTTCAACCCACTGTAACATTGATTATTAGCAGCGATTTGGTATAATTGGTGGATCCTTACTGGATTTCTGAAAGCATTCAGTAATGACTTTGTTTTCACACCTGCCTAAAACTTTTGCACAAAAGTGTGTCATTGCATTAAAGTCTGGTGTCCATGTTGTTTCCAAAGGTACGACCGTAACCTAATATTTATTCACTTTGTCACAAACGGCATGGCTTTTTTGCATCGTCTTTCAAATAATAACTGCATTGATGAATATAAACGATGTGTGCAGCAGAGTTGAGTGCTTCTCGTTTGACTCTCTGAAAGTGTTGAAATGTCAGAGATTGTCATACCTTCTAGAGTTAAGTTGCATCGTAGGGTCTTCATTGGCTCCAGTTTTTGGCAGGTTTTGGGTCCAAATTCAGCCTCAGTTGTGGTTTCCATCTTTTCATGCTCATCAGGATACAGCAACAAGCCTCAAAATGTTTGACAGCATTTCTTTGAATAGAAATTCAGAATTAAAGTGAAAAATAAATGCAGTCTTCTGTTCATTGCCCACCTGCCAAAGAAGGGAGTTCTCCAAACATTGGAAAGGTTTGTCTGTGTTTTGACGGCATTTCACCAGCTTTATTCAATAACAAGCCTACTCTGCGTCGGTGACTGGAAGGAGGTGCTTTCTTCTTCTGCTTGCCAAAGTCATTCATCCTGAAAATATTTCACGTTGTTAATCTAAGATTGTGTAAACGTTAATTTCAGACTCACCTTGAGAGAGACTCATTTCTTGCTGTACATCTTCATCCTGAAATGTTAAGTAGAGGCAGATTTCTGTCACATCTCCGAGAGCAAGTTTGCAGAGTTCTGTTTGGCTAGTTAGGCAGTTGCCATGACGTCTCCATTCTTTACTGAACGCTTCTGGGGATGGACTTACCTCAGGAACAAAGAGTTCTCTGTAATAAACACCTAAGGCCAAGCATAACCTTGCTCTCGTAATTTGAGACGTACAGTTAATAAAAGTCTGAAAATCCAGAAATGTCCAGAGGAATACTCCACAACGCCATGTACAGTGTTTGCTCCTGGTTGTAGACATACAGAAATGAAAGGTAGACTCTAGCTGAAAAAGAGAAAATGCTAGCATCACGCTCAACTTCTTATGTTAAGCAACAATGCTAGAGATTTATAGAATTTCCTCGAGTGTCAGCCGTGTCACTTCTTCTCTTTGTGAAGGGAATCATCCGCAGCACACTGACAAATAATATTGAAAACAAAACACAAGCTTTTACATTATTGCTCGTTTAATCTCTACATCCTTTCTAAATATATAATCCCTTCTTTATTCGTTCATTGACCGGTACTGTCCAAGTCACAATCAGAGTCATGTTCTGTATATCCCCCGTTTACGCCCCGTGAACATTACATAATACACCACTGAGGCGATGAAGAGGGAGTGGCTAGACAGAGAGAAACCTGCACCGCTGGAGATATTGCGAACAAAACTCTGGTGGCCTCGACCTGCCACTGCTGCCCAGGTGGAGAGTCGGGCAGGCTCGTGGGGATAGGGGTAAATATAAGTAGACTGTGCCCTTGGTGTGGAAGCTTAGGGCATCTTGCATCGGGTGACTGCCAAATACGTCTGGCTTCACGCAGCTGGGGAGGGTCAGCTGCTGTCAATCTTTCAATGGCTCTGAAAGGATCCTCATTCTTTGGCTATCAAAAGAGAAAAATCTGTCAGAGAGACACGTAAATGAAACGCCAGCGAGTGGTTTGTGAATGCAACTTTCTTCTTGACGCGTTGAATTTAAAAGTCTGTTGTATATGACACTGCTCCTGTCAGAGAGCACACTTGTCCTTCACCACAGTCTGTATGAAGAGACTCTTCATGCTTTTAATGTTGAATTAGGAGCAGCCAGGCAGGGGTCCTTCTCAAATCCCAGAGAGGAGCAACAGCCCAATGCCTTGATGAGATTAAGAGAACACTTGATCAAAGACCAAACATTACATTTGGAAGATGAGGTCCTCAAGGAGAACGGTTAACTACAACTAGCTACAAATAACTAGCAATCAGGTCAGAGCAATGACTAAATCCACTTATTACCATCTTAGAACTAGAACGTCAGATCATATCTCACCAGTTCTCTCCACTGACATTCAGAATAGATCTCTCAGAATAGGAAAGATCTGCTGCTCAGTAGAACCTTTTAAATAGAACCCATCCAATAAAGCACCAAGAACACGGATGGAGTCCCTGACTGTGAACTCACTACATTATTCCAGTTGGCTTTGTGTAAATAAATAAATGATATTTCACAGATGATACACAACATATTAATGAATATGAATCTAAAGTGATTGAGTAAAGTGAAGGAATCTGGGCATGTGCAGATCATTTTGAACTTAATACTGATAACTGAAAACATGTTTTGGTTTGAATAAGCGAACAGAAGCACATCGATCGCTCTCCTGGTGTTTTTTGGTTCAGAGATCCGGGGTTACGCATGGCATTGTGAAGAGTAACATGTGGGAGCATATACTGATGTGTATGTACAGCAAACGCGGCGAAAGCAAATGCGATGGTTCCCACAAGCCAATTAGAGAGGTGTTGCTTAGACATCTGTGTTAGGGGCAGATGAAGAGCTGAGCGCTCCTCCTGAGATGGCTGGTCCTGTTAAAGCAGAAAGCTTAATACCCTCGCCTACTGAAAAGAAACGTATCTCAACCAAGTTAATGGATGAATAAAGAGTGTGTCGCTCACTGACGCACCAGCAGCAGAGGCGTCTTGAAGGACACTGGCCACATGTGGATGTTTCCCACAGGCTCCAAGGGCCTCAGGGACAAAGCCTCCAGCACCATGGAGAGGTCAGATTCTGGAACCAATGTTTTTGTTACTGGAAGGCAGTGGTGTGCACCTTTAGTGAGCCTGTCTAAGCTGAAGTGACACGCAGCAATAGCAGCTGCATAGCCCTTGATAGTGGAGATGGCTCACCCCCCATCGATAAGATCTGGTTAGAAGCAGTGAAAAGGTACCAGCTGCTGCTTCTCACACCACTGCTCAAATACATACCAGTGACACTCCTACAGACAGAACGTACTTGGAAAACGCTCTGGCTCTCTGAATAGTGGCGACCGCACGAGGGGGAAGCTTTGTCCCCGTCATCGCATAGTCCCCATCCGAACCCGAGACACTAAGATCTGCGGTCTGTGTCACAGCAATTTGAATCCGCCGCTGTAGAAGATAATTCGGTAGAGAGGCAGTGGCTGCAATTCTCCAGGTGTTCCATAGATTAGACACGATTGTCTGCTGAGGAAAGGAGTCATAAACACTCAGTGGGCTCCCCCCCACTGCTACGTCAGGATCCTGCGTTGCCAGACTTGGTGCGATTCAAGCTTTCTGCAGAGTGATCTCGTATCAAGATGGTGAAGGAAAACCACTAGCGGAGCGTTGATATATACATCCGTAACCACTAGGGGTGTAACAATATACCGTGGCACAATATATCAAAAAAGAAAATAGTCACAATGTGAATCGTGGAGTTACTGAGATATTTCGTCTAGGAGCTCAAGTGCATTTGCTTCTTGGAGTGATGGTTATTCGAGTTACTTCTGAAACTTCTTTACAGTTCAGTCACTTTCTTCACGACTTTCACACGCTTCGAGAGGGATTTCATTAAAAAAAGCAAGATCAAGCATTACGAGCTGCAGAACACTCGGGTGTGCTTTGCTCTGCATGTGAGTATGGTTCTGGGTAAACAGCTTGCATGATGTGTTTCTTAATCCTTATATATATATTTATTTATTTATAGTTCTTATATTTTTAAGCAAATAAGATATTTGTATTATACTCATGGAACAGTGAGAAGTTAAGGTTGGAGTCTATTTGTGGATAAAATAGATCCAACAAAGAACCAATAATACAAAGGGTTGGAGACGCTAGAAGCAGTAGTGAGTTAATAAAATTATTTGTAGATCTTTACAGAACTGTCAGAAATTAGGCCAAAGCAAAGGATTACTGGGTGATTTACACGTAAACCTCTTTAAAATGAGTACACTGTGCTCTATGAGAGATACTCATTTGTTTCCTTCGGTGGTTAAAGGTGGATTAGGAGTGAAACTGAACAGAAACATTGATTTCATACCAGTGAAGTGACAAGCATCAGACGGAAAACTGTAGGAAAAAACCTTTACTGATCCAGAACCAGAGACGACACTGAAGAGGAAAATCAAATTCAAGTCGCAGGATTCATATAAAACAAAAAATACAAACACACCCCAAAACAGTCAAGAAAAGGTGCTCCAGCGATCCAAACACCCCCAACTGCAACAGGTAATAAATAAACACCACATAAACATGTTCAGAGAATAGTGCAAACCCCACCAGCAGAGGGCTCCACTCCGTATCGATGGTTTACTATCAGCAGATCCCGGCTGCGAATACATCCCGTAGTGATGTGCAGTTATTTGATTTCAAGTAATCGATGACCAAACATCCAAGAGCTACAATCAATGTAAACATAAATCATTTCAGAAAAAATTCAGTCACATGAAAAACAAAACTGGTTCCGTTTCCGTGGTAAAGAATGCTTTCAGCGGCGCTCCTCTCGGCTCCGAGCAGAATACAGAGCAACGGGCAAAAAAAGTGCCGGAAAGCAGCCGGATGCCTGTCTGCAGAGAAAGGGAAAGGTGTTTTTATTCTTTGACAAGCATTTTGTTCATACACACATGTATTCCCAGTGCTCCGGAGAACCTTATTGTGATGCAAGAATCACGACCAACCAATCACAGTGTGCTTTACATCACAGATCAAGAAGAGCTGCTGAAAGGTGGAGGCTTTCCTCGTTTTTGCTCCGGTTAGAAATCATTTGGAAGCAGACTGAAGCTCTTCTCATAATGGGATCCGTTAACTGGTTTTGAAGGGAAGAAATCATGACGTCGCTCTCTCGTTCTCAAAGTTTGATTCACGAGGCTCTGATTAACAAAGTGGTGGAGCTGCTTGTGAATTACACATTTGCGGTTTTCTTCAGCTCCGTGGAGTAGCCGTTACACGTATGCACAGTTGGGTGGGACGACGGGGGTTCCAGTCACAAACTATTTCCCATCCTTCCCCCTCTCTCGTTTCCTGTCTCTTTTCACCAGTGTTGGGCAAGCAGAAATGTAATTACATCGCTTTTAAAAGTTTTGGTTACATTACTAGTTATATTACTGGTTACTTCAGCCCCAAATCTTTAGAAATAGATTGTTCTCTGTGAAACTGAGAGCGATCGTGATCATCTGAGTGCTCACCGATTGTCATCTGCTCTTCGTCCTGCTCACGCTTGCTCTGGAGACTTTATTCTGAGAAGAAGAACGAGACAAGAATCAGTTCTCAGACCGTCTGCAAGATCTGTAATATCAGTTCGATCGGATCCATTGCTTTCTCCAGATCTGCAGGGAGCACGTAACAATATTATGAAAGCAGATCAGTTCATCAGAATAATCGCTTGTTTTGTGACGATTAGTTTAGTGAACATAGCTCATTCCACCCACTAACAATGTGTTGTTGCTACTTTCAGACGCGGAGTTCTACTTTGCGATCGTCGACACTCAGGGAATTCACAGGAGTGGAAAGGCCGTGTTAGAATGTTAGAATGAGGAACAGTGTGGGAGCAGGGAGCATGTTGCTGTTTGGGGTCATGCGTGGTTAAGCCAGTGTTTACATAATTCACAATAAAACTCTCAGGATCAAACTCTCTCTAATCTTTAGCAATACCGCCATCCGAAAAGATTTACATGGGCCGTATATTGAGTCTTCGAAAAGCTCACGCGTGTGACCTCTCCGAGTACGTGGCTCAAGTCACATCACGTGAAACGATGGTACAGGTCACGATCCTCCCAGCTGAACGTTCCGTTGGGAGGGGAACACGGAAAAGCACAGGGTTCCGCAGTCTGATGCGTTGCCGTGGAAGTTTATTCCGGGTGCTGTTAAAGGCCTTGTTTACACTCGTCCTGAGCCTCATTTCATTTGTTTATAGCGTTACCTGTTCTTTTCATCAGAACCAAACACTTTCAAAAGCATCATGCCGTGCTCAGCTTTGGGGGTCTGTGAAATATGCTAGTTCTCCAGTACGCCCATTCAGAGGAGCGGCTGGGGGGAGCCTTCAGCGTTAGCCTGGAATCGGAATCCAGGCATTTTTTCTCTTTACGTCATAATCGGACACGTCTGAGTCTGGAATCAGAAGATACACGCACTGGCACAGAGATCCTATACACTGCATGTCACACTTTTCCGTAGGCACCGCTGAAGGCATCAGGGATAACAACATCACAGTGGGGAACTGGGACAGATGACTGGGAGCAAAAGTGCTAATATTACAGCCTTTCTACAACAGACTCTGGGCGTGAAGAAGAGCAGACTTATTAACAATAGAGGATTATGGACCAGGTCATCTACTCAAAAGTCCCCATAGGATCTTAAGGTTTGTGACGTCACTAACACAGCAATACAAGGACAGCCCATTCTGAAAAGATTTGTGGTGTTTAACAGAAATCTATCGTCACGCTGTACACACTAATAACCACGTGTGCGTGTGTGTGCGTGTGCGTGCGTGTTGTTACCCGGTTACCTTGTGTCTGGAGCATCGCATGGTGAAGTTCTCCTCATTGAGGGCACTGCCTGAACACAACGGTGCAGATGATCAACTTTCACCAAAGTACACAAGCACACGCACTGGTAAATCATTAAACAAAACAAAAACATGGGGAATAGAACGACAAACTTCAACGAGAAGCAAAAACTGCGTGAGAATTATGAAACCTTCGATGTCCTCTAGCCCCCATTTCAAAGGGTCGTGAGCTCGATTTGTACTTTGTACAGTTCATGATCACCCAGTTAGATACAGACGTTTTATATTTCTAAAACAAGTCCTAAAGCTTTGTTTGCTGCTTTGAGGAAGAATAACAGGATGAGAGCGAGGTGTTTGGCTTCCTTCCCCACCCCAATGGTTTCTCTGGAGTTCACAAACACAGGTTTCATGTTTGTACATGGTTTTAAGAAATCATTGATGTACTGACTGCAGAAGAGGCTCTCTGTCTTGCTCAACGGTCCGGTCTGTTCCAATCATTTTCTCTGGGGACTTCTAGTTCGTGGATTTCTGAAAAGGTAATTCCTATTTGGATGCCCAGGGTTCTGTTTGTTGAATGCTGTGAAAACAGCTGAAGGTCCTCTAAAACCAATCACAAAGATATTCCACCTGCATCACGCGCTTTCTGAAGCACATCTTTCCATCTCAGACGAGTGGAAACCCTAGTGAGGTTCATTCAGACAGAATCCACACAGAACGGTCCGCACCTCGCTAATCATCCTCCTAGCATAAGCGCGGTAGTTTTTTGGATTGGTGCGCTTTTATTTATTAACTTCAAACTTTAGGAACTCCTCATTTTCAGGCAACGCTAAAACCTTCCCGAAACGAAAGAAGCAGTATAAGCTAGTGTTTTTCAACCTTTTATTCCCCACTGTACACGCACCCCCATCAAGAAAAGTTCAGGAATGAATCTCTGTAGCCTTCACTGACTGATCGTCACTGTTCCCCAGAGTAAAAAAAAGTGATTTTAATCCAAAATGTGAAGAACTTTTGTATTTATTATGGCATAATTTGCCATTAAAGTGTGCTGAAAAGTGTACTTTTAGACATGTTTTTATCGTCGCAATATGCCAAAGACAGGGTGTTGTCATTTGTAAAACAGAAATGTGGTGGACTACACTGAGTGCACCGTTACCTGACTGCAGAGCACAGGGGAAGTGGTACTTATTGGAACAATCTTTGAAGAAACATCCCAAAGTGGCACCAACCCCGTGACACAACGAACAAATCTGCAGAGAATAAAAGCTGTAAATGTTCATGCTTTACATTTATTGTTTTTACACTACGGGTTATTACTGTACTGGCAGTTCCAGATTGGAAAAGTCGCTATAAAAACATAAAAATGAACAAAACTTCTGATTCTTACACTTTTTTGCAAAGCAGCAAAAGAAGACACTGATGAGATTAAGCAGAGAAGAAGAAACAAATT
This sequence comes from Danionella cerebrum, assembly GCA_007224835.1. Taxonomy (NCBI): domain Eukaryota; kingdom Metazoa; phylum Chordata; class Actinopteri; order Cypriniformes; family Danionidae; genus Danionella; species Danionella cerebrum. Next base: position 129,675 of record SRMA01027355.1, read on the forward strand.
AAGGCGACGGAGCAAAAGAAGCTAACAAGAGAAAGCAAAAATAACCAAAAGCAAGTAAATCACAAAAATAGAAAATAAAGCAACAGAATAAGACAAAATAAATAAAAGAAACAAATGAATCTGAAGCAGCAACAGCTAAAAAAAGAGAAAACAGAGAGTGAAGAAACAGTTAAAAACAAAAAAAGCAATGATCAAATAATTCTTTTTCTGACTAGAAAAACCTAATTAAAAAAAATTAAATATTTGCCTATTCTATAAAAACATTGTAGAAATGAAACGATTAGATATTTTTTCTACATTGTTTTGTGCTCGGAAGGTAAATCCAGATACAAAATGATAAGAGTTTTGCTGTTTTTGTTCCTCCTAGTTCCTCTTTGATTTTTTTTATTAGTTGACTAGACAAATCCTAGACTGTATAAGAGACAAATAGGGACTCAGCAACAGCGCCTGTACAGCGTAGCGCACGCATAGGTTATACAGCACATGCCGCCGATTATTTAAAATCTAATTTACATTTTTTTGATGAGTTATCATCAATATTTTTTTTAATTCGTGGCAGAAATGCTCCTTTCTGTTTTGTAGCTTTTAACTTAAATTTAATTTCATTTATTTTCGTCCTTATAGCCTTCTGCCGTAGCGGCCCGTCAGCTCTTGCTACTAAAAGTCTCTTAATTTCTCCTCTTTTATATTTACATTTAGCAGATGCTTTTATCAGAAGCGACTAACAACAGTTCGGGAGTACACACAAAACTGCCATAACAACCCCCATCAAACCCACAGTGTCACTGTCGATGACTGCCCTTGTAGCAGCTCTCTGTTCAGCTGCTTTGGGACGCTAAGTGAAGTCCGCGCCATGCCACCAAAATAAATTTACAGCTACATTTATAGCAAGCTCCAAAACAAAGGAATGTTCAACAAAAAAGCAAATTCAAATAAACCTACATTAACTCAACCATGCGGTCAAAACCACTTGCTGCCATTATCATCTACTGCCCCTAGTGGTCGGGATGAAAATTAGACCAGAATGGCTCCTACAGCCATCACTGATTATAATTGATGCTGTGGATTAGTGGCTGCAGCCCTACAGCAACACGAAAAAAAGTAGCCTTTGAAAAAAATGGAGAATTGGAGAGAAACTAAGAAACAGAACGTGCAAAGATATATATAAATATAACTGGAGTGTGAAGGAGAAGGGGGAGGGGTGAAGCAACATAACAGCAGCAGAGAGTCTGTCTCACCATGGTCTTAGCAACTTGGATTGCCTCCTCCAGGCCGTACAGTCTGCCCTTCACCAAAAACACTCCTGCGCTCCAGATGCTGCAGTCCTCGTGAACCCAGAGATCGCTTGAGTCACCCTCTGTGCCTTCCTGCCCCCCCACGGATGGGAAACTGGTTTCCACCAGACAGCAGTCAGACTCGACATCGCTGCCATCCTGAGCAAGCTCGTCATCTGGGTGACTGGCACGGTGTGTAGAGGCAGCAGCAGAGCGAAGGTAAGGCCCATGTAAATCCCCCAAGCCTTCAGTGTTGCCAGCTTTTCTGCATAAGCAGCAGAAAGACCTACCCTGGTTTATGGCATCAGTGCCCATGTGGCCCAGGAGAAAACAAGAGGTTTTGGGCACGGTGCCTAAATCCAGCAGTTGCAAGCCTTTCTTTGAAACATCCTCCTCCACCCGAAAGTTGACTATTGTGCAAGAGGAGACATCCACGTGGATGTAGGGGGTAAAGGAGTCTGGGTGAGTATCTCTCTTCTCTTTGAGGTTGGCATATTTTAGTTGGATCTCTGGCTCTTTAGGGGCAAACAGGGAGCTTGCTTTGGACGGCTTAGGTTTTCTCCGTCTCCTTTTTGCTGTTGCGCCCTCTACACCAGGAGATCCCTTACCCTGCCGGACTTGTTCCTTTGGCTTGAGTTTGGATACAGGTTTTGCAAACGCTCTACTTTTT
>SRMA01027356.1:1018-28522 GCA_007224835.1 Danionella cerebrum
ATCTGTGCAGAAAACACTGAAATGCTGAAAGAACTTTGGCTATATACTATATATTCTGTGTGTTTTAGAGTCCTGATGATAGTACAGATTAGAACTGGCACAATTTTACAATTTTGAAAATATCGGTTTGGCACCAGGATTGATTGAAATCCTTTCAATACCTAACCCTAGTCATACAGAGATCACGAGCACCAGCCTAATGTCTATGTTTGGATTTACATGGATCCAAAGGCCAGTAACAGATTCCACATTTGAAGACAATGGCGTCCATATAACACAGACTAGGCCCCATTTGAACTGACCATTGGTTAAGGCCCCTTTCCAAGACCCTCCTACAATCAGCCACCACAGAACGGTTGAACGAACTTCTGTAACCCCTTTGATCTCGGCCTAAATGAAATCGGTTCATCACCAAAATGGCTACTAATGCATCAAAGTAAATTTCTGGAATGTTTCAAAAGATTTTACTCCACCAACACTGTGATTGTGTTGTGTGCAGGAGGCCTCTGAGCTGTCCTCTCTTAAGCCCCAGTTGGTTGAGCTTGGGGTCCCTCTGTACGCTGTCGTAAAGGAAAACCTGGCTACGGAGATTCAGGATTTCAGACCTCACTTCGCTGGAGACATTTTCCTGGATGAAAAGGTTGGAAACATTTCCAAAAATGAAAATTAAATCTTAATGTTTTTCATTTTGCTATACCTTTAAAATATTTGATCATTTCACCCTCTAGACACCATAGCTTAGTATGCGAACAATGTGGATTCAAATATAATACTTTTAGTCACCACCCAAGATTATAAATTTGTTTTTCCGACAACTAGCTGTATAATAATGGTGTAAAAAGTGTTGGGAATATATATAGTAATATATACATGAATGACTGTGATTCTGAACCAAATAAGTAAGCTTCTTTAGCTTTTCATAGTCTGGATTAAATTTCAGGTTTTTTTTTTTTTTTCGTCTCACTTCTGTGTGTTGGGGACTTGGCTTGCCTATAAGGTCCTTGTCCATGCTCAAAATCTTGCCCTGTTCTGAAAGTAGTGTAATTTCATTAACTCCCGGCCATTTAGGCGGGAAAAAAGTTCCCAAGAATCAAATCCTTGGTTTCAATGCGAGTACTAATAAAGTTTATTTTGGCAAGACACATTTTCTGCTTACAATCTGCTAAAGTCCAAGCTCACTAGCAAAATGCTAACTCCTGAAGCTTTGAAATGTTTTAGTTTGAATTGTGTTTTTATATGTGCGAAACATTCAAAGCAATGGGAAGTGTTAACATGAGAAATAGTTTGTTATTCTGCTGCTAATTGTCTATTTATTTGCAGCAAGTATTTTATGGGCCGCAGCAGAGGAAGATGGGTGGCCTTGGGTTCATTCGTTTGGGAGTTTGGCAAAACTTTCTTAGAGCCTGGAGGTCTGGCTATAGCGGTAACATGAATGGAGAAGGATTCATCCTGGGAGGTGTGTTTGTCATAGGATCTGGTGAACAGGTACGGTTGTTTTTTTTTTCATTAAGAGTTGAATAAATGTCAAAAAGATTCTGCTTTATCACCACATGTGCTGTTTGCTCTGTGTGCAGGGTGTTCTTCTGGAGCACAGGGAAAAGGAGTTTGGAGATAAAGTGAGCTTGGAGTCTGTTCTGGAAGCAGCTAGGAAAGTAGTTGTGGAAAATTAGATGCATCTTTGAAGACAATAAACATTCAGGAAAGTTTTAGTCAAAATTACCTAATCCTACAGTGAACAAATAGAGAAGTTTAGTATTTGTTTACTAGTATTGATGGTTTAGTAATTGAGATGTTTAAGTAATGTTTTGAAATGTAGAAATAGTTTGTTAATGTTTTTGTTTTAACCCTCACTGTTCTTTCGGCTGCCACTCTGCTAGTGTTTGATTGCATGTGTTAATGATGATCTGTTTTAAACTCTATGCAGAAAGAGCAGATTTGATGCTTATACATGCATACTAACCTGCTGAGTGTGGTCCATGAACAGGCAAAGGTTTAACTGGGTTTACATCATTGACAATAAATGTCTACTGGAAAAATACTCATTCAGATTTTTGTTGTATTGGTCTATTTTGTGTTTGAGAGATTGAAAAAGCTGGACTTCACAGTGTAGGGAAGCTTCCATCACAAACACCTGCAAAATATTATTATTCTCTGGTTGAATCGCCATTAAGTTGAGGGCATTTTAAACACAGTAAACATCAATTTATTTAGTTCAACCTCTACTGTATCAGTCTATCACAAATTTTTCATAGGAAATGGCAAAACCACCAGCTATGCTGGATGCAGAAATCCCCATTTTGATTGGTGACCAGGTTACCAATGTTTTAGGCACTGACATACACTGTCAAACCATGAGGATTCACCTTGATGAGGTTTACATTGAATTTTTGATCAAACATTTGTTAGGTGGGGTTTGTAATCAATGCAGTCAACTGATGAAGATAAATAATAAATTAAATATTCAAGGTTTGTGTCAAAGCTCAAATAAGCTCTGGACTTCTTGTAAGGGTTTGACCTGTGCTCTTCATGTCTACATTTCTTCTTATATTCACACTGGCTTACAATGAATTGAAACATTGAATTCATCAGAAAGGCACCATTAACCCCACAAGTGGAACTTACAACCCCATAGAAGGACTTACAACTTCCGGAACAAAGTGCTGTGATTTTTTTTTTTAAATCATGCAGGGGCTCATGGAAATAAGAGTTTTCAGTTGTATTTTAAAACTTGTTATAGGTCTGGGATTATGAATTTCTCATTCATTGTTCTCTGGTGGTTCTGATGAGAAATTTTAACCATTTTGAGAAAGTATTAATTTAGTTTTTTTTAAGAGTTTTATGCTTTGTTAGGAAGGGTATTGTCTTTTTGTAGTTGAAGTGTGTTGAAGCACCACTATGCTTAATAAAGGTCACACCTCAGTTGCTCAAAGCTGCTGTTGCTCTTCTCTTCCTTTACCAAATCTATGGTTCTCAATAATCCACAAAGTTTCTCATCGCATCACTTTACTGATAACAATCAATTCTTGTGTCCTTTTACCCAGATCGCTGAGTGGTAACAAACTGCAAAACTGACCGCCTGAATGTTCTCTCAGCATCAATAACTCATCATAACTTAAAATTACATCATTCTAAAAAGTCATCACTGTGGGCATTTTTTTTAGTTCAACATCTTTATTTTAATATTTTCAGTCCAAACACACACCACAATGTAACAAAACAATATAAAATGCAGGAAAAAGCACCATAAATATAGCTATGCTAAACAGGGCAATATTTGTGTGTATCATACATTATTTAATGTGCTTGCCGTAATCCTGATTTGTCACAAGAAGATCAATAAATATGTGCTATACCCATCAAAATGCTTTCCCTTTGGTGCAACTCTGTGAAACCAGTACCAAACAGTTTCGCCAGAACACTAGATAAAGAACAAATAGATTCACAAAATGAAAAGGTATGCTTGGAAAATACAATTGAATAAATACAATCAAAAACCCTTTTGGCGATCAGTTTGGTGTATGATTAAGATGTTGCAATTGGGTCAGAAAGATGTGAACCTATGGGCAGTGCATATAAATTAAACTCTGATGCAGTTGAACTAGTATTTTAACATTTCTGGGATATTTGGTTTGCTTTGATTTGTGTAGACCACAATCATGTTGTCTTATTTGCATAAATTAATTTTAACATTCAAATGTTAAATATCTAAATACTAACTCTGCCCTACTTTGTGCATAAGATATAAGCTGAATCATGGATATGATTGTGCTTAGATGTGAGGCCAAATATTAGCCTCTGTGAGTGCAATAAAAAAAAGTAACCTGCCTCTATTCTTTTTAACTTCAAAACACTCCAGTGTGAGATACTGATGGCAACGAACTTTACAAGGTTTCTCCCACAAAAAGAACACTCTCAACAATAAAAGGATCAGTTTGATCATCTGCACTCTGGATAAATGAACACTGGGTACAAGAGCTTCGAATGGTTGGGTCACATCACACACTACAAACACTTGACTATATATGCTCATAAATATATATATACACTGATAAAACACGTCCTAACTCCACCATGACTATAATAAAATTCTTGTTGTGCCCATAAATGTCATCAAAGCCGCTTTAAACAAGCTAGAAATAGTTCAGTCAGAGATCAGCTGATGGGAAGGGGGAATCCCTGTCTCAACCACGACATGTTTGCAGTGATTCAAGTTAAACTACAATATCTTCTTCCAAATCTGAAGCTTAGAGATTATTTTTTTTTGTGTTCAATAAATTTGAAATTGTCGTTGGATCGTCTGATTCCAATCAGACGTTTACTTACAAAACGAACACAGAGAAGGTCTAAAAAAATATATATTTTTGTTTAATTAAACTGTAATTGTTCACAAACCAAATGACCTGCCACATTGTGAAACTAAAGCTTCTGAATGTACACGGCTCAAGTATTTGCTCAGGTGCTCTAAGACAATTGAAGTGGCATCCTATTCTAAACCCATAAGGTTTAAGATGGCAAAAGTCCATTCTTTGAAGCTATACAATCTGTAGCTACTCTGCGAACAATGTTTAGGAGTGTATTTATGGGAATTTTTGACCATTTATGTATTTGTGTGGTCAAACCCAAATGGGTCAAATTCATCCAGAAGATTGTACTGAGTTGAGGTCAAGTACTCCAAACTCTACAGACAGCAAGGCTGCCGAAACGAGGACTATGTTGTTTACCACGCTATTGTGGCTTACAGCATGTACAGGATTATATGCGCTTGTTTGCTATTTTGTAACTTTGTCAAAGTTATGAAGAAATTATAATTATTATCAACTGAATTATAATTAATTGCCTGCCACCTGTTTGAAACATTTCAGGGATTTTTGAGTGTCCGTGGAGATCTAATATTCTATCCATTATAATTTGATGAACACATGAACATTAGCGCTCTGTATGAATCGACAGCACTTTAGCTATACATCTTTTCTCAAACGCAATCGGCTTCTCTAGCTGCTTGAACAGAGTTAACAGAGTTTGGAGCATCCGAAGTCAATTACTGTAATTGGTGAACAAAAATGTTTGGTATGTAAAGGAAAATGCTAGATGATATTATTTAGAAGTCTATTTAGTATCAAGTTTATATTGTGACCAAATAATAAAGTTCCCAGACTTGTTTGAATGAGGAATTATTTTAGCTTTGATCAAAAAAAGGGGTAAGAAAATTGCCAACTTGACAATTTCAGCATTGTCACACTAGATAACTATCACAAAGTTCAACATCTGAAATGCTTTCAAACCGCTCAGACTTATAAGGCTTCAAGGAAAAATGTATGGCAGACAGATTGAGGCATCAACATATGAATAGCATCACTAGAATTATAAACAGCACGTCATGGAAAGTCTGCTCGTCTATGGGCTTTCTTTGCAGCATAAATGGTGAAACACATTGATGCATTTCTCCAAAAATATAACTACATTAAATTAAATTTTAAAATTCAGAAGTTCTAGAGCTTTTCAGCTTATAAAAAATAAAATTTTAAGGCCATGAGAAGTTAAGTGACCACATTCAGCAATTACTGAGCTATAGAAGTATTTTCTTTGTATTTTAATAGTTTTATGGATTTATATTTATGTTAGTTATTGTGCCAGTGAGCAAATGTGCATCTCATTGTGCCACATTTTAAGTGATGAAAAATGCTTAATAAATAAAGTAGGAGCGAAACAAAAGCAAATTCTGGAAAATTAGCTACTTGAACATTGGAAAAGCAATCTTTATCTTTGATGGCTTTAGTGGAAAGTGAACGGTCCACAAGTCTTAAAGTGCTCCTATTATGGGATTTAAACATTTAATTTTGTGGTTTGAGTTAAGGTGAAATGCTCAAAAAGCACGTTCTAATCTTCAGTCTTATAATTAATTTTTCTAGGAAATTCTAGTGAGTTGAAATGATGCAATTTATAATAATGTGACCAGCAAAGAGACGTATTGCTTTTTTCCAGGAGTCCAACTGATCGATTTCAGAGCACCTTAATATTTAAATCCCAAACAGCATGTTTTAATTAAGCAAGAGTCATATTACACGCTGCACAAAAGGTCTTTTTCAAAAATCCATAATAGAAGCACTGTAAGATTTCTTGGAATAAAGCCTTTTAAACGCCTTTAAAAAACACATGGAAAATTAATTTGAAATACAGCCGTACTGATAAAGCTGGAAACATGATTGTATTTCACTAAAACACACATGTAGAAATAGTATAATTATAGAACTATACTGCACCAGACAAACTACAGGATTTGACAAAAGTACATGTTGATACACCCACATCATTCTTTCACTTGATTTCCAATTTTTTTATGTTTCTCCCCCACTTTAAAACCAGAAGAAAAATAAAGTCAATAAAGTAACTGTGAGCTAGCTTTTAGTTTTTTGCTCAGCTTTTGTTTGTTTTGGAGCAAAGTTTTGGTAAAAAAAAAAAGTAAAAATTGAAAATCAAGTGAATGAGTGCTTCACGGTATCCTCAGAAAAACATCAATGTAACATCATTAATATTCAGGCATTTTAACTAGGTCCAGCAGTAGGTCCTTGCCTCACTGTAAATATGATCATTTTGGATTGTACAACAACATGGGGAAAGCAGACAACTCAGAACAGAAATACAAATAAATATATTTATCCTTCAAACTGTGCCCCGTAACATTCAGCTCAATGGAGCAGAGCAGCAACCCTGAGCTCTCTACAGACCCTTGTTGAAATAGACTGTGCTGATGTGAGGATTGCTCTTTCGTATGCTCTCCTGAAGTTCTGGCTCCAAGCTGCTCATCTTCATAGAACTTCACAGGCACAAACAAACATGGCAGAAATAAACACGTTAAAGGTAATGAAATTATTAGCCACACGTTCAACAGTTTTAAACGTGTGAAGTAGAGGTGAAGAACCACCCTACAAAAAGAAAATACTAAGGGAAAAAATTCCTGTGAGTGTAGCAGAAGAAGGAAGAGGGCTCAGAAGACACTCCAAATCAAAAGAAACTGGGGCAGGATTCCTCTTAGTGGTAATTATCCAGTTACATTAATGTTATGTAGGTGCACGATACCAGTAGCTTGGAGGAGCTTTGTTTTAAAACATGAATGGATTAAGTGTCGGTGGTAGGATGGGTGTAGTATCGGGTGGCATAACACTTTTGAGCTAAAGATTAATTTGGAAGAACGAACTCGTTTAAGCATCTCAGAAGTGACTCTTTGGTCTTAAAGAATATAACTCAATTCATGGGCGGCAAAGTGGCGTAGTGGGTAGCGCTGTCCATCCAGTTAGTGGGTTGCCGGTTCGAGGCTCGCCGGTGTACTTCCATGTTCTCCCCATGCTTGCACGGGTTTCCTCCCACAATCCCAAAAACATGTGGCTGTCCCGGGTGTACCCCTGCTTTTTGCCCAATGTGCGCTGGAAACCAGCAGACCCTCGTGCCCCCGAAAGGGACTAAGCGGATTGGAAAATGAACGAATAACTCAATAAACACTTTAATATCTGTGCTGCAATACATGACTGAAATACATGATTGTTTTCATCAGTGCATAAATCAATCATTTCTTAATGGAAAGACTGTAGAAATATGATTTATCTCTTATTAGACTAGAGTTTAGGCTTGTCTTGTCGGGGACTTTTACTCTGAAGGCCTTTTTCAAAGAGCAAGATGATATAAAAGAGTCCACCTATCCACTGTGGTACATGGTATAAAACTGATCCAGACAAATTTTATTCAAATATACTACTGTATAGATACACTGAAATTAATCAATGCCTGCCAGAATCCAGTATCCAGACGGAACAGGACAATACTGAATTAACATTTACAGCGCTTACCTCTTCTGTGGGAACAGAGCGCAGCACAGCGGAGTGGCAAACACCAGACTGTGGGAACCCAAGCAGTTCAAGATCAACAGAAATGTTTAAACCTTCATTAATGCACAAACACTGCCTCGAAAACTCACCAGAATCCTACGAGTGAAACTTGTAACGGGGCACTGAGAACAGGGAAGCGCTGAAGAGACAGGGAGTTTGCATTTAACATAAGTTGCAGAAAAAACTTTTTTGTTTGCGATAGTTTACCTTCAGGAAGGCTTTCTTCTCTAAGGCATTCATGATTATAGGAGGAATAGCTGTTAAAATACAAAAAAAGAGATGAAGAAATGCTAAATATCACGCATACCTTTGCTACTGGAACAGTTCAATTAATGAGGATAGAGTGATCATGTTTTTACAATATTTGTCACCTATCAGAAAGGGAAATCTCTCTCTCAAAGTTTGTTTTTTTTGAAGCACTCGGTTCTTCCGCTTAAATTACTACACAAACCAAGAATGGCCATAAAGGACTCAGCTTCTGCGTTTGGAAGGTATAATAGAAGTTTACATGTGCCAGAAATAATTTGCGACTATTTACAGTTTGAGCTGCAAGCCTTTTATCAGAATCCTATGTGTGAGGTCATGGACACTACATCCGTAGTTTTGCACAGTAGATGGTGCCAGTAAAAGGATATGTGTATGAGTGACAAAACACTTTTGAGATACCCTAGTAAGTAAAAAATTCATACAAAATAACTATTTAACATTAGTAGAGGTGTATAAAAGCTCACCCATGGCTGGTACTGCCATGCCAATCCGTGACACCACCACCTGAACGATGGCTTGCTGAGCAGCATTGCTTGATTCTCCAAGACGGTTCCCCTCCGCATCAGTAACAGGAATACCAAACTTCAGCTCCCTGCATTCACATTCAACACATTCAAGAAGCATAAAAAAATCTCTGAAAACATGTCAGGCGCTCACCGTTGTCTCATGAAAGGTATGTTGATGCAGTTTGCTGCAGCCACGGCAGCAAACGGTACAAAACGTCCCATTATAGCTGGCAAATGCTGGGTGAAGAGAAGACATGAACTCATTACAGCAAGAAATTTTCCACAACATTAAAAGGCATTTCAATGCAAAAGGTGCATATGAATGTACATCAGAAGGTCAACCAGTTTAACAATTATTAACCACATTTAACTTATACTACATTAAACATTTGATGCATTGCGAATTGTGAACGTTTGCCCTCAAACACGGAAATTATCAGAAAATAAATGTAACACTAGATTTATTAAGTAACAGTGGGAACAAAAAACAGAAAATGCATTAGAAAAATTCTTTAGATTTGTTAACAATTAAAAGGGTTAGAAATCACGCTTAATGATAGGGAGTCTATTGCTAATTCTTCATATAAAGGCAAATCAGTGTGAAACAGATGTCTTTTGAAAGACAAAATAATCACAGTTAAAGTTATAGACTAGACGTTTCTTTGTCCATGCAAAAAAAAAAGAACCTTAAAGATTTGCTTCAATAGACAGAACAAACAAAAAAATTATGATCGGGTGAGTTTAATGAATTTTGAAGACATACTTCACAGGGCTGTGGCCTTTCAGGAAATTCTTTTCCCATAACGGTTCTACACTATTCTTCCTTTGAATAACAGCAACATCCTGAGCTCGGGTTTACTACACAGAAAGAAACATTTAATTTTTGACAATTGATTCATTATTTATTAATTTTTTGTTTACTTTGGGGGACTTCCAATGAATTAGGATCAAATGACAAACGTAATTGTATAAATGTTTTTTTTTTTTATTTAAAATTTAAAAAAGCAAACCTAGGCAATATCCTGGTTCAATTAAAAATCTGGGATGTTAGTTGAATTATAAACCTTTTATAACAGATTTTGATTATCTTTACAGTTCAGTCAATCCTTGCACTAAACCCATGTTTTCATTTTTAATCTGCTTATACCGTCTTTCAAAGCATTCCTCCACTACCATGAGTCAGGTTTGGATTTTCACATCCATGAACAATAATGTGGGTGAGAGGCAGATGAGAGGTTTTAAAAATCACTCTGAAGTAAATTAAATACACGATTGGTAATGAGTACAGACCTTGGTGAGGGCTTTCAGGCTGAGTGCCGTTACAACAGCTCCAGTGGTGGCACTGATGTATGCCGCGCCGAGCTGACTGCAACAGTTAAAAACAGAACACATCAGACTGAATGCTCTACTGAGCAGATTACACCAAACAATCCTTTAATAACAACAAAACACTAATGAAATAAATGTTTTAAATAAGGTATTTCATAGGGCTTCCAGACCAGTTGAATTTGAAAACAAATCCTAAATTTCACACTTTCGTGGATTAAATATTATATTCGTATTTCATGATGCTATAGGTCTAATTAAAATAACAGATGCAGTAAACGGCTATAGAAATATTTTGAAAAGATTTAGCTGAGAAGATTAATGATTAAAGTTAAAGTCTGTAATATAATTTACAATAAAAAGGCATGATACCCCTGATGTGACCGCACCTTACTAGGAACCCCAGTCTATAAAATAAAGCATTTGAAAAGAACACTCAACATTCTTGGAACATTCTTAAGCACATCCAGAGGTAACGAGATGAGTTTTACCATTTTACATTATTCCCATGTGCACGATGTCATGGATTGACATTAACGTTACTTTATTGTGCTAGAACACAAGAATAGTTCCTACCCAATTTGGATAGATGCATCATAATATCATATCATTTTCTACAATAATCTGTAAGCGAGGTATTTTATGGGTTTCATATGTTCACTTATTCATTAATACAGAATGTGTGTTTTATTAACACAGTTGTAAACAAAGAAAGTGTTAAAATACATCAAGGCTATAATGGAACCATGAAGAAACTAAGAATTTTTTTAAGCACTCAACCGTATAAAAGTTTGGGCATACATTCTCTTCTTACAAATTTGATTATTCTCCACAGAAACAGAACTAAAAGAATAGTAACTTTAGCAAATTAAAAGTCTTTAAGATTTTGGGAATGAATCTTAGATTATCTAATAGAAATCATAGTCTTCATACTTCACAGTCATGGGAGCATCTCCACTGCGGTTGGTGTAGTTGACAACAGCATTGAAGGACTGGTTAACCCACTGCCAGAACACCACTGCTGGGGTTGTTCTTAAGAGGGAGAGAGAAATGCATGAAGCGCAATCCATGAAAAGCAAGCAATCTAGCTCCACTAGCTACAATTTAATTGGAACTTTTTATCCTTCACTTAAAGAACTAAGGGTGCACCTTTGGTTGAAACGACAACTTGAAGTATTTTATAACAAGGATGCCACATTGGGAAGTCCATTATGTTGGATGCATTTGTTAGCTCTTACAAGAAAAGCTGACCTTAATGAAACTCCTGTTTCTAGGAAGCATGTCAACATTTTTTATGTCACATCATTTAGAAAATATATTCCAATTTTTTTATCCCCAAGTTTCCATTTTCATTTTCTGGCATTAATGTTTAACTTGGAAATGGTTTCCAGTCATAGTGGAACTGTGCTCTTACCTATAAAAGGTAAGCATGCAACCCGTGATGGTCATGTTCATGGGCACTTGGGCAGACATGCGTCCAACCAGTAGCATTTTCTCCCCCGTGTCTGGGTGGAAAGCAGAGTCGTAGATGTATTTGGCCCTCCAGAGTTCATCTTCTGTCAGTCCAGGTTTTACAACTCCCAGCCTATGCAAGAAACATACTTTAATTAAATGCAAATGATTTTTTTGAATTTAAAAATATATTTATCATATTTACAAAAAAAAGTGCAGTTCATTGTTAATGTGTAATAAAAAACAATATTTTGTATACAATACAATAAAAATATCTGTTTTGAAAGCTGCCTATTGGACAAAATGCAGTATATCTGTAAAAAAAACCCATAATACAATAAAAGCAATATATCGATAATCTAATAACTGGCGCTCACTTAAGATACAAGCATTTACTCTTTTTTTTATTAACAATTATATTATAAACATGTTATAATTGTATAAAATATCTACCAATAAATCTCAAACCTTTAAGCGGATTTAAACAAAACCTTGAAAACAAGGCTAGAGTTGCAAAGACAAGAACAAGGACATTTAATACTTAACTGCAGAAACAATTCACTGCTAGGGTGTTAACAGTTTAGTAGTCAAACAGACACTAATAATCCACAATTTTTCAGAATTAAACCCCAAATATAAATAGTATATTACTGTATTCTGTATTGTAAAGACACACACAAAAAAGAGTTAGTATTTTAAACCATTTCAGTGGTTAACTACTTTAATCATGCCACTGTTTAATAGAATAATCACTTAAAAAGTATACACATTAGTTGATTAGGCCTACTTCACTTTTAAAAATGCATTTTTACACTCCTTTAAAGTGATTGTAAGACCTTCAGAAAACAGCCAGACCAACAACCAAAACACAACCCCAGCCAATCTGAAGTATTCATTGTGTGGGCATTTCTCACGTATTACAGACTGAAAATCCTTCAAGGGGTTGAGGAGCGGGAGGAAACGGATTGCGGACCCTACAGTAAAATGTATTCCACCATAAATTATGATGCCTGTCTGTGCTAATAAGAACACCACAGTCTATGCAGTCTGACAGCATGTTAAAACACACAAAATTTATATCTTTATATAAAACATGTGTCAAACAATTCCTGTAACATTTACTTGCAGTTTTAGAATATATTTTTGTACTTTAATTAAACACAGCAAAAAAATCTGCAGTATTTGAGTTCATGTTCTAAGAATTTGCTCTAGGTTTTATACACAGACCTGTAGTTTTCCACAGTAACTCTTGCATCCTCCAAAACCTCATGGGACAGCAGCACATTTCTGGGGTCAGTCACAGTGAAGAAGTGCTGAGCCCGGCCCAGGAATGTTCCCTGGTCCCATCGTGGCTCCTTAATGTTGATGTTGAGAGGCAACTCTCCAGACATTCTTTCAAACTTCTGCAAAGATCACAAATGAGACTTTAATACAAACTAATATAGATATTCCTCAACCTTAGAGGTGAATTCTGACACCTGTGGTATTTATACGTAAAACCTGAGCAACTGCAGCAATCCGAAAGTGCAATCAGTCTGACAATGTTAACCAAACACAATGACTCATACTTTTGCTGTAGGATACAAGTTTTTTTAAATAACAAATATTTCTAAATGTAAAATTGTAACACATGGTGCCTACTATGGTCATCATCTATAATGAAAAATTATATTCTAAGAAAAATTATATTCTTATATCTTTTTTTTATTCTAAGATGATATTATTACTGAAAAATTAAAACAAGATCTAAATTACAGTAACCAGTGATATATGTAGGTTAAAGCAATGACGCACTTCAGGCACTGTCCCTACATGCTCAGTTATTTTTCAAAGCGAAGCAAAATAAAAACAAAATCAATACGAGTCTGCAATTGTTTTCTTTTTTCAGAGATCTAATTTATACTATATTTTTGAGGATTGTTTTTATCATTGATGTATTTTTTTAACCTTCACAAAAATGTGTCGATTTAATCTGGCACAAATGTAATTCCATAGTGGTCCATTTATGACGTGTTGTGGAAATCGTACATGCGCTTACCCCTAGTTAAGATAATCCACAACAATAATAGAGCTAGAACACCGGACGTAACTGAGCTGGCTAGACTTTTATTTTTTCTGGCTAGACTTTTATCATGTTAAAGTCTCTTCAGAATGATGTAAAGCAGATGATTCCTTGCAAATGCAACTGCACTTCCGTGTACACTCGTCTCTAAACAGCACAGGGGGCTGCACGAAAGACTGTAATGTCACGAAAAATCCTCCGAATTGGTTAAATTAAATGTTACTAAAACGGGTATCTAACATCACATCCTGGGATGAGTAATACCGCCAGCTTAACGTTACATTGCATTGCAACGCTCTCTTTGTTGGGATTCAACTTCAACGGACAAGGGCATGCAAATTAACCTATAATGTTAAGCATTGCAAAATAGCGCAAAATCATAAGTTATGACGATTATATTGTTGTATTGTATTTATGAACGTTACGCCTTTGGAAAATATATTTGCAGTAAGCGAACTATGTAGTAAAAACACACGGTTTTAACCTGCTAAGAGAACAGAAACTTAGCTAGCATATAAATAACACTCAGCTAAGAACGCTACCGAAGACAGAAAGAGGTTCTCATGAGTTTAGACAATCATTCAGTGAATAGAAGACACTCACCGTACTTAAAGACTACAAGAAACGTCCAGGTGCACCTTGAAGCGGATGACCTCAGAGCTGACGACCACCTTCTGGGCGATGATGATCATATACCTGCACTTCCGGTCTGACAGAGCCCTATGAAATCTGTTGGTAGAAATTACCATAGACGTTTTAAACAAACACTAGACGCAACGAGTGTTGCAACGTCATACGTTGACATCGCCGCCATCTTTCCTAGGTGAATGATTAAGTTTCATCATTCTCAAAGCTCAAAACAGAAATTAAAGTAAATAAATAATAAATTAACAATACAACATGAACTACATTTATAAACTACACACAACTTTACAACAAACTGGCAAATCGAGCAAAAAGCTCTGAAAACACTACATCTCATTTAGTGAGGAATTAAATCAATAACGTTACACATTATACTATTACATATTATACAAGCTATTTTGTTGAAACAATCTAGTTTTACATCGTTGCACAATGTAACAGTTTTAGCTGTTTTAAACTTTTGTCCATCAGTATGTGCTTCCAAAATCTTAATTAATGCACTTTATTGTAATTATTCAGTTAGCCAAATTTGGTGACATTTTTGATTGATGATTTTTTACATGAATGCACACTTCTTGCTTTCTCAGAGAAGTGATAATGATATATGTTTTGAGCTAAAGCATATGAAAGTTTAAACATAAAAGACAGGAAAGATCAGAATTTATTTCTTAATATTATGTTTGTCAAAACCGTAGACAGAGGGAGATCAAATTACATTTTATGACAAATCTATTCAGAAGATTTGCATGCTTTTTCTTTTCACTTACATGCAGTCACCAATGTCTGATCCCTTTATTTATTGTCTGATTTTAGTAATGCCCTCATGGTTGTTCACCCTTCGATGAATGAGTTTGGAGCAGATCCTCAAACACCATCTATTTTAAGAACTAGATGATTCGGCAGGTGAGTTATAGTTAAGTTCATTCCAAATTGTATTGCCAATGGCCTGCTGTCTATATCAATCTAAACCTTTTGTAGAGTCCGATGGCATCGAATAGAGTCTTAATGGTATCTTAATCCAGCCATCAGTTGATCTCGCAGATTAAGTTCTGCTTAACTAAAACAGCCCTTAGGCATCTCCCATTCCAAGCCATTGAGCTAAGCTTCTTACCCTTTAATAGTTTGAGAACAGGTTGATATTGTTTTGGCCCCAAGGACTCAAGTCATTTGCTTTACCAGATAATGCTGCTCTGGATTTGCCAGTTATCCAGAGGGAAACTTTGAAAGGAACCATTGAGTGCATAGTTTGATTAGTCCTTTGCCTCTAGCTGGATTGTTATTGCAAAGATAATGATGACTCAGCTTTTCATTAAAATACTAGACTTTTATTTTCATTATAGGGCATCACATAAATAGTTGTGAGGATCAGCAGCATTTCATGATATGTGCCTTTGAGCTTTCTGATTGGCTTCCTGAGTTTTTCCTAAAAGTAGGTGGGCTCATCCAAACCAGTGGCTTCCCATGCAGTCTCTGTTCCACTGCACACTGCAGATCCAGCACCACTCGAACTTACACTGAGCACGTGGGCAAACCATGTGCATACAGCCACCTGAGAACAAGAGACACAGACACGGTTCAAATATTTTGCAATGGGGATAAAAACACTTTGCTGTTAAAACACAGATGTATGTTAGCTATGTATGTTAATTTTTTGAGATCTTGTTTCTGAAACAGTTTTTTTTTGTGTATATTAGAACACATTTTTCAATACATGTAAACCTATGAACAGTAGATCAGTTTGGCAGCACAGTGGCAGTGTGTAGCACTGTGGCTTTCCAGTTAGAAGGTTTTCAGTTTGAGGCTCTCCGTGACCTTCCAGGAAGGAGTTTGCATGTTCTTCCCATGCATGCGTGGGTTTCCTCTGGGTACTCCCGTTTCCCCCACAATCCCAAAAGCATGCGGTTAGGTTAATTGGATAATCCAAATTGTGAGTGAATGTGTGAGTTGCCCTGTGATGGACTGGCACCAGCAGACCTCCATGATGATTACCTCCGTTAGAAGATGAATGAAGGGTAGATCAATTCTTCTCATATGGGGTATGCACACAAAGGCAACTAAAACATGGTTTTCTTTTGCTCACAACAGCTTAAAAATAAAGTCATATGCAGTGGTCTACTTCAGTTTCACCTAGGCATGCCCAAAAGAATACTGAAACTTTCAATAATAGTCTGGAAGGGCAATGTGCATTCTTACTCACAGAAATGAAAGAGTACTATACAAATTAAAATCTTTTGGGAGTAGGCGTAATAAACTTGACTAGTACCATTTTTTTCCACAGGAACCTGGCATTTTGGACAGGGACGTGTGGTGCTGGCGATCGTCTCCTGTGAGGCCTGCTCCCAGCGGGCATGAAGAGCTGCCTCTTCATCTACGACATACCCCTGAAAGACATAAAGGAAGAAAAGCACCTAGATATGTCAGTAAGGAAGCCTGTCTTTAATGTTCTAAATGAAACTAAATGATATATTCACATTTTAATGAACATATATGGTCAGCTTTGTGCACCTACTAACAGCAATGAAATGTTACGATTAAATCCTAAACACATGCAGCCTAAGCTTTAATCCGTTTTTTTTTAAAGTAGGCATTGTTTAAGTATGGTACACAGTAAAATCCTAAGAGTTAAATTAACTCTACTCGGAGTATATTTGGTTCCACTCTATATAGAGTTAAACCGACTCTGAGAGAGAGTAATTTAATAATTATTTTCTTCATGTTTTTCCAAATCTGCATGGAAAATGCAAACTAAATATTAACTATTCAGAGAGGGACCAAGTCCACTCCAGAAAGAGTAAAAACAGACAAAAATAGATCGTTTAGTTCAAATAGACTTTATTTAAATAACTCTCCTTCAGAGTTGGTTTAACTCTATATAGAGTGGGACCAAATACACTCTGAGTAGAGTTAATTTAACTCTTAGGATTTTACTGTGACAACTGTTGTGTATGTAAGCTAATGTTTAGCATGAGGTGAGTTGTTTCTTTAAATGCACACAAATAGGATTGTGGCACTTTTTCTCACCTGCGGAGTACTTCCTGTGGCCGCAGCTGCAGCGTGTAAGCAGGATCCATCGTGAAACTCTTCTTTACAATCCCTGCAAAACACAAACTAACACAAACAGCGATCAATGATTATACTTTCACTACATTTTGCCGATGACAGAAAAAGTAATTTTTTACTGAAAATATTCAACGCATCTGCTCTCTACTGCACAATTTGCCGTTTTTATTTCCTTTTTAGTTTTTTTTTCTTGCCGTTTTAAACACTGAAGTCAAGTGTTCACCACAGACTGGAACACCTGCTGTGCACACTTTGGTTTTGTAGAGTGATGTTTCTATGCATAATTATTTACTGTAATTGTTGGATATTTGTTTATGTTTAAAGCATGTTCCTTCTTTAAACAAAGCTCGTGTTGTGCATAATTTCTGTATTGTCCTTTGTAGCCCATGTATAGAAGGGTGATAAAGTTTAGTTTAAACCCTAAATATATTTTTCCACTAGAGGTCAGTGTTTCCTTATTATCTCGATACAGAACTTTCTGATTATATTGTATTTTTTCTGACGATCGATCGTTATGTTAACATTTTATTTGTTTAATTGTTTTATTATTTCTATTCCATCTGACAGGTTCTTCTCTCCTGCTCGTTCACAAAAAAATGAAATGTTGTACATACAGTAGCTAAAATAAGTGTATGTAGCTAATTGTAAGCCCTTTTGCTTATAGCTTAAAAATAAAAAGTAGCTTAAACGTAAAATTAAGCAACATTTACTTTATTCCTTGCTGATCTAATGAAATCTCGCATTGACGTATGTTGTAAGTACATCTGAGACAGTGGACACTCATCCACACAGACTGCATGTGAAGATAAGAGACCAGCTCTTCAAATGTATAATAGATGAACAAACACACTCCAATCCCACAGAAGATGAGGATCATGGTGCAACCAGAAAATTGCATTAACCCTTTGGTGCTCTTTGAGTTTAAATCACATTCAAAGTATGTTTAAAGCAATAGGGGGGAAGCACCTACTGCCCTGCTACTACCGACAGAAATCTCAAGTCTGTAACCCTGCTCCAATATGTGTTCTGCAGGTTATCTTCTACTTTTTAGTTCTAAATGTAGTCGGTGACAATTAGTAAGGTTGCAACTTTTGTGACTACGGATGACATGAATCATGTTCGGATGAACATCATCTTAGCCCATTAGTAAAAGTCATGTGATCAGCCCAACCCTCCCTCCCTCCCTCCCTCCCTATCTTTTGACCAAGAAGTGCATAATAAAAGTAGTAGACTAGATACTTTCAATTTATAGTTACACTTAATTGAAATATAATGCTTGGTTCAACAACTGTACTTCACTGGCTGAATAGTACGCCTTTTAGATGCAAGAAGCTTGATGCAGTTTGTAGTACCGGTAATTCTGATTTGAAGGGGATGAGAAACACCACAGCCAGGCAAATGTAAAAAGTCAAATGTGTAACTTCCACTCCTCTGATTCACGTCACTAAGGCACTTCTCCAACAGTCATGCTTTACATCCAGATTATACCACTACATTTCAACAACACTTCACATTTTCAAATGGCTGCATGTGTGTCATTACGTGTACATGTACGGGTACCGGTAGAGGCTTGGGTTATTTGGGAAAAAAGGTCATATTTAACAGGCCCATACTATTTTGCAATGTGACTGTGTTAAAGATCTTTTTAATCTAATGGTGTTCTTACATTATTTGGAAAGTTTCAAAACTGGACAATTTTCAGTTTTGAATAATTCAAATACCAGCTAGCACCATACTCCTTCCTTGTCTGCCTGATGGTCATGTGATGTGTGATGATGATGCAATCTATTCAGCCAGCCACTGTCTAAAAACATATCAATCTGCAACCTCCTGCTTTTCCTTTTGGTGTGTAATATAGTGATGGTAGGGGTGTAATGGTTCACGGTATGTATTGAACCGTTTCGGTACGGCCTGTTCGGTTCGGTACACTTGCGTACCGTTTCGGTATTCAGTATTTTTATTAAATTATATAAATCTATTATTAGCACGATATTAAGCACAGCGGAACAATGTTCTTAGGCGAGTTTCCATACGGACGCTATTGAGTGACGAGCACGAGCGCGAGTTGGAAAATGGCATGGCAAAAGCGAAAGGGAAGCCAGAGCTTGAAGACCCTCTCACCTCACTACGGTCTCGTGTTTGAGAACACTTTGGCTTCCCTGTTAAAATACATAACGGGGATAGACGAGTGGATAAATTTAAAGTTGTATGCCGACATTGTTCCACGGAGATCGGGCAGGCAACACATCTAACATTTTCTACTGCTGGAGATATTGTCACTGCAACCAGATCTATGCTCTCTTCAGAAAATGTGGATAGGTAATCTATCCTATCTATCCTAACTAGTTGCAGTATTTCATTTTTTATTTAAAAAAATGTGTTTTTCTAAATAAAGAGTGCAATTTATTTAAAATATCACCCAAATGTGTCACTTTTATTTATTTTATGCAAGAATTCTATTGTGTATTGGTTGCTTTTCAAAATAAAGAATATGTAAGTTCTTATTGTTTTGTACCGAACCGAACTTTCCAAGACACTGTACCGAACCAAATACGATTTTAGCGTACCGTTACACCCCTAAGTGATGGGTCTAGCAGTTGTGAGCTGGTCTTCATTGACATCCATGTTAAAATGGCCAACTTTACAGCTAAAATAATATACATTTATCAAATTATGTATTTTAAGTATATTGCTTTAGTTTAAACCTTCAGCCACTTGGGTATCTTTGCTAAATTCACTTCCCACCTCTGTAGATCCAGATTATTCTGAGGTAATGTAAAATGGATATGGCTGGCAACACCCAATTTTGAGGCACATCTAAATCCTATGGGTGACTTCAACTACATCAACGATTCCTTTGTTTAGGGAAATTATCGGTGAAACATTACATAGCATAGGTTTACCTGATTTTGCTTTCAAAAATCAAAATCCCATTCCATCTTTTTTACCCACTTATTTCTTCAGGGCCATGGGGTTCTGCATAGTGAACCCCACATTGATTTCCCAATCACCGCAGTGTTTGATCATGCAAAAAAAGAGTTTGGAAAAGCTCTGGCAAATTTGTTGGACAGTCTTTAGGAAATATGGTACAAATAAAAGCATACCTTCAAGCATTTCAGGCCTAATTCTAGGCCGAACTAAAAAAATTCAAAGTAAAAGCCTTTTGAACCACAATAAAAGGGGAACCTGGAAAAAAACCCTGGGTGGAATTTGATTATTATCGGGTTGCTCTGAGCCACATTTCTTTTCCACACCTGGAAAAGTGTGATTTTCATCTGAGGTGCCCTTTTATGACTCATGTTTGGAGCCCTTTTTTCCAGTGGGGACAAAGTATGAAAAAGACGGCAAAGCAAGGATTGAGGGTGAGCAAAAAAAGGAAAAGAAAAGCACATAGCTTGGCTTCTGATATTATGGTTACGGTTAATACATCAAATAAACCAGAGAATCAAACATTGCTAAATGGTAATCTAGATTTTTTTTCAGCATCTGTTGAGGGAGAGACCTGTGTGTTTTCAAACACGCAATCAGTCAGCACTAATGACAGATGAACTGTGCGATCTTTCGTCGACTGGTTAATTACAAACATCAAACAAACTGTGTAGTGATTACATCTTAATCGTGTTGTGATTTGACGAGTGGAATTTGAAAAAAACTGAGAGACGATTTTACAAAGCAATGTGTGAGAACACAACAAACAGCCCCATGCACTTCCAAAAGCCTGGAACATTTCCTGTTGTAGAAGCAGAAGAGAATGTCTCAATTGTCATCGTCATTGTCAAAATGATTGATTACATGGTGCTTTGGATGATCTTCAAAATGAAATAAATCTGTTTATACAGTGTAAGAAATACCTTTTAACAGTCTCTGTTTATCTTATATGATCACTTTCAGGCATCTACTAACAAAACTGCAACATTTCTGCTTGCCATGTTTTAATACACATGGACCAAAGATGAAAATGGAGTGTCCAGCAGAAATATAACTACCTATTCTACCCTTTTCATATGCACTATAATTTGTTTTAGTTTATGTTAAATTCCCAGAGCAAAAAAAATGTGTTTAGCACAGAAGACACCTAAAAGCAAGACCATAGTGCTCAAAGTGTAAGTATTATTATTTCAAATAGTATGGCAGGCCTCTTACCCCACAGCCTAGTCCATTGCCAAACTCACAGGAGATTCTCCGCTGTTCATCCAAAGGAAGCAAGCCGGCTCCACACCCTGGAGCAGGACACAGGACACCCCCCATCTGGAGAACACACTCCTCTGCTGCATACCGCTGATAGCGCTCATACTGGAAAACAGCGTTCAGTTATATAAAATGTGCACACTTGGCCGAAAAGGGAAACAAAGTGCAACCAAGTCACAAAGGGTTTTCCTAAAATGTTGTTTTCTGTCAACCAATGAAATTGAATCTTTTCACATGTCAAAGACTGATGTTGGAAAAAAAATCCATGATATATGAAGAAAAATTCGAGATACGAACAATAACAAACATTTCTGCTCTATCATAAATCCACAAGATACAAAGAAAAATTCGAGATACGAAAAATAACAAACATTTCTGCTCTATTTTCCACTTGTTTGTCTCACATGCGCTTCCGCGTCCTTGTGCTCCTTTCTCCCTTTGAAGAAGGGCTGAAACACTTAAAACACCTTACACCTTAAAACACTTTAAATCAGTTTTAAATCGAGCAAAACATTATTACCAATAATGTACTATAACAAATGTTAGAGTCAAGGTGTCGTAAAAGAAATAACGCTTATAACGTGGAAAGTGCTGTTCTGTAGCGCAACTTAGAGAAACCCTGTGACGCGTTCTCAGAAGCGTCTCTCCATCCCTTCTCACACACTCAGTATTCTCTCCGCTTGTGCTTGAAACCGTGTTTGTGTTAGTAATTCGTGAAATATGTCGAGAAACTTTCATACGTAGTGCTGTAATGTCTTATGCCATCCTTGTTAAATGTTGCATTACCATCTTCCAGGTAAGGTTTCACATTTGTGTACATATTATGTATTTTGTGTGTGTTTTTTTTTTCATTTATTACATTAACAATATGTAGATTTAAGGATTGAAGAAACGTTACTTGATTTTTCTCTGGTTTTCCCTGTTTTTTTATCTACTTATAGTGTTGTTTCTGAGAGCCGTTTCACGGATTAGGCATTTTACATGTAAAACTTGCTTTGAGATACGAATTGTTCGAGATACGAACATCACCCTGGAACAGATTAATTTTGCATCTCCGGTAACCACTGTATTTTCCTTTAGAATGAAGGTTTAGTTACACCAATTTATTGTTGTTCTATTACAAGAAGCCTGGCTATTGGAGATTAGTACCCCTGGGGAGATTGTGGTGTTAAACTCAGCTTCCTTTACTGTTAAATGACTCTTTCCTTTGTTTAGGTTTTGTCTGTTGTGAATGGCTGTGGACAGGTGGCTGGGATACTTGTGGTTATTTGGGCACTAATTTAATGTGTTGTATTTTTGAGTCTTTATTGCTGTAAAAACATAGTAAGCTACGTGTGCCTTTCATGTCTTTACTTTTAGGAGAACAATGGTTTGAATACTATTCAAAATTTCTTAATGCAAATCCCCTTTTAACAGCCAGTTTGTCTCTCTTTATTTAAAACGTGTACCCAAATAGTACCACATGATAATCTGCATTATTTACATGCGCCCATCAACACATACATTTATAGCGTACTTTATGAAACGTTAAATTGATGAAGCTGGGTTACTTATGTGTTTAGATCTGGGAAGGTGCTGAAAAAATGCCATGAGTATGTCAGAGAGCAAACATACCTGCTCTTCTCCCAGGATGTGGAAGTGATGAATCTCTTTAATGAGAGAATCAGGACAGCCCGCTAGAGACAGAGGGAAAAGAGACAGTCAGGAACAAAGTGTTAGTGTTGCAATGGCTGTCAAATGTGGATAATTCAATCCTCAAGATTATTTTACTTTTATCTTAGACACTCTTTTTCACTGACCCAGCTTTCCACAGCAGATGGAGCTGTCTGATCTCACTAGATTCTATATATAGAACTATATAAACAAACTTGATCAGAAATGAAATGTTTTTACATTATTATTTAAAACCCATTTAACATGGTTCTGTAAAAAAAAAAAAAAAAATAACAAACTACAGACTTCAACAGTAACAGAACACACATATGACCAACTCTGGCTGACTAGTAAATGAGGAAACACTAGATATGTCCGTGTCTTTAATACTGCTTTAAAAATCATATCAACTGTCAAATAAGAGAATTTAGCAGCTTCCAGGGTCATTCAATCACCAAAATTATATTTTTAATTCACTAGAAACTCAAGCTATAGTCATCCTCTCTGGTAGATTTTTTTTGTGAAATAAGATTTGGACAGAATATGGGAGAGAAGATAAGTGCTTGATAGAATTATAAAATTTACTTGAATTAACTATAGAAACTTTATTAAGTTTAAGAAAAATGTAATTTTCTGTGAAGTTCTAAGTTTAAAGCCTGAGTTTTTTTAGATAACATTGTGCATAAATGTCTCCCTGTGTTTTGTTTTGCCAGTCCATCGCAGTGCAAACTGGACTACCCGGAGGAAACATGGAAGGTCACCGGAGAGGTTTGAACCAACAACCTTTTAACAGGAAGGCCACGGCCCTGTTTATTTCAATATTTGAGTTATTTCCACATTTTTCACTAATATGTAGTGAAAATATCAGTGATGCATTTTTTGTAGGGGTTTTGTAAGGGTTGTAACATAGACTGGTGCTTTTGTTACTGTTGTAAGAAGGAAAGTCAAGTTTGTGCGCCCTCGAACCACTATTCAATAAATTGGATTACAGGTTTTATCAGGTTTGGATTTGGTATAGATAAAGGAAAGGTGTACAGAACAGTAGTGAGACCAGCTATGTTGTATGAGTTGGAGACTGTGGCAGTAAGGAAGAGACAAGAGGCAGAGATGGAAGTAGCAGAGATGAGGATGTTGAGGTTGAGTTTAGGAGTGACGAGGATGGACAAGATTAGGAACGAGCACATCAGAGGGACAGCTCAGGTTGGTTGTTTTGGAGACAAAGTCAGAGAGGCCAGGTTGAGATGGTTTGGACATGTGCAGAGGAGGGATAGTGGTTATATTGGTAGAAGGATGTTTGAGATGCCAGGCAAGAGGTCAAGAGGAAAGCCAAAGACAAGATATATGGATGTGCTGAAAGAAGACATGAAGGTAGTTGGGGCAAGAGTAGAGGATACTGAGAACAGAGTTAGGTGGAAAAGGATGATTCGCTGTGGCGACCCCTAAACTGGGAACAGCCGAAAGTAGAAGAAGAAGATGGAGTTGGCATTGCTTACTTATGAAGGGAGTGAACTCTCTTTGCACTATGTGCTTCTAGCCCCCCGGTGTTGACAATCAGGCAAAATACTGTAGTGGTGAAATGTCACCGGTTGATGACATCATCGCATTACCCCCAAGCATGATCCTCTCAAGCACAGATTCTTTTAATAAATGAACCATTTAATTGCTGAACCAATGTAAGGTTTAATATTTCCATACAGAAGTCATTTAAATGTCAGTACCACGCTTTACACATACACACACACGCACACACACACATTAAAAAAGCCCTGTAAAATATTTTTTTTTGCAGTGACTAAAAAAAAATTCTGAACAAATTCTGACCTTCATGACAACAGATTGCATCAAGCACCAAGAAGTGACCCGAAACAGCAAGTGATGAGTAGTATATCAAGAGAGAAAAATCCCACAGGGAAGGAAAGAACTTGAAATTGATTTTATTTTGTCATGCTGGACAATCCGCCATCTGCCAGACACAACGATGATGAAACGTCTACCGTAGACAAAGTAAAAAAACGAAACAAAAGGCGGTACATCCCATGCTTGGCTTGTCAATATCTGTTTAGCCAGCTGTGCAATTCAATTGATCTGTTGAGCAGCTTTCTACAATTCAATTGTCCTTACAAAAGAAAATCTATCGCAACATAAGGAAATCATTGCAGATACACTCTTACTTCAGTCATTGCTTCAAACAGACCTCGCAATGTAGATTTCTCTGTAAGATTAAATTACTGCTACATGTAAACAAACGAATTATGGGTTCCTGTTAAATTTTTATCAGACATCTTCAAGATGACCTTTTTCATTTTACAGTATAAACTGTCAATAAACCCCATTCCCCTAATTGCTTGCTGCTAACTCAGACAAGCTAACAATGCGGCTGGCTGTTACGTAGTAGATGGCATGTTCTAAGATATTTGTGACAGATGTTTGTAACAAATTTGATCAAGGATCCCTGAAATGTAGAGAGATTGAGTGATATGTTTATAATTTCCTTTGTCTCTCCTTTTCCCGTGGCGCAGTCAGTAGAGCATTGCAATAGCAACGCAAAGATTGTCCGTCAGAAGATCTCAAATCACAGTGATTTCACTCCAAAAAGGTTGAGTTAATTTCTGAGTTACTATGCTGCCCAGAGAATAACCAGCTTCCAGAGTACATCAGGTGTGCTAAAACTTTATTTAATATTTAATTTCCGAAATCTGTTGTGTTTAATCATGCAGTGAATGATTGCATGATTGAGTGGGTGCATGAATAATCCTAGAGATTTGATTTTTAAGTGATCAAAAGACTTTGATGTAATAATTTGCATGTTTTCATCACAAGGCTGAAAAACTGATTTGCAACACAGCTTTGTCTTTGAGGAAGGGATTCATAATTCTACATTAGTGTTTAGCATCCACCTGGAAGATGTAATGGTGGCCATTCTGCCCCAGAACGCACCACATCTCTTGAGGTTGGAAAGTCGTGTAGTACTAGCAGTAGTTTTTATCAGGAACGAACAGACTTGGAAACATATGTATTAACCAGAAACCTGCTGTAGGATTAATTAATCTTAGATTCATCATGGGCATGCTGGTATAATTTCTTAAAACATTTGTGAAGCGTGCTTCTAACAGCTGTGCCAGTCAGTGGGAAGCCCTATACATTATGCTGCTTTCCTCTTGGTCAATGGTGAATGGCAATTAAGCCCTGGAAGAAGCTAAATGAGGCTTTAAAATCATGCTAGGCTTGTGATGGCTCCTCAGCCACGTATTTTTTTTACAGATTAGAAACAAAGGATTAGAGTCTGGAAATATCAGTCCAATATTGACCCAAAACCCCTTCACAATATTTGAAGCAGAGGGTCAGCAAGGATTCTGACTCAAATATAATGCCTAGAATTGAATATAGTTTCTGCAAAGAGGGGGTTTGACGGTTTTGGTGTTTTTGTGATTGAAGCGACATTTGAGAATAATCTAATTATATTGTTGTGTGGAGATTTCTAACGAGATATTTTTCTATTCAAATTGAGCTTAAAAGCGTTTGCAATGATCAATCAGAGAACAGAAAACTGCCGATAATATTGGAGCTCAGGTAATTGTTTCAAATTCAAATCTCAGTGGAGAAAGAAGTGATCCCATTAGTAATATAATTATACTGGCCAGCACTACTGGTTCTGAAGGACATTTATAGAATATATAGCACACATAGGCATACTGACAGTTTACCAGTGCAGAGTTACATACTCTCTTAGTTCCATCAAGTTTTTTAGAGCTTTTCCAAGCATGGGTGAATATTAGAGAACCTGAGCTTAACCTCCCCTGAACTTCTTTTATACGGTTTTATAAAACTCATTTTGCACCTGTGTAGTTTTGAACATGTATATTCCAGTTTCCTCCAATCAAATCGCTGGATGCAAAGATTTGTTAATGCTTTTGATAAGTGGTCATGATGCAACCCACCATTTGTTTATTTTTTGTTTGAAATATAATATCTAAGTTTCCAAAAGGTTAATATTTTTGATATTTTCGGTTTTAAACAAACTTTGCAAGAGCTATGACACATAATTTGCAAACTAATTCAAATTAATAATTGAGAAAATGTGCAATGGTCTTTCGGCACCATCAGTGCCATCTAGCTGTGAAAAGAAAGAATAACTCTTGGAAGTACAATAGCTGTGAGATGGCTTGTTATTTTTTTCAAGGACTGTCACAAAACAAGCATAATGGCACAAAAAGTGCTTAGAACAGTGTATGAGGTTTAGGAAAGGTTTGCCTGGTTTGTGCAATTTTCACATTGTTTTGACAGTGTCTGTTTTTTTTTCTTTTTATTTTGTCTCACTTTTGATTTTTGTTAAATTTGTTGTCAATTTTAGCAGACAAAAGGACAAAATGTAATGAACTGTCAGGTTTGTTGTGGAATTAATAAATAATGTAAGAAAAAAAAAAAAATATATATATATATATATATATATATGGGTATATATATA
>SRMA01027356.1:28542-56042 GCA_007224835.1 Danionella cerebrum
TATATTTGTAAAAAAAATAGCTGGAGTTTTACTAAACAATTGTATCAAGCATTAGCACCAAAGAGATTTAAAAGATAATTTTTAGAGCAAACTGTACAGTAGTCAAAAAATGCTCAAAAAGGCCCAAGTTTTTACACACCATATCATCAACCCATCAAATGACACAGGTGTCTCCTTATGAGCTTCAGGTGTAACTCTGGTTTCAGCCAGATAAAGGTTTTTACAACTGAATAGAAACCTTAAACTAAAATACAAGGGCTCCATTTTGCATCTTTCCTTTTCACTCTTCAGATCATGACACTTTAATTTTGCTACTCAGGGGAGAACACCAGCACCTCTGCCAAAGCCTCATAAAGAAGTCTCTATCATCTCTGGCCTACAGCCTCATAACCTTTGATTAGCTGGCACAGGGGCCAAGGTCACTGCCGTCTGACACGTCACATCTGACAGGCCTTTGTTGGTGAACCCTAGCTTTTAAAAATCAGATGAACCGTCAGCGGTCACCTTTGCTATTCTGCCAAATTCCATTAATGTCTGCTTATTCCAACACATCATGCTCTGATTGGGCCACGCTCTGATATGAGAAGCCAATTAGCATCTGAAAGCACAAAATCAAACACAAAGCACAACGCTATGAAATGATATGGGGATGGTTAACTCAAAAATGAACGTACGTCTTCCATCTACCTCAAAGATAGTGACTCAAGTTGATTATTTTTGCATATGTCCCCACGGGGACTCTAAAGTTTGCAATCCATTAAGTTCTCTCCAAACAGAAGCTAGGAAGCTGGATACAGATATCGCTTAAATAAATGTACAAGCCTAACCCTTTTAGCAAATCAAGCTTCGATTGTGCCATATTTTCATTTGAGTCTGGAAAATTAGCATATGAAAGCACCAATCAAAACCAAGTACATAAAGAATGGTTAATTATGTAGATACATTTTCCCGCAGACACCAAACCCATGGCATATGAAGAGAAGAGAGCCCTATAAATGACAGACAGTCTGTCGTCTTCACATGGATGCCAGAAACCGAAGTAAAAAGTCAGTGTACATAGACTATGAGATGGGATTTGCCTTGATTGTGAACAAGATCACTGAATTTGATGGAAAAAGTCTCACAAAAATATTTTTCACATATAACTTTGGAGTCTAATGTTTTAGCATCTGTCTGTGTTCATCAGCTTTGTTTCTGCTTTTCTGCCTGATTCTGTCTCTTTATTCGTTTTTCAGGACTTTATGTATTTTTATTTCTCATTCACTATATTTCATCCCATGTTTCACTTACGGTCTTATTCTTGTACTGTCTGTCTTCTATTTTCTATCTCATGCTTTTCTATTTTGGGATCTCACATTACTCTTGTCTTTTCATCTTGCATCGTTTGTTCTATCGTTTCATTGACTTTGTTTTAGTGATTACAATTTACTGTACTGTCTTTCTGTTTTTAGGAGATTGTCTTATTGTATTTCGCAATCTAGTATTTCTGATTCTGATATTGTCTGATATTGCTTTTTCCACTTATTTCTTTCTGTCTTTAGGGTCTTGTCTTCTCCAGCCTTTCTTTCTGTCTTCTCTCTTCATATTTGACTCTTCACATTTCTGTATTTTGCAGTCTCACCTTTTAAGGCCTCCAATATCCATCTTTAGTTGCCTCGTCTTTTTGTCATTTACAGCTTTGCCTTTCCATGACATGCTCTCTTGCCTTACCGTCTTTTACCATCTTTCCTTTCCATATGTTATTGTCTTGCCTTTATGTCATTTACAGTCTAGCCTTTTATACCTTTAATGTCTTAACTTTCTATATGCAGCTGTCTTTTACATCTTTTACAGTGTTGTCTTTCCATCTTTTAATGTGTTGTCTTTCTATATGTTAAGGTCTTGTTTTTCCAGTCTTTCTGTCTTTTAATCTACCGCCATATTGACCTTTGCACTCTAATCATGTTTTGCCTTGTCCCTTGCCCCTGACTTGTTCATCACCTTTTCTATTTTCTATCTTTTTTCAGTTTAGTTTTATGCTGTCATTGTCTGTCTTTTTCTGTGTCTTTGTTTGTTCTCTTCCAGAAATATTGTCTGTCTAACTCTAACTGCTTTTCTGGTAGCTTTGAAATGACAGTTACAGACATCAATAGAGGTGCTGAATATCAAAAATTTTCATTTCTAGTCCTTACTATATTCTGAGGATGAATGATTGACATATGCATAGTGAAAATAAACTAGAAAATGACCTTTGTGTAAATTGACCCTTTAAGCTTCACAAATGTCTCTAGAGAATATAACAAAGTGCTGTCAGATAAAATGTGAAGGATGTTTTCCCTGGTGAGGCGTGCTACTGCAGGGCGCAGCTCTGATCGCATCACAAAAATATTAAATCAATACATTTGCTGTCTCTTCTTTACACACTCTATAATACTGATAGAGACAAACGTTTACAAAATAGCTAAATACGTTTTTTTGGCCTGTGAAACAAATTAGAATAGAACTGTCTATATCTGCTGAATCTCAAATAGGACTTTGAAAGTAAGTATAACATAAAATATTTTTTTTTAAATTATGAAATACACTTATCATAAATGTAGCAATCTCACCCTAAGCACTATTCACACTCATCTGAACTCATTTACCTTATGAGCCAATCACGATCTCCGAACCACAGCATAAATTCTCTGTGTCGGTCCCCCTCCATTTGTTTGCATCCACCACAGCTACGTTCATCTCTTACCTCCTTTTACTTACCTGTGTTGTGCTACACTCTCAAAGAGTGTTCCAAGACTGTTGCAGTTGGTACATGATCTCCATCCACGGCGCGTATGTCGAAACGATTACATCAGTTAGCACCCTAGCCGGTGTGCTCCCTTGTTCATGCCTGGTGGCTGATGCTCACACACCAAACTAACATGCTCTTCTAGAGATTCCCTTTGGAGAATACTCACCTTGCCACTGATGCTCGGGGGCACCCTTGAGATACCACCCTAACCTGCACATGGAGTATATTCAAGAATACCCTGGAGTATATTCATCATACTACTAGTACCATTGTTGTTGGAATATACAAAGTACCAGTAAACAACAATAATCTCTATCAATAACAATAATTCCATCAGTAATAACTTTATATTAATGAAAAAATAAAGATGTTCTTTCTTCATCGTATAGCATCTGAACAGGGTCGGGACTTTAAAAAGGATATCACCATTGTCTCTCTCCTGATGGAAGCTAGCAGTAGTTTAGCCTTTCCAAGGCATCACAGAAACCAAGGCTCTGACAGGACCACATCACACAATTCTACTTCCCCAGACCTCAATGAAGTCTACGCCAGCTTTATATCTGTGTAGTGCGTAAACAAGAGAACATGGAGGAAGTTTCTGCCATGGTTTTATCAAATCAAATCCTTCTTCTGTCGAATGTGTGAGAGGGACTCCTGGGATGAGAGAGTGGAAGCTGTCAAAAGCAGCCAGTGCAGAAATACGATTATTTCTGGAGGAAAGCACTGCAGAACAAATCTCAGCACTTTAGAAGCATGTGCACTCAAACTTACCTCCCTGTCTAAGTGGAAAATGTACCTGCAGGCTTTCAAGCACCTGAGATAAACAGATCTGTCTGAGGCTCCTTTGAGAATGGAGGTGGCCAACATTAACGGAACTTATATTTTAGGGATTTTGTTGACTGTAAAGTTGATAATGGTTAGATTTGAAAAAAAAGATGTATCCAAAATACCATGATCTACAAAGTAAGAACACAGATTAGAACTAGGCAAGACATGTTGTATCACAGAAGGATAATACTTTTGAATTAAAATTAATAATCTGAATATGAACATCAACATTTGGGTTGGAATAATGGGTTCATTATTCATAAAATGATGAAGCTTGGTTTTAAATTTTTCATTCTCTGTTTTGTCAGATACTAGGTTGTATGTTCTTGAACTATCTATCAGGACACAGACATGGAAAGGAACTGCTACTAGATAAAAAAAGGAGAATAGACATAACAAACACCTAGGTGTGTTCACTCAAACAGCTGCCTTTCTTTGAGTCTGCAATTTGCATACTAGTTACATTTTTATTTGAAACATGCTTGATTTCGACAAGTAGATATGTATAATATACAAACCTGAACCCGTTCCTACCATTGAAAATGTATTATGGAATTACTTCGTAATATAAAAAATGTGGAAGGTATGTTTGTGCAAGAAGTGGTCTGAGTACTTCTCTCTTACTGATTTAACATACCTTGAAATTAAGTGTACAGCTTGCCCAATGTGTTTTGCATAATGATTAATAGGCACTTGCTTACACCATTTGGATAACCTCTCTAGAGAAACTCCTCAAAGTGCCACATGATATCACAGTGTTAGAACAAGTTATGAACTCCATTACGTATACCTCATAAGTACTTTTTTGTTTACTTTTTTCAAACATATTTGCCGGTTTTCTTTCATTTATTCTCTTTTCTTCACAGCCATCCAAGAGACATTTCATTCATTGAGCAATCAGAGTAAGAGTACAGCAAGTACTGTATTTTTGGGGAGGATGCCAATTTTAACAACTATTTCATAACAAAATAACTTTAGTCAAACTTAAAAGTTGGACATTACTGGTTAAAGATGATTTATCAACCTTTAAAATAAAGTTTTATTTACCAAGATTAAACATTTTCATAATTTTCTTCGGAATACTGTGAGTTGGACATGTGTACAACGTCAACAGTAATCCAGACATTGGCTGTCTTGGTGTTTTTTTTCTTATTTCCTTCCAAATTGTTGGTCCAATAAACATGTCAATCAAGCTTTTTTAAGTTCATAAGACTCTTCCCCAGCAATCTGCAGTCCAATCATACCTGTGTGCACGCCACAAAACCTGTATAACAAAAAAATCCTCTAAGTGTCCGGAACACCGTGAAAACATATTTGAAACATGTATTTTGAAAAGTATTATTTTAAAACAACCAGAATCATGAAAGATATGCCATACCCCAGTATTTCCTGAATGTAAAACTCCCTCTAGCTGCAGCCATGCACAGTTTAGGGTCAACCTTCTTGAAAAATATTGGATTCCACTAGTTAGGCTCTGCTGGGTTGGTTTGAAGCTGCCAGTGTGTTTACTAATGCGGGGTGGGAGCTAAAACCTGTAGGAACTGCAGCCCTCCAAGAATGACACTGCCCATCCTTGCCCTAGAATAATGGAAATTTTCTTCCACAACACATTTTTTATATTTATCAGAAGTTCACATTACCAAGGCAAGACCAAAATCAGAGACAGTTGGTTCCATAATGAAATTGGGTTTCAAGCGTCACTACTAAATTTAGTTGTGTAAACTTTAAACCCTTCCTACTCTCATTTCTAAAAAAAAAATCAATTCACGTTTTTTCTGAGATTTCTCAGAAATCGCAAACCACGGAATCCACCAAATGCTGACAGAGACAAGAAATTTTCATGTATTGATTATTTTTTAGAATGTTATATTCCTCTGCCATTGAGATTTGTGGCTTTGCTTATGTTGTGCCGAAATTAGCACTTCTACATCAATCACATTCCTTATAAAGAAAACTACTTGAACTCAAGAGGATGCATGTACCTTTGTCATATCTGTGGTGGTTTAATGTATATGTATTATAATCTAAAACTGGGCCCAAAATAATGCAGAAATCTGCCAGAATTACAACTCCTGAAACTGATAACAGAACACGTCTTTCACAAAGTGAAGGTCCTTTGAATCAATTGCCATATAAAAGCATGTTTAGCGTCTCCTTGGCAGACAGAGGACACTCCAGCAATAAAGAGCCCTTCAAATCTCATTTTTATTGTCCTTCTTTCAGCATGAAGGGCAACTGACCAGACAAAAGGACCGGACAGTTCCATTCACTAGGAGAAAACCCAGAAATGCAAATGCTGTCTGATATGGGAGCCTGAGTGCATTTGAGAAACAAAACTGTATGGATTCGAAATCAAGTCTGATGCTGGCCCTTAGAGATAACGCAATCAAATATGAGCTATTTCTACTTCATACACTAAATTATGTTTTTAATATATGAAATTGTGTTCTAATGGACTGAATTATGACTCAATATGTTCCAGTTTTTCTGTCTATTACATCTTTGTTGCCACACAATTAGCACACAGTTCCTTTGTTGTTACATTTTTACATTCCATTACCCCAAATATATGCATCCAAATATAATTTGAATAAACAATTTCATAAGTATACAAAAAGTGTTATAAATTCATGATAGTATTTTTTAGTTTGGAATTATATTTTTTGAGTCATATAGATATGCTCATAAATTAGGGACTAGATAACAGAAGACAAATGCAACATGACAGGTTGTCCTCATAATGAAGGTCAAACCAGTGTGTGCACAAAAACACAAACATGCACACCCCTTCTCTATTCCCCTGACAGGTGGAATCTGCCTGCCGGACAGATTGCTTCTCAATCTGGCCCCTGTTGAAGGGAGGGGAACTCTTATGTCTTTTTTTCTATTCCGGGCCCAAATTTCCTACCCACTAATTATCTCCTAATTACCTCTTTGATTAAGGCGTGTGTGTAAAAGAGAGAGTGTGTGCAAATGTGACAGTCACTGTGATGAGGATTAATGGAGCTGTTGTTCTTGTGACTAAATCAATCAATTTATCTTCTCATACACAGGAAACATTTGTAATGCTGTGATTATGTTAGAAATATATTGATGATTTAACTGAAAATTCAGCTTCCACCTCCGAACCAAATTAAAGCCTCCTACAAAATCATTCAAGGTTTTCAAAAAGGTGAAATGTGCTAATGATTGAAAGCAGCATATTAAAACTACATTTCAAGGGTCATTAGGCACCAATGCGACCTTTTTTATAGTTTTTATATAACTTTTTTATAACTTTTCATAACCGTAAAACAAAAACAATCAATGGAAAAGAGTTGTTGCTTTTAGTACACATTCAGTATGAAAATGACACGATACAAGAACTGGATAATGTGTATTATTGCTACTTAACCACCCAGGATGCTATTAGACCAGCTACAAAGCTAAACAGCTAACACATTAACAAGCCAGACAACTAGATTAATAACCTTATTAATATTTGGAAAAATGACGCAAACTAGCTACTAAAACACCTGCAAACGCACTAGTTAACTTCAAAACCCACTGAAAATGAAACTTTCCCAGGATGCAAAGGGAAAATCAAACATTGTGAAGGTGTACATTTACACTCATTTAATAGTTTCAGCTCAAGCATTTCAATAAACCCTTTAGAAGCCCCCATGTCACATAAGCACTCTAGCTGCCACCTTTCTGCACAAAGTGTCAAGTTTGTAGCACTTCTATACATTAGAGAACCAGCTTTCCAATCTTAGCCAGAAACCTTATGTCAACAGCTCTAGCATTAGCCATCCCATAATGCCCTGCTGTCAAGAATCAGACACAGCTTCTGTAAGTAATTTTGTCCCAAGTCTGAGTTCAAAAGTCTGTCATTTGCTGTTACTTCCTGCACTACTTTCTTTACTCTAAAAACTGTCTTTTTTCAAAGTACAGACATCTACAAGGGACAGTCCATGTCCAAACCATTTATAGCCCTTTCAAACCTTCCTGATAGTTCTGATCCCTAGCATGTGATTCTGAATCACCAGCAGGTAATGCCAATCTCTCTCTGGTGAAGGTGTGCTTGCTTTGAATGTTTGCTGAGATGACCTGGATGACAAAGCCCCTCAGAGTGAGCCATGTAAAGATATTTATTCAAATTAGCAAAGTTCATTCAGATATAGAATCAAAAACTGCTCCACTAAGAAATTTCCAAAAAATCCACTTTAGCTATAATAAAAACTATATTGAGAATGTTTAAATTGTAAGAGTTTATTGGTGTAGCAAGCTTGTTCTATGCTTGTTCTAGCCTTTTTTGTAATATTATTCAGCATCAGGGTTTGCCCCACAGTTTTACTACTCAGCAACTGGGTTTGCTGCTTGAAACCAGTTCCCCTTTTTTTTCACATTAGGCAGAGAGACCTTGTAATGGCATATAAACACATTCAAATACACATAAATATCTGAACACAGAACAGTCATAAGCTCTATTCAGATCCTCACAGCTGCATATGAAAATGCTTGTAACAGTGCCCAAGGTTCAAGATAAGTGTTCAAGATAACCAAGAGCCAACAGGGTATCTAAGCCAACAAGGATTTGAGCCAATAGCGCCTACCCTACAATTGTAAAAACGGAACAGTATCCTGTCCCTCTCTACCTGTTCATGGTTGACAACCTCACACCAAATACCCACAAAGCTACAAAACAGCAAAAAAATACAAGAAACTATAACCTCTGGAAAAAGACAAACTTGAAAGCTCTCTTTCTTTTATCATTGTCTTTGCATCAGAGCAAGGTGCCACAAAGAGGGAAAGAGAGAATTCCTATCAGGTGTACAAAAAAAAACCAAGAAACATACTGCAATTATTTAGTTTCATTTTAAATTATTAGTCTACTATTCTTGTATTTCTATGTTGCTGGATTGAGTGTTTAGCAGGACTGAAAAATCTGGAGTTTCACATCATTTTCCAGTCACCCTTTCTGTGAATAATTAGCATGTCTTAAAGACTATACCAAATACCTTTGTAAAAATAAAAAACAGAGTTGCAAAGCTAGAGAGCAGCAGATACAGAGAGATAGCTTCAAATTGAAGTCTGAGAGAGATTGCTGGGCTCTCCGGGCTGATGGGGGGTCAAAGCTTCTCCCTGGAGCCCCATTACTCCCTGGCATTAACTGATGTGATGGCCCTGCCAGAGCATGCAGGGGGGGGGGGGTGTAGAGAGAGAGAGAGAGAGAGAGAGAGAGAGAGAGAGAGAGAGAGAGAGAGAAAGAGAGAGAGAGAGAGAGAGATTTGATGGTATCTCCTCTTCACTGCAGCCACCAAAGCATCACCATCAATCACTGCCAAACACACCAGCTCTCTCTCTCGCTCTCTTTTTCTCCCTCGCAACACATTTTTGTAAGAGGTAACTTATGGGTTTCACCACTAGAGCTCACATTTCCAAAACAAAATTGGGACATTTTTAAGTGACCATTATCTATGTCTGATTATATATTAACTATATATAATTCAATCACATGACAAATGTTGGGGACAAGAAAGTAGAGTTTCAACAGGTGGGTTTTATCCATAATAACACTTTAATGGATAAAGGTTCAATAATTTAACTGTATTCTTAGCTGTTATTTTATTTTTGATTAATAATATAAAAACTAAGAAAATAAATACAAATATTATTTTAAAAATTTTCATTTGCAACTTTATATGAAACGATGAAAAGGTATAAAGTTTTAAGTATTTATCAGTTATTTAATTTAGTAAATCAGCTGATTTAATTACATCAAATGTACTGTCACTCTAAGCAAATCAAAGAAGGGAATACCAAAATAGCAATATGCTTCTCTCAGTCTCTGCACTTTTACCTGGGCAGGGCAGGGAATATCCCAGTAATGGCTCCTGGATGAACTGACGCTCACTGAGCCGACTCTCACAGTATAGGTGGAAACACTCCAAGCAAATAACATGACGCTCGGCACACTGGAACACCAGCACTGGGGTCCTGCCACATAAACTCAGAGTTACTTAATGGTTCAACACTCATGCCTTTTTCAAATTTGGACCACTCTAGAGTAGCACAAACCCTTTTAACAATTTGAGAAAGATATTTATATCAAAATCAGCTTAATTGAGTGTCTTCTTATCCTCCAAACACATTTCCCACACCCATTCATGCAAATGCTTCTGTCCGATGCGCTCTCTTGTCAGTTCCAGATCAATCCGGAACCTGTTCTGCCTGATCCTGTCCTCCCCTTCAGTAAGTTGGTGGGTCAGTTGGCAAGAGGCTCTATGTTCTGAAACAACTCTGCTCAAACGCCCCGAGGACAGGTTGTTCATTGTCGAAAAATTGTGTGAAAAGTTGTCGCATTGGTGCCACACCATTGCTCACCCCGGGTCACTTCCTTTACCACCAGCCCGGTTATTTCTGGAAGTCCCCTCTTGCACAGGGTCTCATACTGAGCTTGATTGTGTCGTTGATTTACCACCATCATTACCAGGGTACTAAATTCACTTCCCAGGTCTGGAAATAATTTTTTAAGCCGCTCTATGAATCTGCCTCACTCCTACAGGACAGATTTGGACAGGCCGGTTTTAGATGAATGCAGTTTTTTGTTCTCTAAGAACTTAGTGCCAACAGAAAAGTAAAGATGAACACAAGATTGCTCAGAGAGCAGGGGTGTATAAAAACTATTTTCTTGTGAGAAACACTTTTTTTTCAGTAAAGGCATCTTTTGAAATCTTCTATTTTGTCATCTTCACTCTCAAAGCTCTTGACTGGATGTCGACTCACTTACACAGAGTTTCACCTCTCTGACCCTTCTCTCTTATTGTAATAGAGCGACAGTGTCCTTGTTGTTGCCCTTTAAAACAAGCGGAGGAGATTCATGAAGAGGAGGAAGAAGAGTGGAAGTGTAGGATGCTGGGAAAACAAAGCTCCACTCGGAAAGGTAATTGCGGTGGTACTTCAATCAGTCCTTGATTTGAATGGCGGTGGTTGGTGATTGGCCTCCATTGTCTGGTTTCTCCAGGCGATCAACCAGCAGGAAGGCGTTTTTCGACGGGACTGCTCAGCTAATAGCTGACCTTCACACGTAGTGCTCACTCTTTCTGGAAAAACAGTCTCCGCTGATTGAAGGGTGGCTTAGCAGGGGGTGTATGTAGGTTCAAGGCTGCAGACAGCTTGTCTTTCAAAATGTTTGTATCACTCTGTAGTTTACTTGTGCAGACAGTTGCATGTGTTTCATCTTGTTGATGTTTGAATCAATGAAAAAGTGCTTTGAAATAAACTTTTGTGATCTTTTTGCTGTCTTTTCGTCTGGCAAAATGGAGGTTAACACAAACACTAGTTTTTGCTCCTTTTTTGTTTGTAATTATACATTGTCTTGTGATGCACAGTCTAGAACGTGTAGCCTCCGTATAGATGCAGAGCCTGATGCCACCTCCCAAAATTCAAACTAGGTACAACATTGACATGGGCAGCAAGGTTTGTAATTGGTCAGCTTGGCAGCAGAGCATCTCATTTGTAGTATAGTACATATCAGGGTGTTTCTGACATGGACCAAATCACAGAGCAACTGATAAAAGTAAGGAAAATATATGGTTTAGGAAAACATACTGGAAAACAAAATATCTCTTTTAAATGAACACTATCAAAAACTCATTTCCATGTGGTTTCATTCTGGCAAAATACAATGGATGGTAATGTTTCGATTTCAAAGGATTACACTAAGGGACAAAAATCCCATTCTTTCCTGAGGCAAAATAACAGCAACTGTTATTACTAAAGACTAAACTACTCAGGAATTTATGATGTCTTCTTGCATGAACTGATATTTAGAAAAATGCATACGATTGATTGACATTAGGAACTATTTATACATTTGCCCAGTGACAGAATGTGATGTGGCTAAGTGTAGCGCATCACTATTTTATTTATTTTTAGACGCAAAATAGAGAAAACATCATGTATTTAAGTAATGCAAGAGATTACTTTTATGAGATTATTGGGAAACAGTGTGTGGTTGTGCACCATTGGTTGGACTAAACCATTTCTTGTTTCAGCAGGGTGATAACAAAATACTTGAACCTATTAAAGGAAAGTTTGATTAATTAGAATGATTTCATTGTGTATATTGTGTAAAGAGTTCCTTTGTATATTTATGAGTAGTTGGTGTAAAATTAATTTGAGTTTATTTATTTTTTTTTAGTTGATTGCTTTAGTTATACTTACTTGTTATTGGTTCCTTTCAACACGTGCTCTCCTTCAAAAGTATGCTCAGTCAATCAGGAGGCAGGCTGGAGAACCCTTGTGAGCTCATACTGGACTGTGGAGGTGAACCCATTGCTGGTCATTCTGCCAAGGAGAGCACCAGCTCTGACAAGAGCTTTGTTTTGCCTGCTAAACTCATTTTTCACAACAACTGCTTGGTAAGCTGTACCCAGTATAGCAGAAAGGTTTTTGCTATTGAACATTATGGTTTTGTTCACGTATCCATTGGCGGCACAATAAACACATTGCTTGGAACTGTCTTTGATCTTTGACCTTAATCCGGTCCTACAACCCTTGGTTCAGACATTCTACGATACAGAACTTGCTTTGAATGG
The DNA here is from genome assembly GCA_007224835.1 of Danionella cerebrum. Classification (NCBI taxonomy): domain Eukaryota; kingdom Metazoa; phylum Chordata; class Actinopteri; order Cypriniformes; family Danionidae; genus Danionella; species Danionella cerebrum. The sequence goes on from SRMA01027356.1 coordinate 40,720, forward strand.
GGAGGAAAGGAAAAGGCGAATAAACTGTAGAAGGGTGTTGTTATTATTATTATTAAAATATTCTATTTTTGACATTTTTCAATAAATAAAAATCTGATTCAGAATTTTCATGATTAGGTTCAACCACAGAAGTGCGGTCTGAGTTTGTAAGTGGACTCATGTGCTATTGTTCACATTAACTCAACTGCAATCACAGCTCTTTCACAGAGTTCTTTTCATCCAACCAATATGACAGAGGACTTTTACTCTCTAAGAAAAAGGTATACTTTTTCTTATGATGTAACAATACTGAAACTAACTACTATTTTACTGAAAGAACTATAAGATTTCTAGACTCACCACAGGTAATTTTACTAGAATTTATGCGGAAGCAAACAAGTTGCAAAGACACCAACTATCTAGGAGGTCTGGTCCAAGTCTTTTTTTTGTAGCAAAAAAATTATAATACTGCTGCCAGTGTTGGGTCATATTGGCCAGTTCTGGGGAAATGCCACATGGCAAACTTGGACCAAATTCGTTTCTTGGTAGACACCAAAATATCCATTGTACCAAAATGACTTGACATACCTAATAATGTTGGTAATCGAAATTTGCAAAACAAATATCAACACATGAAGAAGGCACCCATTATAAAGGAGTTTGAAAACACAGAGCCACTCACATTATGTCGGTGCAGGCGATGCATGGCACTCGCCGTGTGTTAGGCATGATCAAGTCTAATGCCACAGAAGTATCATCATCACAGGTTGGGTGGGCAGCACATTTCAGGTAGAACTCCTGCAGGTAGCACAAAAGAGATGCAATCATGACAGAAATTGCTGTTAACAATCTGAAAGAGTAATCATTTCAATGGATACAGAGCAAGGGGGATGAATTACTTGCTAAAGGCAACAATTTAGACCAAAGAGTCGAAACAACTGAGTGTTGACTGCTAATCAATTCAGGGTTAGATTATATCTGTAGATGAAGATATTTATAAACTCAGCTTGATTGCTTCCGAGGTTTATTCATTAAAAATGGTTGTGCCATTGAATTTTTTTACATGTTATCCAAATAATCCATAATTTAAGTAGATCTGGGCCAAAATAACCTAGAGTATTAAGAATCTTTTATTAGAAACATCAGACTAAGAATACAATTCATATTCAGCCATATTACCGCTTCTCTGCCATTGCAGTTTTGTGACTGGCATATTCCGTGGATACGGTTTGGTAGAAGTACATCGTCCCAACAGCTTGGGCCCTAAAAAGACAACACAAAAATAATCACTGATCAGTCACAGGAAGAGAAAGAACACCAGAATGACTGAGTGACTGTCTAGAGTTTTATATTGTGCCATCAACAAACAGTGGGGAAAGGCGCTGAGTAGTTTTGGGGACAAGTAGTTTTGATATGAACAAGGACCTACTTAGCAAAAATAAAAAAATCAATGCATGAATAACTGTATGAATCTACTTGCAAGATGCATGGCATTTATTTTTTTAACACATTTGCAAACAAAAAAAAAACATGTTGACGTTTGAGAAGTGTGTGTTGAAGTCTCAGAATAATAGCTATTATAGAAAATTATATTAGAAAATGCTATTTATTCAAAACTGTGATGTTTTAATAATGTAAAAAAAAGTAATAGTTTTTTGGTTCATTGGTTCAAACAAAAAGGTTTCCAGAAAACTAGCTGTGGTTAACACTCCTAACTAGTGTCAGTTAATTAGCACTTTTACAAAATCCTCTCAACATATCCCACATTTTTGCACCCCATTATAAATTATTTTTTTGCACTGGAACTTAACAGACATTTTCTGGGACACCAGACATTTAAATAACATCATGTGAAAAGAAACACATGAGGTCAACATTAATTAACAGCCTCAGAAAATGATGCTGTCCTGAGTGAATTAAAACAGTCTGGCAAATGAATGTCGTGTCACCATTAAAGACAAAGAATAGATGCAAAGTCACATGAGAGTTTAAGGTGTTTCCCAGTGGAGTGTGAAGACGTATGTTGAGTAAAAAAATATCTTTTCACTTGCTTTTAAAACTGAGTGGCCACTTTATTAGGTGTACCCCTTCAATTATTTTCATGTGTACCAAAACGTTATTGCAGAGGCTCAACATATTCAGCTATCTAGATATAGTAAAGATGAATGCTGTTCAATGAGTATCAGAATGAGGATGTCTAGTTACTATCATCCTGTGAATGACTACCAGAACCATGCTGGCTACATGACAGAAAATAACTCAGCCATGTTAAACATATTCATGCTTATCACATATTCAAGTCATGTTTATACCATACTAATTAAAACTGAGTCTTGCTTCCAACATGATAATGACTACTAGTCAGGCTAGCTACATGGTAATGACTGTCAGCCAGTTTAGAAACATGCTATTGACTGAGGCGTGTTAGCAAAATATGCTAATAAATTACTTAGTTATGCTAATGATATTGTATAACTCAGTCATGCTAGCATTACACATATGCAACCAGAACCTTTTAATGTTAGTGTACTGTTATTTGAGCTACTTTGTATCATTACGTACATGGTAATGTCTAACTGAGTCATGCTAGCAACATTCTAATCACTGATTAATGCTAATATAAAGCTAATGACTACAAAAGCCTTGCTAGCAACATGTTAAACACCAAAATGTCAGTTTAGCTACATGTCAATGAAGAATAAGTCATGTTAACAACAACCCAATAAATAATAGTAATTCCAGCAAACATGCTAACTACTGTGTCATGTCAGCAACACGGTAGTTAGCAATTGATTCCGGTTACCAAACTTCTAATGAAAAGCTTGAGGGAGTCTTCTGATACACCAGCATTGTGCAGCATTCATCTGAACGTAATCGTTGAAATCCTGTGACTGAACATTGAACACTGGCTGAACACCACAAACTGACTAACTGGTATATAGGTGAAAGAGTGATCTAGCTAATTTGTAGATAGGGATCAGTACAAGGCCTGTATGGACTGAGAACCATGGGTACATTTAATCAAGGTGCTGAGGTTACCAGGGTTTTTAGTGACCACATAGAAACATTTAATCTGGAGGATGTTGTTTCTTTACATTCTTTACAGTATACCCATCACTGCACTGGGCAACCCACACAGGTGATAATTCCCTGCTCTCCTCATTGGCACTACTTACAACCACAAGCTGGTTTTCTCATGTAGTCTCCCTGCCAAACTTGGGCTGCAGGGAGGATGTTACTGGGGCACACAACATAAGTGTAATGTGTCAATGTCCATCCTTCACTTCTGCTATACATAGTAGAAGTATACATTGACAATATGCAGTACTGCAGCTACAATAGCCTTGGCAACTCCAGGCTGGTGGAGAGTTCTTATCTACAAAGATACTAGAACCAAACACAGCGCAGTTTGTAAAACAATCATCTAATTAAGCTTCGAGGGAGAGTGATGCTGATTCTACGATGAGGGAAAAAGGCATCCTACGAGGGAGTGGAGGTGAGACTGATGTGAACAATGCGGGAGGTGTGTAGTTGAATAATTCATCTGCGGTTTTCTCATTAATCATTTACGCTCACAGGGGTACGCGCATGTGTGGGTTTGTTTTGAACTGACGCACCAGGGGTCTGTGTGACCTTTCCTTGCTGTTTCTGAGCAGGTGTCTTCGTGTAATCTCCAGACTCCTATGCTGGTTTCATTTCTCCCTCGCCCCCCAGTGAGCGAGTAATGATTTTCTTAACCTTTTCTCTTGCTTATTAAGGGCCTTGTCAGAATGTTTAAATGCTTATGCTAATAAGATGCAGTTGGAGTCAGGCGGTGGAGGCGTCATTGTCTCAAAACAATTACAGATGGAAAGAGTGTCTTAATCTGGTAGAAGGACAAGCGAGGGTGTGTGATGGGGGTGGCATCTAGGAATTAGGGTCTCTGCCGTGATAGTGATGTTTTGTAAAGGACTAAAGGCCTCTACACACTGTTCCGAACTGAGATGGCACGACTCTTCGAATGGCTTCTCTTCGAAGCATGCTCTTCGTCTGGGTCGAGGAAATATTCATGCAATGATGCTCCCTGCCTGAAGATGCCGTTTGCAGAATAACAGATGCACTCCGCACCAAACCGAACAAAACAACAATGGCAATCAATGGGATTAAACTATTTGTGGCTGATTAAAGGGAATTGTTTGACAAAAATGTGGGTTAAAGAGAGGATTTGTGGCCTGTTATTTCTTTCCTGTTTCCTGTGCGAAGTAGCTATGAAAATCTCCTACTCACTCCATTAATTTTCATTTTGTGAAATGAAAGCTGAAGAGATATTTCTGTCCATTTCTTTTTTATTTGGCCTCATGCTCATTCACTTGAATGAGATACATTGAGGTTAATTTATTCTCCAGCCCGCTTAATCCCTTTTGGGGTCAAGGGGGTCTGCCAGTGCCTATCTCCAGCACACATTGAGCGAGGGTACAGTCCATCGCAGGGCAACATTCATACCTAAGGAGAATTTTGATTATTCATTTAACCTAACTCCATGTTTTTTGATTGTGGGTGAAACCAGAGTACCCAGAGGAAACCCTTGCAAGCACGGGGAGAACATGCAAACTCCTTCCAGGAAGGTCACCGGCGAGCCTCTAACCAACAACCTTCTAACTGGAAGGCCGCAGTGCTACCCGCTGCACCACCGTGTTGCCCACACATTAAGGTTAACAAGAAAAAATAGTAAATGGCATATTATAAGGCTGAAGTCTTTCCTTAAAGATATTTCCTTATAGGGTGGCACAGTGGGTAGCACTGTGGCCTTCCTGGAAGGTTCTGGTATGTTCTCCCTGTGCTTGCGTGGGTTTCCTTCAGGGTTTCCCCCACAATCCCAAAAACATGTGGTTAAGTTACCGGTAATTGAATAATCTAAATGCACCTCAGGTGTGAATGTGTGAGTGAATGTTGCCCTGCAATGAACTGGTGACCTGTCCAGGGTGTACCACTGCCTCTCGCCCAATTTGTGCTGGAGATAGGCACCAGCAAACCCCCGTGACCCCAAAAGGGAATAAGCGGGTTGGAGAATGAATGATTGAATGTTTCCTCATTCGTGCATTTATTGATATTTTACAACACTTTTCAAGGAGCATTTTAATGTGGAATTGGAATATAATCAATCTAACGGAGGACATAGCCCCCCCTACTTTCCTCACCCCAGTTTACCCCGGGCTACCACGTGTGCTTACTATATCGATAAGTTAGGTTAGTTTAGTCCTTTAATTGCTGTTTTAAAGCTTAACTGAGGTTAAAGTTTATTCTGAAATTTAGATGTGAGTGTTCTTTTCTTTGATTTGGCTGCACTTTTGAAACCTTGTGTTATAAAACGTGGAAGGAAGTGGACTATTCCATTTAGATAAAGGCTGGATGTATATCACCTATTTGTCGACTACTTTTTACTTCAAGATTGAAACAACAGTGTAACTCAATGTATGACAAACACTCAGGCTGAAACGTCTGGCCGATCACTCTAGGGCTTTTAATACAGCAGCAACAACTGCAGTACTGTAATTAAACAATCTAATTAAAGCCTTGGGGTGCGTAGAGATATCTGTAATGGTGGAAATCTAGTCAAAACATTTCTCATAATTGAGTTGTGAAACAATGTAAGTCAAGGTTATATTATTTTAATGTTCAAATCATTATGTCACTGGTCAACAGCAATAATAAGCAATTTCCCCTGAAGGCCTAGTTCAATGTTGAATGGGTTTGAGAATGCGTAATAAACGTGTTTAAATCAGTCAGAGAGAGGAATAAAAGGGCAAAGCTGGGTGTTTAAAATTGGTTTGGTAAAAAACATTGTTTTTAACTTGTTCTTGTTTTGCCACTCTTTTAGTCAACAGTCCAAATGAGGAAATAAAGGATCTAAATGTTTTTCTAAATATTTCTTCATAGAGATATTTATATTCTCTACGTTTTTTGGGAGATTTAGCCGTGAGCTGGAAGTATTCTCAGAGCCAGATGCTGCAGAAGATTGGCACAGTAATGTGGCATCACTGGCACAGAAACACTGGACAAACTGTTTCTAAGCTCTTAAGATCACCGCAAGCTAAAAGAAAAGCCAGGTGCAGCTTAGTGGTGTGTCAGTCAGCTTTCCTAAACTCTGAGAGGTGGGAACATTGCCCATGCAGGGGAAAGGAAGTCCATACGGACACAGAGATAACCAGCCACAGGCAGAAAGACAGTGGCAAGGGGCTTATTACACTCTTTTGGTTGTTACTTTTGCTAGTTATGATTATTGTGTTAGTGGTTGTGTTGAGTCGCTAAGTATTACTGGATATGTGCTAAAGAATTTATTCAGTAGAGAATAACTTTGTCTCTTATTTACTGTCATTCTCTATAGAATAGAGAACTTCTATCGTATAAGTGGATTTTCTACAGGTTACACATGTCCAAATCATGTATGGAAGTATGAATTCTTCCGTACAAATTAGACCCAGCATCAAACTAAAAACTAAAAGTAGTTCATATTTTGTTAGGAAATCTACACCTGGGGAAGACTATAATGTAACAGCCATAATTTTTCTTGGTGGTATGGTGATTGCTTTGGTTTAAAAAAAAAGTATATTCTGGGAGGAGTTTTCATGTTCTCATATGCTTGCGAAGCGTTTCCTCCAGGTATTCCGGTTTTCCCACAATCCCAAAAACATGTGTTCGGTTAATTGAATAATCTAAATTCCCCTAAGGTGTGAATGTGGGTTTTTCCCTGTGATGGACTGTACCTCCTCCTCTTGACCAAAGTGACTCAGTGCAACACAGTGATTCCCCCGGTGACCCCGAAAAGGGAATAAGTGCATGAATATTTTATTCCTCACTTTTAACAAATCTAAAAGTAAATAGAAGTAACGAACAGATGTAGCAGCCATGCATCAAAGTAAACATACACTTTTTATAAACAAACAAAATAGCAAAGTAAATGAAAGAAAGAACACGAAGTACAAAGTGGTCCATAACATAATTAATTGTACAAACAAAGCAATATTACTTCATTAAACACTGCTCAGAATAAAGTATGAATTGTGTGGATCTGGCAACAAGTTCAAATGTACTGCTAGCATACGAAGAATGAAAAACTGTATTCTCAAGCTTTTATAGAGTGAAAATGTACTACAACCTATGGACCTCTCATTAATCATGCCTTTAAAACTAGTTTTAAAAAATTATGAACTAGATATTCACCCAAAACAGCACGCAGAATGAAATTCTCATTATATATTGTGTATTGCCATCCAAGTTAGTAAAAATCCTAATTAAAATAATTACAAAATGATCACATTGATCGCTTATGAAGCTGTTCACGTATTAAAACAGTCATTTAATAAGTGAAATCTTTTAATGAGTTTCTGTGTTCTTTTCCACACTCCATACTGCAAGCATGTGATGGCCGAAAAGTACTCTTTCACCAAGAACTGTAATCGTTTTTAGACATTTTCTCAAAGTAGTCTTAAACATAGTCATAAACATGGTCATAAAATCAATCCAGCTGTGTTTTACTTTAAGCTCAAGAATCTTCACTGGGATGGATGTCCATGTATAAAGACTAGTGCCTACCCTGCTGAGAGTTAGGGTGCCTTGTTTGCAGTCTCTGCAGCGAACACGCAGTTTCCCAGGCTGGATTCGTTTGCAGATTGTCTTGCAGAACACATAAAAACTGTTGCGATCTTGACATTCTGAAACACAAGCAATAAACGTTAGATTTAAAAAAATACTAAAAGAATTAGGGCTGTCAAATGATAAATTTTTTTTATCAGATTAATGTCACTTTCAGTGGCTTAATCAGGATTAATCACTATTTGCACTACTGCACAGGAATCCTAAACATTTTTTTCTGACATGCATACCAAAAATAACTGGACACAGATAATTTTCATTCTATGTCTGTCAACACAGCCAAAAAATTGTGGTTTAAATCAAGCTGGAACTACACTACACATTGTAATATTTGTCTTTGCATTATCCCACTGCTTTCCTTTTACCAGGATGTAAACTTTGCAGTTTTCAATTGAAAAGAAATAAATAAATGCAGTCAAATCATAGCAGTTGCCTACCACATTTCCCAGGCTTCTTGAAGCTCCGCAGCATTTGCTGGGCTGTGCTTAAAATGACAGACAACTTTGGGAGCCTTGACCAAAGCGTTCACAAAGCCACTGTCAGCAAGACTCACTGTGCCACTTCTCTGCATCATGTGAGCAACACAGTTCATGTGTTCATAGCGTGTGAGTCGAATTGCGGCAGCCATGTCCCAATAGTTGTCGTTCTGCCTTCGATGTCCCACTTACGTGTAATAGACAGGAACTATTCTTTTCAAGCCTCTGCAAAATGACGCTCCTCAGCTGTTAATATAGACTTCAGTTCCCACGTGTCACACTGTGCATGAGTGAAATCCGTTAAAAGTTGATGTAATTAACAACAAAAAAATAATTAAGGCGTTAACGCATTATTTTTGACAGCCCTGGATGCATGAATTCAACTCTTCAATGAGAGGCTTGGACAAGCTATGGTTGTTTATACCAACTGTCAAAAAAAACACAGCTACATACTTTTATTTGAATTAATGCTGTTGAAGCTGTCGCTGTTCTAAGAAGTAAAAAATGCAAATGTAATTCCTATACATTTTTTTTGTTTACAATACAGCTAGCATGTCTAGTCTGTTTCATTGCAGACTTGCTAACATTATACACAGAAATATTTTAATACACCATAAAAGCACCAGTTGAAAAAGCTCACAATCCAATTAGCAAAAAGAAGAACCGGACAGTTTTCTTCAAGATGATTTAGTTTAGTGGTGACCTGTCTTCATCTGTCTCATTCCAGTTAAAGTCAATCATACACACACACGGGCACCCGCTCGTGGATCGGCTTTCTCATTAGAGCTAAAAGCATGGGCCACCAAAGAGGTCCAAGATTCCTTGACATGGCTGACAATAAATCGAGTGGAGTGGGTTTTATACGACATGCAGACTATTATTTATGATTTCTGCAAGATTCCTCCATTATGCTAATGCTTTCACAGGCAGAAGAGCTGGATGAAAGAGGCAGCATGATTGGACCGAGCAGGTGAGTGGGGCAGCAGATTGAAAAGAGAAGGCCGGGCAGAGGACGAATAGTAAAAAGCACCAACATTGTGCCAAATGACAGCATCCACTTCAGGAGCCGCTGAGCTTATGAAAACTCTTTCTGAGAGAGAGGTGTATCAGTGCGGAAAGCCTCAGTGCTGCACAAGCTACTGTTAATGGAAGATATGCAGGTTTAAAATTATTGTGGAAGAAGCAATTGCACAGGAAGAATGGGTTAAAAAAAAAAGAACAAGTCATAGTAGAATTCATCTGAATATATGTATGTATGTGTATGCCCTACACTGAGAATTAACCACACACTCTACTCTCCTGTACCTGTTGGTATGCTCTCTTCTGTCTCGAGGACAGCAGCTAATCCTTCGGTCGTGGTGGTCAAGCGAGAGCTGCTCAAGTCCAGACGAGTCAGACTCTCTATCCGGCTGCTCACTAGCCTGCGCTGGGAGATTGAATCCAGTCGGCTGGTCAGAACCACGTGAACCGTGCTCTGCTCGGGCAGATCGCAGCCCTGCAGACAAAAATACAAACATAGTTCACCCCAAAATAATCAAAACTCTATAATGAGGAACTTTATGCAACTAACCCTGAATGAATGGCTATGACAATCAGAAATTGCATTGTGAATGATGATCTGTGATTCAAATCAATGAGCTATATTCAATCTGTATAGGTATAGGACAACTAGTATGGAAAAAAAAAGATTGTATTCGTAAAAAGATAGGCAAATGTACAAGCTGTTGAAATCATTTTGGAGATGCAGAGGATTGAAGGACCTCATACATGCAGTCTACCACTGAGATACATCCCCACTACACTTGAGACCAACTTAAGGAAAATGTCTTAGGTAATATTTTGGAGGACTCATTTCCAAGTTTCCCAAAAGGTTGGGATTATGGATAAATGTTTGATTCATGTACACTTTTGAAATTTCTTGAACTTTGCAAATTCCACTCATAAAATCAATTTCATCCAATTTTAAGTCTCATACGGACTTGTGGTTAGGATTGTTGGTTTTTCGCATACTCTTATCTTCAATTTTTTTTAGATATTGTGAACTGAAACCAAGACCTCTTACATGCAAACCATGCACGCTATCACTGAGGTACATCTCTTGAAGACTTTTAACACACACACATTTCTCAACTTTTTGAACAACATTTTTACCAATAAGACCTTGTAAAGCAATCTACAAGTTGATTAGAATGACTTTTGAAAAGTCACAAAATTCTTTGAGATGTTGGGAACTGAACCCAGGACAGGAAACATGCAAAGCATACACCACTGAGCTACTTCCCTTACTTACTGTACAAAAACAACTTGTTGAAAATGTATTTGGAGGACCGAATATGGCTCTGATCTCTTTCCTTTACAAGAAAAAATATTTCCCATATGGTTCAGCGGTTAGGATTCCTGGTTTTCACCCAGGCAGTGAAACACTGATGAAACACTGTGTTAGGTCTTGCGTCTCTCAACTTTCTCTTCACAATATCCCACAGATTCTCTATGGGGTTCAGGTCAGGAGAATTGGCAGGCCAATTGAGCACAGTAATACTATGGTCAGTAAACCATTTACCAGTGGTTTTGGCACTGTGAGCAGGTGCCAGGTTGTGCTGAGAAATGAAATCTTCATCTCCATAAAGCTTTTCAGCAGATGGAAGAATGAGGTGCTCCAAAATCTCCTGATAGCTAGCTGCATTGACCCTGCCCTTAAGAAAACACAGTGGGCCAACACCAGCAGCTGACATGGGGGTACTTGACACTGGACTTCAGGCAATTTGCCATTCCAGTCTCCGCAGTCTTCCTTCAGACTCTGGCACCTTGATTTCCAAATGACAAGCAAAATTTGAGCAACAGTCCAGTGCTGCTTCTCTGTAGCCCAGGTCAGGCATTTCTGCCGCTCTCTCTGGTTCAGAAGTGGCTTAAACTGGGGAATGCAGCACCTGTAGCCATTCCCTGAACACACCTATACACTGTAGCTCTGGATGTTTCTACTCCAGACTCAGTCCACTGTTTCTGCAGGTCCCCCATGGTGTGGAATAGGTATTTCTCCACAGTCTTCCTTAGGATCCGGTCACCTCTTCTCGCTGTGCAGCATTTTTTGCCACAGTTTTTCCTTCCCACAGACTTCCCGCTGAGGTGCCTTGATACAGCACTCTGGGAACAGTCTATTCGTTCAGAAATTTCTTTTTGTGTCTTACATTCTTTGCTTAAGGGTGTCAGTGAAGGCCTCCGAGATAGCAGTCTTACCCATGATTGCGGTTTGGAGGAATGAACCAGGCTGGGAGTTTTTAAAAGCCAAAAGCTTTTATAGTTTATAGTTAAAAAGTTTATTCAGATGATTAGGATAATGGCTCATTTAGAAAGCTTTTTCATGTTATGCTAATTTTTTGGGATAGGAATTTTGGGTTTTCAAGAGCTGTATGTCAAAATCATCAATATTAAAACAATAAAAGGCTTGAACTACTTCAGGTGTGTAAATGAATCTGAAATATATGTAAGTCTAATGTTTATCAGTACATTTCAGACAATAATGAACTTTATCACAATATGCTAATATTTAGAAGATCAGGATCTTTTTAGAAGATCCTGTAAAAGCAAAGCATGCGCTCTACCACTGAGCTACGTCCCCTAGTGACAATACAAAATACTAGGTGAAATTGTCATCCCCTACTGCAACATCAAGAAAACTTGTTGATCATGTCTTTCGTAACATACAGGTAGACAGAATAGGCTTCTCATCTCGTTCCATAACAAGGTAAAATAAGGTCAAGCGGTTAGGATGGTTAGGCTGTTAGCTGAAACCCCTACGGACAATAATTCAAAATACTTGATGAAAATGTCTTTGCAATAAACTGGAGCACAGATAAAAGCTCTTGTTTCTTTCTTTAACAAGGTCCCGTTTGGTCTAGTGGTTAGGATTTCTAGATTTCACCCAGGAAGCCCGGGCTCAACTCCTGGCATGGAAACATATCTATTTTATTACTTCTCATCGGTAAAAAGATGCTTAACCTTTTAGTTGATTATAAGGACTTTTGAAAAGCCACAAAACTTTTGGAGATGCTGGGGATTGATCCCAGGACCTCATACATGCAAAGCAAGTGTGCTTCCTCTGAGCTACATCACATACTGATAAATCAGGACAACTTGTTGTTTTTCGTAAAATATTGGCGGGCGAAATATGCCTCTCATGTCAGTCCTTAACATGGTTCCATATGGTCTAGTGGTTGGGTTTCCTGGAGGAACGAATACGCCTCTCATCTCATTGGTTAACCTCTTAAGCCCTGAGGCCTATTTTCCGAAAATCCTATACTTTTACTTTTTAAGGCATTTCTCAGCTTTTACAAGGCCTAAACTGCAAATCTTGGTATCAAAATGAAGATAGGTTCTTGGGGAGTGGTGTGGATGAGTTAATTTGACAGTCAAGAACACTGGGTAAGAGTAATTGATGTTGGAATGGCCAAAAAAATGAACTCCGCCTAAAAAAAACCACATGTTTCCTCCAATATCTCCTTATTTTACTTATAACGAAGCAAATAAACACAATCAATTGTAACCACTACATGTCAAGGACATCTGTAGCAAGTTTGGTGTCCATACTAAAAGAAACTAATATTCTGTACAGGTTTTGATTAAACAAAGTTCAGGCGTAATCCATGTTGGCACAATTTGGCACAATTTGGCACAATAATTGAAATATGGAAAAAATCTTGTCCAAAGCTTCAGCTACGTTCATAGTCTTCTTTTCTTGCTTACTGGACATGATTTCAGCAAAAAAAACTCCTAAAGAAACGCTGTAAAAGGGGGGTGGAAGCTCATTTACCCAATCTTGCTGCGCTTTTGGGAACCTTTCATTCACAAACGCTTTCGACGTTCGAGCTTCTGCGTGTCCCTACCCCCCGACCATCTGTCCAATCCGGGAGATCTATAGATCGCTGGAAAGTTCTGATTCTATGGAAGCCAATGAGCTCAACCATTTTGAGACTGACTGGATCGCCGACGAATCACACGACACGCATCGTGGAGAGACCACCTCTTACGCACGGGGAGTCATTCCATATTTGGTGGCGTAATGACGCCACAGAGCTACAGAAATAATCAAAAATGGCGTTTGCGCGAAGCTATCGACCGGACATAACAACAAACTGACTTTTATCGCTATGGAAATAACTTTTTGTTGAAAAAACGGCAAAGGTAAGACAAGATTTACATGCTTGCTTGGTTTTGCTGGCGTTTTTTCGTGGAACTTTCGCTCCCTGCTCTGAAATACTTCATGCAATGTAAATGAGTTGCATATCGCTGGATTCAGCTGGTTGTTAGCTTTCATTTGATGCCATGGTTTTGGTGTTTCCGTTTATATTGTGGATACATATCGCGCATAAACAAAAACGTGGTCATGAATTATACTCCGACTATGTTGTTGTTTATTTGCATGGCGTTCGAGCTGTGGTTAACGGATATGAAATTGAATTAGATACGTTTTTAGAGGAGTTTCCGCTGAACACAACAGTATTTAATATGTGTGGGTTATTCTCAGGGTTCGTGAGCTATGAGTGAAAATGTAACGCACAAGGAGGCAAGTCCCCGGTACCGGGGATTCTCGGGCTTAAGAGGTTAATAGGGTCCACATGGATAGGATTCCTAGTTTTCGCCCGGGTTCGACTCCCGGTATGGGAAATACACTGTATAACCGCTCATTGGTAAAATGTTTAATCTTTTAGTTGATTATAATGACTTTTGAAAACCCAAAAAGCTTTTAGAGATATCAGGGATTGAACCCAGGACCTCATACATACAAAACATGCACTCTACCACTGAGCTACATCCCATAGTGCAGCAAAAATACACATTGGCAATCATGTCTTTCGTAAAATGTTGAAGGACCAAATACGCCTCTCATCTTTGTGCTTACCAAGCTCCCATATGGTCTAGTGGATAGGATTCCTGCTTTTTACCCAAGTGGCCCGGGTTCGACTCCCGGTATTGGAACATACATTTTATTAGGGGTCATTGGTAAAATGTTAAATCTTTTATTTGATTATAATGACTTTTGAAACGCCACAAAACTTTAGGGGATGCTTGGGATTGATCCCAGGACATCATACACACAAAACAAGCTCGCTTCATCTGAGCTACGTTCCCTAGTGATAAATAGAGACAACTTGTTGCTTTTTGTAATATATTGGCAGACGGAATAAGACTCTCATCTCATTCCTTAACAATGTTCCATATGGTCTAATGGTTGGGTGTCGTGGAGGACCGAATACCCAATTCATCTCATTGGTAAGCAATGTCCTATATGGTCTAGCGGTTAGGATTCCTGGTTTTCACCCAGGTGGCCCGGGTTAGGAACATGCATTTTATAACCGCTCATTAGTAAAATGTTTAACCTTTCAGCTGACTATAATGACTTTTGAAAAGCCACAAAACTTTGGAAGATGCTGGGGATAGATCCCAGGACCTCAATCACGCAAAGCAAGCGAGTTTCCTCTGAGCTTCGTCCCCTACTGATAAGTCAAGACAACTTGTTGCTCTAAGTAATATAATGGTGGACGGAAAAAGACTCTCATCTCCTTCCTTAACATTATTCCCTTTTGGTCTAGTGGTTGGGTCTCCTGGAGGACCGAATACAAGACAACGTGTCAAGACAACGTGTTGCTTTTAGTAATATAATGGTGGACGGAATAAGACTCTCACTCATTCCTTAACACTGTTCCCTTTTGGTCTAGAGGTTGGGTGTCGTGAAGGACCGAATACGCATTTCATGGTATGGGAACATGAATTTTATAACCGCTCATTAGTAAAATGTTTTATCTTTTTCAGCTGTTTATAACTACTTTTAAAAAGCCACAAAACGCATCTAGATTTACCACACATTGGTAAATTGTTGCTTAATCTTTTAGTTGATTACAATGACTTTTGAAAAGCCACAAAACTTATGGAGATGCTGGGTATTGAATCCAGGACCTCAATCTTGCAAAGCAAGGGCGCTTCCTCTAAGCTACGTCCCCTACTTATAAGTGAAGACAACTCGTTGCTCTTAGTAATATATTGGTGGACGGAAAAAGACTCATCTCATTCCTTAACAATGTTCCATATGGTCTAGTGGTTGGGTGTCGTGAAGGACCGAATACGCAATTCATCTCAGTTGTTAACAAGGTCCCATATGGTCTAGCGGTTAGGATTCCTGGTTTTAGCCCAGGTGACCTGGGTTCAACTCCTGGTATGGGAACATGCATTTTATAACCGCTC
>SRMA01027356.1:58542-63542 GCA_007224835.1 Danionella cerebrum
GTCCAATATGGTCTAGCGGTTAGAATTCCTGGTTTTCAGCCGGGTGGCACAGGTTTAACTCCCGGTATGGGAACATGCATTTTATAACCGCTCATTGGTAAAAAGTTTAATCTTTCAGTTGATTACAATGACTTTTGAAAAGCTACAAAACTTTTGGAGATGCTGGGGATTGAACCCAGGACCTCATACATGCAAAGCATGCGCTCTACCACTGAGCTACATCCCCTGTTGTCCAGTTTGTCAACTTGGAGTAGAAATCTTTCATAGTATAATGTAGCACGGAATACGCCTCGCATCTAGATTTACCACGCATTGGTAAATTGCTGCTTAATCTTTAAGTTATTTGTAATGAATTTGAAAAGCCACAAAAATATTTGGAGATGCTGGGGATTGAACACAAGACCTCATACATGCGAAGCATGCGCTCTAGCACTGAGCTACATCCCCTACCTCAGCAAACCTCTCATCTCCTTCCTTAACAATGTTCCATATGGTCTAGTGGTTGGGTGTCGTGAAGGACCGAATACGCATTTCATCTCAGTGGTTAACAAGGTCCCATATGGTCTAGCGGTTAGGATTCCTGGTTTTAGCCCAGGCGACCTGGGTTCAGCTCCTGGTATGGAAACATGCATTTTATAACTGCTCATTGGTAAAATGTGACTTTTGAAAAGCCACAAAACTCTGGAAGATGCTGGGGATAGATCCCAGGACCTCAATCATGCAAAGCAAGCGAGTTTCCTCTGAGCTTCGTCCCCTACTGATAAGTCAAGACAACTTGTTGCTCTTAGTAATATATTGGTGGACGGAAAAAGACTCTCATCTCCTTCCTTAACAATCATACATCATACATGCAAAGCAAGCTCGCTTCATCTGAGCTATGTTGCCTAGTGTTAAGTCAAGACAACTTGTTGCTTTTAGAAATATATTTGCAGAAGGAATAAGACTCTCATCTCATTCCTTAACAATGTTCTATATGGTCCTGTGGTTGGGTGTCGTGGAGGACCGAATACGCATTTCATCTCAGTGGTTAACAAGCTCCCATATGGTCTAGCGGTTAGGATTCCTGGTTTTCACCCAGGCGGCCCGGGTTCGACTCCTGGTATGGGAACATGCATTTTATAACCGGTCATTGGTAAAATGTTTTATCTTTTTCAGCTGGTTATAACTACTCTCATCTCATTCCTTAACGATGTTCCATATGGTCTAATGGTTGGGTGTCGTGGAGGACCGCATACGCAATTCATCTCATTGGTTAACAAGCTCCCATATGGTCTAGCGGTTAGGATTCCTGGTTTTCACCCAGGCGGCCCGGGTTCGACTCCCGGTATGGGAACATGCATTTTATACCCGGTCATTGGTAAAATGTTTTATCTTTTTCAGCTGGTTATAACTACTCTCATCTCATTCCTTAACGATGTTCCATATGGTCTAATGGTTGGGTGTCGTGGAGGACCGCATATGCAATTCATCTCATTGGTTAGCAAGGTCCCATATGGTCTAGCGGTTAGGATTCCTGGTTTCACCCAGGCGGCCCGGGTTCGACTCCCGGTATGGGAACATGCATTTTATAACCGCTCATTAGTAAAATGTTTAATCTTTCAGCTGATTATAATGACTTTTGAAAAGCCACAAAACTTTGGAAGATGCTGGGGATAGATCCCAGGACCTCAATCACGCAAAGCAAGCAAGTTTCCTCTGAGCTTCGTCCCCTACTGATAAGTCAAGACAACTTGTTGCTCTTAGTAATATAATGGTGGACGAGAAAAAGACTCTCATCTCCTTCCTTTACAATGTTTCATTTGGTCTAGTGGTTAAGTCTCCTGGAGGACCGAATACGCAATTCATCTCATTGGTTAGCAAGGTCCCATATGGTCTAGTGGTTAGGGTTCCTGGTTTTCAGCCAAGACAACTTGTTGCTCTTAGTAATATATTGGTGGACGGAAAAAGACTCTCATCTCCTTCCTTAACAATCATACATCATACATGCAAAGCAAGCTCGCTTCATCTGAGCTATGTTGCCTAGTGATAAGTCAAGACAACTTGTTGCTTTTAGAAATATATTGGTAGAAGGAATAAGACTCTCATCTCATTCCTTAACAATGTTCTATATGGTCCTGTGGTTGGGTGTCGTAGAGGACCGAATACGCATTTCATCTCAGTGGTTAACATGCTCCATATGGTCTAGCGGTTAGGATTCCTGGTTTTCACCCAGGCGGCCCGGGTTCGACTCCCGGTATGGGAACATGCATTTTATAACCGGTCATTGGTAAAATGTTTTATCTTTTTCAGCTGGTTATAACTACTCTCATCTCATTCCTTAACGATGTTCCATATGGTCTAATGGTTGGGTGTCGTGGAGGACCGAATACGCAATTCATCTCATTGGTTAGCAAGGTCCCATATGGTCTAGCGGTTAGGATTCCTGGTTTTCACCCAGGCGGCCCGGGTTCGACTCCCGGTATGGGAACATGCATTTTATAACCGCTCATTAGTAAAATGTGACTTTTAAAAGCCACAAAACTGTGGAAGACGCTGGGGATAGATCCCAGGACCTCAATCATGCAAAGCAAGCTAGTTTCCTCCGAGCTTCGTCCCCTACTGATAAGTCAAGATAACTTGTTGCTCTTAGTAATATAATGGTGGACGGAAAAAGACTCTCATCTCCTTCCTTTACAATGTTTCATTTGGTCTAGTGGTTGGGTCTCCTAGAGGACTGAATACGCAATTCATCTCATTGGTTAGCAAGGTCCAATATGGTCTAGCGGTTAGAATTCCTGGTTTTCAGCCAGGTGGCACAGGTTTAACTCCCGTTATGGGAACACACATTTTATAACCGCTCATTGGTAAAAAGTTTAATCTTTTAGTTGATTACAATGACTTTTGAAAAGCTACAAAACTTTTGGAGATGCTGGGGATTGAACCCAGGACCTCATACATGCAAAGCATGCGCTCTACCACTGAGCTACATCCCCTGTTGTCCAGTTTGTCAACTTGGCGTAGAAATCTTTCATAGTATAATGGAGCACGGAATACGCCTCGCATCTAGATTTACCACACATTGGTAAATTGCTGCTTAATCTTTAAGTTATTTGTAATGAATTTGAAAAGCCACAAAAATATATGGAGATGCTGGGGATTGAACCCAAGACCTCATACATGCAAAGCATGCGCTCTACCACTGAGCTACATCCCCTACCTCAGCAAGACTCTCATCTCCTTCCTTAACAATGTTCCATATGGTTTAGTGGTTGGGTGTCGTGAAGGACCGAATACGCATTTCATCTCAGTGGTTAGCAAGGTCCCATATGGTCTAGCGGTTAGGATTCCTGGTTTTAGCTCAGGCGACCTGGGTTCAGCTCCTGGTACGGGAACATGCATTTTATAACTGCTCATTGGTAAAATGTGACTTTTGAAAAGCCACAAAACTCTGGAAGATGCTGGGGATAGATCCCAGGACCTCAATCATGCAAAGCAAGCGAGTTTCCTCTGAGCTTCGTCCCCTACTGATAAGTCAAGACAACTTGTTGCTCTTAGTAATATATTGGTGGACAGAAAAAGACTCTCATCTCCTTCCTTAACAATCATACATCATACATGCAAAGCAAGCTCGCTTCATCTGAGCTATGTTGCCTAGTGATAAGCCAAGACAACTTGTTGCTTTTAGAAATATATTGGCAGAAGGAATAAGACTCTCATCTCATTCCTTAACAATGTTCTATATGGTCCTGTGGTTGGGTGTCGTGGAGGACCGAATACACATTTCATTTCAGTGGTTAACAAGCTCCCATATGGTCTAGCGGTTAGGATTCCTGGTTTTCACCCAGGCGACCCGGGTTCGACTCACGGTATGGGAACATGCATTTTATAACCGGTCATTGGTAAAATGTTTTATCTTTTTCAGCTGGTTATAACTACTCTCATCTCCTTCCTTAACAATGTTCCATATGGTCTAGTGGTTTGGTGTCGTGAAGGACCGAATACGCATTTCATCTCAGTGGTTAACAAGGTCCCATATGGTCTAGCGGTTAGGATTCCTGGTTTTAGCCCAGGCGACCAGGGTTCAGCTCCTGGTATGGGAACATGCATTTTATAACTGCTCATTGGTAAAATGTGACTTTTGAAAAGCCACAAAACTCTGGAAGATGCTGGGGATAGATCCCAGGACCTCAATCATGCAAAGAAAGCGAGTTTCCTCTGAGCTTCGTCCCCTACTGATAAGTCAAGACAACTTGTTGCTCTTAGTAATATATTGGTGGACGGAAAAAGACTCTCATCACCTTCCTTAACAATCATACATCATACATGCAAAGCAAGCTCGCTTCATCTGAGCTATGTTGCCTAGTGATAAGTCAAGACAACTTGTTCCTTTTAGAAATATATTGGTAGAAGGAATAAGACTCTCATCTCATTCCTTAACAATGTTCTATATGGTCCTGTGGTTGGGTGTCGTGGAGGACCGAATACGCATTTCATCTCAGTGGTTAACAAGCTCCCATATGGTCTAGCGGTTAGGATTCCTGGTTTTCACCCAGGCGGCCCGGGTTCGACTCCCGGTATGGGAACATGCATTTTAGAACAGGTCATTGGTAAAATGTTTTATCTTTTTCAGCTGGTTATAACTACTCTCATCTCATTCCTTAACGATGTTCCATATGGTCTAATGGTTGGGTGTCGTGGAGGACCGCATACGCAATTCATCTCATTGGTTAGCAAGGTCCCATATGGTCTAGCGGTTAGGCTTCCTGGTTTTCACCCAGGCGGCCTGCGTTAGACTCCTGGTATGGGAACATGCATTTTATAACCGCTCATTAGTAAAATGTTTAATCTTTCAGCTGATTATAATGACTTTTGAAAAGCCACAAAACTTTGGAAGATGCTGGGGATAGATCCCAGGACCTCAATCACGCAAAGCAAGCAAGTTTCCTCTGAGCTTCGTCCCCTACTGATAAGTCAAGACAACTTGTTGCTCTTAGTAATATAATGGTGGACGAGAAAAAGAC
>SRMA01027356.1:76886-79386 GCA_007224835.1 Danionella cerebrum
CAAGACAACTTGTTGCTCTTAGTAATATATTGGTGGACGGAAAAAGTCTCTCATCTCCTTCCTTAACAATCATACATCATACATGCAAAGCAAGCTCGCTTCATCTGAGCTATGTTGCCTAGTGATAAGTCAAGACAACTTGTTGCTTTTAGAAATATATTGGTAGAAGGAATAAGACTCTCATCTCATTCCTTAACAATGTTCTATATGGTCCTGTGGTTGGGTGTTGTGGAGGACCGAATACGCATTTCATCTCAGTGGTTAACAAGCTCCCATATGGTCTAGCGGTTAGGATTACTGGTTTTCACCCAGGCGGCCCGGGTTCGACTCCCGGTATGGGAACATGCATTTTATAACCGGTCATTGGTAAAATGTTTTATCTTTTTCAGCTGGTTATAACTACTCTCATCTCATTCCTTAAGGATGTTCCATATGGTCTAATGGTTGGGTGTCGTGGAGGACCGAATACGCAATTCATCTCATTGGTTAGCAAGGTCCCATATGGTCTAGCGGTTAGGATTCCTGGTTTTCACCCAGGCGGCCCGGGTTCGACTCCCGCTATGGGAACATGCATTTTATAACCGCTCATTAGTAAAATGTTTAATCTTTCAGCTGATTATAATGACTTTTGAAAAGCCACAAAACTTTGGAAGATGCTGGGGATAGATCCCAGGACCTCAATCACGCAAAGCAAGCGAGTTTCCTCTGAGCTTCGTCCCCTACTGATAAGTCAAGACAACTTGTTGCTCTTAGTAATATAATGGTGGACGAGAAAAAGACTCTCATCTCCTTCCTTTACAATGTTTCATTTGGTCTAGTGGTTGGGTCTCCTGGAGGACTGAATACGCAATTCATTTCATTGGTTAGCAAGGTCCAATATGGTCTAGCGGTTGGAATTCCTGGTTTTCAGCCGGGTGGCACAGGTTTAACTCCCGTTATGGGAACACACATTTTATAACCGCTCATTGGTAAAAAGTTTAATCTTTCAGTTGATTACAATGACTTTTGAAAAGCTACAAAACTTTTGGAGATGCTGGGGATTGAACCCAGGATCTCATACATGCAAAGCATGCGCTCTACCACTGAGCTACATCCTTTGTTGTCCAGTTTGTCAACTTGGAGTAGAAATCTTTCATAGTATAATGGAGCACGGAATACGCCTCACATCTAGATTTACCACACATTGGTAAATTGCTGCTTAATCTTTAAGTTATTTGTAATGAATTTGAAAAGCCACAAAAATATTTGGAGATGCTGGGGATTGAACCCAAGACCTCATACATGCGAACTACCACTGAGCTACATCCCCTACCTCAGCAAGACTCTCATCTCCTTCCTTAACAATGTTCCCTTTTGGTCTAGTGGTTAAGTCTCCTGGAGGACCGAATACGCAATTCATCTCTTTGGTTAGCAAGGTCCCATATGGTCTAGTGGTTAGGATTCCTGGTTTTCAGCCAAGACAACTTGTTGCTCTTAGTAATATATTGGTGGACGGAAAAAGACTCTCATCTCCTTCCTTAACAATCATACATCATACATGCAAAGCAAGCTCGCTTCATCTGAGCTATGTTGCCTAGTGATAAGTCAAGACAACTTGTTGCTTTTAGAAATATATTGGTAGAAGGAATAAGACTCTCATCTCATTCCTTAACAATGTTCTATATGGTCCTGTGGTTGGGTGTCGTGGAGGACCGAATACGCATTTCATCTCAGTGGTTAACAAGCTCCCATATGGTCTAGCGGTTAGGATTCCTGGTTTTCACCCAGGCGGCCCGGGTTCGACTCCCGGTATGGGAACATGCATTTTATAAACGGTCATTGGTAAAATGTTTTATCTTTTTCAGCTGGTTATAACTACTCTCATCTCATTCCTTAACGATGTTCCATATGGTCTAATGGTTGGGTGTCGTGGAGGACCGAATACGCAATTCATCTCATTGTTTAGCAAGGTCCCATATGGTCTAGCGGTTAGGATTCCTGGTTTTCACCCAGGCGGCCCGGGTTCGACTTCCGGTATGGGAACATGCATTTTATAACCGCTCATTAGTAAAATGTGACTTTTGAAAAGCCACAAAACTGTGGAAGATGCTGGGGATAGATCCCAGGACCTCAATCATGCAAAGCAAGCAAGTTTCCTCTGAGCTTCGTCCCCTACTGATAAGTCAAGACAACTTGTTGCTCTTAGTAATATAATGGTGGACGAGTAAAAGACTCTCATCTCATTCCTTAACAATGTTCCATATGGTCTAGCGGTTAGAATTCCTGGTTTTCAGCCGGGTGGCACAGGTTTAACTCCCGTTATGGGAACACACATTTTATAACCACTCATTGGTAAAAAGTTTAATCTTTCAGTTGATTACAATGACTTTTGAAAAGCTACAAAACTTTTGGAGATGCTGGGGATTGAACCCAGAAACTCATACAAGCAAAGCATGCGCTCTACCACTGAGCTACATCCCCTGTTGTCCAGTTTGTCAACTTGGAGTAGAAATCTTTCATA
>SRMA01027356.1:88143-95643 GCA_007224835.1 Danionella cerebrum
AAAATCCTATACTTTTACTTTTTAAGGCATTTCTCAGCTTTTACAAGGCCTAAACTGCAAATCTTGGTATCAAAATGAAGATAGGTTCTTGGGGAGTGGTGTGGATGAGTTAATTTGACAGTCAAGAACACTGGGTAAGAGTAATTGATGTTGGAATGGCCAAAAAATGAACTCCGCCTAAAAAAAAACAAACACATGTTTCCTCCAATATCTCCTTATTTTACTTATAACGAAGCAAATAAACACAATCAATTGTAACCACTACATGTCAAGGACATCTGTAGCAAGTTTGGTGTTCATACTACAAGAAACTAATATTCTGTAAAGGTTTTGATTGAACAAAGTTCAGGCGTAAACCATGTTGGCACAGTTTGGCACAATTTGGCACAATAATTGAAATATGAAAAAAATCTTGTCCAAAGCTTCAGCTACGTTCATAGTCTTCTTTTCTTGCTTATGGGACATGATTTCAGCAAAAAAACCTCCTAAAGAAACACTGTAAAAGGGGGCTAGAAGCTCATTTACGCCATCTTGCTGCGCTTTTGGGAACCTTTCATTCACAAACGCTTTCGACGTCGAGCTTCTGCATGTCCCTACCCCCCGACCATCTGTCCAATCCGGGAGCTCTCTACATCGCTGGAAAGCTCTGATTCTGAGGAAACCAATCAGCTCAACCATTTTGAGACTGACTGGATCGCCGACGAATCACACGACGCGCAGCGTGGAGAGACGTGCTCTTACGCACGGGGAGTCATTCCATATTTGGTGACGTAAGAGGAGCACTGGAGCAACAGAAAAAACTCAAAATGGACTTTTCGCGAAGCTATCGACCGGACATAACAACAAACGGACTTTTATCGCTATGGAAATAACTTTTTGTTGAAAAAACGGCAAAGGTAAGACAAGATTTACATGCTTGCTTGGTTTTCGCTGGCGTTTTTTCGTGGAACTTTCGCTCCCTGCTCTGAAATACTTCATGCAATGTTAATGAGTTGCATATCACTGGATTCAGCTGGTTGTTAGCTTTCATTTAATGTAATGGTTTTGACGTTTCCGTTTATATTGTGGATACATATCGCACATAAACAAAAACGTGGTCATGAATTATACTCCGGACATGTTGTTGTTTATTTGCATGGCGTTCGAGCTGTGGTTAACGGATATGAAAGTGAATTAGATACGTTTTTAGAGGAGTTTCCGCTGAACACAACAGCATTTAATATGTGTGGGTTATTCTCAGGGTTCGTGAGCTATGAGTGAAAATGTAACGCACAAGGGGGCAAGTCCCCGGTACCGGGGACTTTCGGGCTTAAGAGGTTAACAATGTTCCATATGGTCCTGTGGTTGGGTGTCGTGGAGGACCGAATACGCATTTCATCTCAGTGGTTAACAAGCTCCCATATGGTCTAGCGGTTAGGATTCCTGGTTTTTCACCCAGGCAGCCCGGGTTCGACTCCAGGTATGGGAACATGCATTTTATAACCGGTCATTGGTAAAATGTTTTATCTTTTTCAGCTGGTTATAACTACTCTCATCTCATTCCTTAACGATGTTCCATATGGTCTAGTGGTTGGGTGTCGTGGAGGACCGAATACGCAATTCATCTCATTGGTTAGCAAGGTCCTATATGGTCTAGCGGTTAGGATTCCTGGTTTTCACCCAGACGGCCCGGGTTCGACCCTCGGTATGGGAACATGCATTTTATAACTGCTCATTAGTAAAATGTTTAATCTTTCAGCTGATTATAATGACATTTGAAAAGCCACAAAACTTCGGAAGATGCTGGGGATAGATCCCAGGACCTCAATCATGCAAAGCAAGCAAGTTTCCTCTGAGCTTCGTCCCCTACTGATAAGTCAAGACAACTTGTTGCTCTTAGTAATATAATGGTGGACGAGTAAAAGACTCTCATCTCCTTCCTTAACAATGTTCCATATGGTCTAGTGGTTGGGTGTCGAGAAGGACCGAATACGCATTTCATCTCAGTGGTTAACAAGGTCCCATATGGTCTAGCGGTTAGGATTCCTGGTTTTAGCCCAGGCGACCTGGGTTCAGCTCCTGGAATGGAAACATGCATTTTATAACTGCTCATTGGTAAAATGTGACTTTTGAAAAGCCACAAAACTCTGGAAGATGCTGGGGATAGATCCCAGGACCTCAATCATGCAAAGCAAGCGAGTTTCCTCTGAGCTTCGTCCCCTACTGATAAGTCAAGACAACTTGTTGCTCTTAGTAATATATTGGTGGACGGAAAAAGACTCTCATCTCCTTCCTTAACAATCATACATCATACATGCAAAGCAAGCTCGCTTCATCTGAGCTATGTTGCCTAGTGATAAGTCAAGACAACTTGTTGCTTTTAGAAATATATTGGCAGAAGGAATAAGACTCTCATCTCATTCCTTAACAATGTTCTATATGGTCCTGTGGTTGGGTGTCGTGGAGGACCGAATACGCATTTCATCTCAGTGGTTAACAAGCTCCCATATGGTCTAGCGGTTAGGATTCCTGGTTTTCACCCAGGCGGACCGGGTTCGACTCACGGTATGGGAACATGCATTTTATAACCGGTCATTGGTAAAATGTTTTATCTTTTTCAGCTGGTTATAACTACTCTCATCTCATTCCTTAACGATGTTCCATATGGTCTAATGGTTGGGTGTCGTGGAGGACCGAATACGCAATTCATCTCATTGGTTAGCAAGGTCCCATATGGCCTAGCGGTTAGGCTTCCTGGTTTTCACCCCAGGCGGCCCGGGTTCGACTCCCGGTATGGGAACATGCATTTTATAACCGCTCATTAGTAAAATGTTTAATCTTTCAGCTGATTATAATGACTTTTGAAAAGCCACAAAACTTTGGAAGATGCTGGGGATAGATCCCAGGACCTCAATCACGCAAAGCAAGCCAGTTTCCTCTGAGCTTCGTCCCCTACTGATAAGTCAAGACAACTTGTTGCTCTTAGTAATATAATGGTGGACGAGTAAAAGACTCTCATCTCCTTCCTTTACAATGTTTCATTTGGTCTAGTGGTTGGGTCTCCTGGAGGACTGAATACGCAATTCATTTCATTGGTTAGCAAGGTCCAATATGGTCTAGTGGTTAGAATTCCTGGTTTTCAGCCGGGTGGCACAGGTTTAACTCCCGGTATGGGAACATGCATTTTATAACCGCTCATTGGTAAAAAGTTTAATCTTTCAGTTGATTACAATGACTTTTGAAAAGCTACAAAACTTTTGGAGATGCTGGGGATTAAACCCAGGACCTCATACATGCAAAGCATGCGCTCTACCACTGAGCTACATCCCCTGTTGTCCAGTTTGTCAACTTGGAGTAGAAATCTTTCATAGTATAATGTAGCACGGAATACGCCTCGCATCTAGATTTACCACGCATTGGTAAATTGCTGCTTAATCTTTAAGTTATTTGTAATGAATTTGAAAAGCCACAAAAATATTTGGAGATGCTGGGGATTGAACACAAGACCTCATACATGCGAAGCATGCGCTCTAGCACTGAGCTACATCCCCTACCTCAGCAAACCTCTCATCTCCTTCCTTAACAATGTTCCATCTGGTCTAGTGGTTGGGTGTCGTGAAGGACCGAATACGCATTTCATCTCAGTGGTTAACAAGGTCCCTTATGGTCTAGCGGTTAGGATTCCTGGTTTTAGCCCAAGCGACCTGGGTTCAGCTCCTGGTATGGGAACATGCATTTTATAACTGCTCATTGGTAAAATGTGACTTTTGAAAAGCCACAAAACTCTGGAAGATGCTGGGGTCAGATCCCAAGACCTCAATCATGCAAAGCAAGCGAGTTTCCTCTGAGCTTCGTCCCCTACTGATAAGTCAAGACAACTTGTCGCTCTTAGTAATATATTGGTGGACGGAAAAAGACTCTCATCTCCTTCCTTAACAATCATACATCATACATGCAAAGCAAGCTCGCTTCATCTGAGCTATGTTGCCTAGTGATAAGTCAAGACAACTTGTTGCTTTTAGAAATATATTGGCAGAAGGAATAAGACTCTCATCTCATTCCTTAACAATGTTCTATATGGTCCTGTGGTTGGGTGTCGTGGAGGACCGAATACGCATTTCATCTCAGTGGTTAACAAGCTCCCAAATGGTCTAGCGGTTAGGATTCCTGGTTTTCACCCAGGTGGCCCAGGTTCGACTCCCGGTATGGGAACATGCATTTTATAACCGGTCATTGGTAAAATGTTTTATCTTTTTCACCTGGTTATTACTACTCTTATCTCATTCCTTAACGATGTTCCATATGGTCTAATGGTTGGGTGTCGTGGAGGACCGAATACGCAATTCATCTCATTGGTTAGTAAGGTCCCATATGGTCTAGCGGTTAGGATTCCTGGTTTTCACCCAGGCGGCCCGGGTTCGACTCACGGTATGGGAACATGCATTTTATAACCGGTCATTGGTAAAATGTTTTATCTTTTTCAGCTGGTTATAACTACTCTCATCTCCTTCCTTAACAATGTTCCATATGGTCTAGTGGTTGGGTGTCGTGAAGGACCGAATACGCATTTCATCTCAGTGGTTAACAAGGTCCCATATGGTCTAGCGGTTAGGATTCCTGGTTTTAGCCCAGGCGACCTGGGTTCAGCTCCTGGTATGGGAACATGCATTTTATAACTGCTCATTGGTAAAATGTGACTTTTGAAAAGCCACAAAACTCTGGAAGATGCTGGGGATAGATCCCAGGACCTCAATCATGCAAAGAAAGCGAGTTTCCTCTGAGCTTCGTCCCCTACTGATAAGTCAAGACAACTTGTTGCTCTTAGTAATATATTGGTGGACGGAAAAAGACTCTCATCTCCTTCCTTAACAATCATACATCATACATGCAAAGCAAGCTCGCTTCATCTGAGCTATGTTGCCTAGTGATAAGTCAAGACAACTTGTTGCTTTTTGAAATATATTGGTAGAAGGAATAAGACTCTCATCTCATTCCTTAACAATGTTTTAGATTTACCACACATTGGTAAATTGCTGCTTAATCTTTAAGTTATTTGTAATGAATTTGAAAAGCCACAAAAATATTTGGAGATGCTGGGGATTGAACCCAAGACCTCATACATGCGAACTACCACTGAGCTACATCCCCTACCTCAGCAAGACTCTCATCTCCTTCCTTAACAATGTTCCCTTTTGGTCTAGTGGTTAAGTCTCCTGGAGGACCGAATACGCATTTCATCTCAGTGGTTAACAAGCTCCCATATGGTCTAGCGGTTAGGATTCCTGGTTTTAGCCCAGGCGACCTGGGTTCAGCTCCTGGTATGGGAACATGCATTTTATAACTGCTCATTGGTAAAATGTGACTTTTGAAAAGCCACAAAACGCTGGAAGATGCTGGGGATAGATCCCAGGACCTCAATCATGCAAAGCAAGCGAGTTTCCTCTGAGCTTCGTCCCCTACTGATAAGTCAAGACAACTTGTTGCTCTTAGTAATATATTGGTGGACGGAAAAAGACTCTCATCACCTTCCTTAACAATCATACATCATACATGCAAAGCAAGCTCGCTTCATCTGAGCTATGTTGCCTAGTGATAAGTCAAGACAACTTGTTGCTTTTAGAAATATATTGGTAGAAGGAATAAGACTCTCATCTCATTCCTTAACAATGTTCTATATGGTCCTGTGGTTGGGTGTCGTAGAGGACCGAATACGCATTTCATCTCAGTGGTTAACAAGCTCCCAAATGGTCTAGCGGTTAGGATTCCTGGTTTTCACCCAGGCGGCCCGGGTTCGACTCCCGGTATGGGAACATGCATTTTATAACAGGTCATTGGTAAAATGTTTTATCTTTTTCAGCTGTTTTTAACTACTCTCATCTCATTCCTTAACGATGTTCCATATGGTCTAATGGTTGGGTGTCGTGGAGGACCGCATACGCAATTCATCTCATTGGTTAGCAAGGTCCCATATGGTCTAGCGATTAGGCTTTCTGGTTTTCACCCAGGCGGCCTGGGTTCGACTCCCGGTATGGGAACATGCATTTTATAACCGCTCATTAGTAAAATGTTTAATCTTTCAGCTGATTATAATGACTTTTGAAAAGCCACAAAACTTTGGAAGATGCTGGGGATAGATCCCAGGACCTCAATCACGCAAAGCAAGCAAGTTTCCTCTGAGCTTCGTCCCCTACTGATAAGTCAAGACAACTTGTTGCTCTTAGTAATATAATGGTGGACGAGAAAAAAGACTCTCATCTCCTTCCTTTACAATGTTTCATTTGGTCTAGTGGTTGGGTCTCCTGGAGGACTGAATACGCAATTCATTTCATTGGTTAGCAAGGTCCAATATGGTCTAGCGGTTAGAATTCCTGGTTTTCAGCCGGGTGGCACAGGTTTAACTCCCGTTATGGGAACATGCATTTTATAACCGTTCATTGGTAAAATGTTTTATCTTTTTCAGCTGGTTATAACTACTCTCATCTCATTCCTTAACGATGTTCCATATGGTCTAATGGTTGGGTGTCGTGGAGGACCGCATATGCAATTCATCTCATTGGTTAGCAAGGTCCCATATGGTCTAGCGGTTAGGATTCCTGGTTTTCACCCAGGCGGCCTGGGTTCGACTCCCGGTATGGGAACATGCATTTTATAACCGCTCATTAGTAAAATGTTTAATCTTTCAGCTGGTTATAATGACGTTTGAAAAGCCACAAAACTTTGGAAGATGTTGGGGATAGATCCCAGGACCTCAATCACGCAAAGCAAGCAAGTTTCCTCTGAGCTTCGTCCCCTACTGATAAGTCAAGACAGCTTGTTGCTCTTAGTAATATAATGGTGGACGAGAAAAAGACTCTCATCTCCTTCCTTTACAATGTTTCATTTGGTCTAGTGGTTAAGTCTCCTGGAGGACCGAATACGCAATTCATCTCATTGGTTAGCAAGGTCCCATATGGTCTAGTGGTTAGGGTTCCTGGTTTTCAGCCAAGACAACTTGTTGCTCTTAGTAATATATTGGTGGACGGAAAAAGACTCTCATCTCCTTCCTTAACAATCATACATCATACATGCAAAGCAAGCTCGCTTCATCTGAGCTATGTTGCCTAGTGATAAGTCAAGACAACTTGTTGCTTTTAGAAATATATTGGTAGAAGGAATAAGACTCTCATCTCATTCCTTAACAATGTTCTATATGGTCCTGTCGTTGGGTGTCGTGGAGGACCGAATACGCATTTCATCTCAGTGGTTAACAAGCTCCCATATGGTCTAGCGGTTAGGATTCCTGGTTTTCACCCAGGCGGCCCGGGTTCGACTGGGAACATGCATTTTATAACCGCTCATTAGTAAAATGTTTAATCTTTCAGCTGATTATAATGACGTTTGAAAAGCCACAAAACTTTGGAAGATGCTGGGGATAGATCCCAGGACCTCAATCACGCAAAGCAAGCAAGTTTCCTCTGAGCTTCGTCCCCTACTGATAAGTCAAGACAACTTGTTGCTCTTAGTAATATAATGGTGGACGAG
>SRMA01027356.1:105643-137796 GCA_007224835.1 Danionella cerebrum
GTTAACAAGGTCCCATATGGTCTAGCGGTTAGGATTCCTGGTTTTAGCCCAGGTGACCTGGGTTCAGCTCCTGGTATGGAAACATGCATTTTATAACTGCTCATTGGTAAAATGTGACTTTTGAAAAGCCACAAAACTCTGGAAGATGCTGGGGATAGATCCCAAGACCTCAATCATGCAAAGCAAGCGAGTTTCCTCTGAGCTTCGTCCCCTACTGATAAGTCAAGACAACTTGTTGCTCTTAGTAATATATTGGTGGACGGAAAAAGACTCTCATCTCCTTCCTTAACAATCATACATCATACATGCAAAGCAAGCTCGCTTCATCTGAGCTATGTTGCCTAGTGATAAGTCAAGACAACTTGTTGCTTTTAGAAATATATTGGTAGAAGGAATAAGACTCTCATCTCATTCCTTAACAATGTTCTATATGGTCCTGTGGTTGGGTGTCGTAGAGGACCGAATACGCATTTCATCTCAGTGGTTAACAAGCTCCCATATGGTCTAGCGGTTAGGATTCCTGGTTTCCTGGTTTCCCTGGTTCGACTCCCGGTATGGGAACATGCATTTTATAACCGCTCATTGGTAAAAAGTTTAATCTTTCAGTTGATTACAATGACTTTTGAAAAGCTACAAAACTTTTGGAGATGCTGGGGATTGAACCCAGAAACTCATACAAGCAAAGCATGCGCTCTACCACTGAGCTACATCCCCTGTTGTCCAGTTTGTCAACTTGGAGTAGAAATCTTTCATAGTATAATGGAGCACGGAATACGCCTCGCATCTAGATTTACCACACATTGGTAAATTGCTGCTTAATCTTTAAGTTATTTGTAATGAATTTGAAAAGCCACAAAAATATTTGGAGATGCTGGGGATTGAACCCAAGACCTCATACATGCGAAGTATGCGCTCTACCACTGAGCTACATCCCCTACCTCAGCAAGACTCTCATCTCCTTCCTTAACAATGTTCCATATGGTCTAGTGGTTGGGTGTCGTGAAGGACCGAATACGCATTTCATCTCAATGGTTAACAAGGTCCCATATGGTCTAGCGGTTAGGATTCCTGGTTTTAGCCCAGGCGACCTGGGTTCAGCTCCTGGAATGGAAACATGCATTTTATAACTGCTCATTGGTAAAATGTGACTTTTGAAAAGCCACAAAACTCTGGAAGATGCTGGGGATAGATCCCAGGACCTCAATCATGCAAAGCAAGCGAGTTTCCTCTGAGCTTCGTCCCCTACTGATAAGTCAAGACAACTTGTTGCTCTTAGTAATATATTGGTGGACGGAAAAAGACTCTCATCTCCTTCCTTAACAATCATACATCATACATGCAAAGCAAGCTCGCTTCATCTGAGCTATGTTGCCTAGTGATAAGTCAAGACAACTTGTTGCTTTTAGAAATATATTGGCAGAAGGAATAAGACTCTCATCTCATTCCTTAACAATGTTCTATATGGTCCTGTGGTTGGGTGTCGTGGAGGACCGAATACGCATTTCATCTCAGTGGTAAACAAGCTCCCATATGGTCTAGCGGTTAGGATTCCTGGTTTTCACCCAGGCGGGTGGGTTCGACTCCCGGTATGGGAACATGCATTTTATAACTGGTCATTGGTAAAATGTTTTATCTTTTTCAGCTGTTTATAACTACTCTCATCTCATTCCTTAACGATGTTCCATATGGTCTAATGGTTGGGTGTCGTGAAGGACCGAATACGCATTTCATCTCAGTGGTTAACAAGGTCCCATATGGTCTAGCGGTTAGGATTCCTGGTTTTAGCCCAGGTGACCTGGGTTCAACTCCTGGTATGGGAACATGCATTTTATAACCGCTCATTGGTAAAATGTGACTTTTGAAAAGCCACAAAACTGTGGAAGATGCTGGGGATAGATCCCACGACCTCAATCATGCAAAGCAAGCTAGTTTCCTCCGAGCTTCGTCCCCTACTGATAAGTCAAGATAACTTGTTGCTCTTAGTAATATAATGGTGGACGGAAAAAGACTCTCATCTCCTTCCTTTACAATGTTCCATTTGGTCTAATGGTTGGGTCTCCTAGAGGACTGAATACGCAATTCATCTCATTGGTTAGCAAGGTCCCATATGGCCTAGTGGTTAGGATTCCTGGTTTACAGCCAAGACAACTTGTTGCTTTTAGTAATATATTGGTGGACGGAATAAGACACTCATCTCATTCCTTAACAATGTTCCATATGGTCCTGTGGTTGGGTGTCATGGAGGACCGAATACGCATTTCATCTCTTCGGTTAAACAGGTCACATAGGGTCTAGCAGTTAGGATTTCTGGTTTTCACCCAGGTGGTCCGGGTTCAACTCCTTGTATGGGAACATGAATTTTATAACCGCTCATTGGTAAATTGTGACTTTTGAGAAGCCACAAAACTGTGGAAGATGCTGGGGATTGATCCCAGGACCTCAATCTTGCAAAGCAAGTGCGTTTCCTTTGAGCTCAACCCCTACTGATAATTGAAGATAACTTATTGCTTTTAGTAATATATTGGTGGACGGAAAAAGACTATCATCTCATTCCTTAACAATGTTCCATATGGTCTAGTGGTTGGGTGTCGTGAAGGACCGAATACGCATCTCATCTCATTGGTTACCAAAGTCTCATATGGTCTAGTGGTTAGGATTCCTGGTTTTTGCCCAGGTTCAACTCCCGGTATGGGAACATACATTCTATAACCGCTCATTGGTAAAAAGTTTAACTAACTGATAAGTGAAGACAACTTATTTCTTTTAGTAATATATTGGTGGACAGAATAAGACTCTCATCTCATTCCTTAACAATGTTCCATATGGTCTAGTGGTTGGGTGTCGTGAAGGACCGAATACGCATTTCATCTCAGTAGTTAACAATCTCCCATATGGTCTAGCGGTTAGGATTCCTGGTTTTCACCCAGGTGGCCCGGGTTCGACTCCCGGTATGGGAACATGCATTTTATAACCGGTCATTGGTAAAATGTTTTATCTTTTTCAGCTGGTTATAACTACTTTTGAAAAGCTACAAAACGCATCTAGATTTACCACACATTGGTAAATTGTTGCTTAATCTTTTAGTTGATTACAATGACTTTTGAAAAGCCACAAAACTTTAGGAGATGCCAGGGATTGAACTCAGGACCTCATACATTGCTAAGCATCCGCTCTACCACTGAGCTACATCCCCTATTGACCTGTTTGTCAACTTGGAGTAGAAATCTTTCATAATATAATGTAGCACGGAATACACCTCTCATCTAACTCCTTAACAAGGTTCCAAAAGGGGTTAATTAGTTGGGTTTCATGGTTTTCACCCAGGTGGCTGGGGTTCGACTCATGGTGTGGAAACATATATCATATTACCATACATTGGTAAATTGTTGTTTAATCTTTAAGTTATTTGTAATAAATTTTGAAAAGGCACCAAAATATATGGAGATGCTGGGGATTGAACCCAGGACCTCATACATGCAAAGCATGCGCTCTACCACTGAGCTACATCCCCTACTGCAGTATAAATACTAATTGGTGAAGATGTCTTTTGTAAAATATAGGACTGAATACACCTCTCATCTTTGTGGTTAACAAGCTCCCATATGGTCTAGCAGTTAGGATTCCTGTTTTTCACCCAGGCAGCCCGGGTTCAACTCCCGGTATGGGAATATACATTTTATTGGGCTCAATCCTTAACAATGTTCCATATGGTCTAGTGGTTGGGTGTCGTGGAGGACCGAATACACATCTCATTGGTTAACAAGCTCCCATAGGCTATAGTGTTTAGGATTCCTGGTTTTCACCTATGCGGACGGAATAAGACTCTCATCTCAATCCTTAACAATGTTCCTGGTTTTCACCTATGCGGCCGTGGTTTGACTCCCGGCATGGGAACATATATTTTATTATGGCTCATTGGTAAAAGGTTGTTTAATCTTTTAGTTGAGTATAATGACTTTTGAATAGCCACAAAATTTTGGAGATGCTGGGGATTGATCCCAGGACCTCATACATGCAAAGCAAGCACGCTTCCTCTGAGATAAATGCCCTACTGTAGCATAGTGACAAATTGGTGATGATGTCTTTCGTAATATATTGGAGGACCAAATACGATTCTCATCTAATTGGTTAACAAGTTCCCATATGGCCTAGAGGTTATGATTCCTGATTTTCACCCAGGCGGCCTGGGTTCAACTCCTGGCATGGTAACATATCTATTTTAATATCGCTCATTGGTAAAATGATATTTAACCTTTCATTTGATTTTACAGTGACTTTTGAATAGCCACAAAATTTTTGGAGATGCTGCTGCTTGAACCCAGAATTTCATACATACAAAGCATATACTCTACCCCTGAGCTACATCCCCTACTGCAACAACAGTATAGTTAATATAGTTGGTGAAATTGTCTTCGCAATAAATTGCAGGACCAAATATGGCTTTCGTCTCATTCTATAACAAGGCCCATATGGTCTAGTGGTTAGGATTCTTGCTTTTCACACAGGTGGCCCAGGATTAACTCCCAGGATGAAAACATACATTTTATTACCGTTTATTGGTAAAATTGTTTTTTTTATCTTTAGGTTATTCATAATGACTTATGCTGGGGTATGAACCCAGTACCTCATACATACAAAGCATGCACTCTACCAATGAGCTACTGTCAATACAAAATACTAGGTGAAATGGCCTTCACCAAAAATTTAGGGACCGATAATGGCTCTCATCTATTTATTAAACAATGCCTTTTCATCTCTTTTCTGAGAGATTTCCTAACTAGTGGTTAGGATTCCTAGTTTTCACCCAGATGGCCCGGGTTTCACTTCCGAACGGGAACGTAATATTACCAATAAATAACCATTATATTACCGCCTTATAGGTACAATGTTGTTTACTTGTTAAGTTGAGTATAATGACTTTTGAAAAGCCACAAAATTATTGTAGATGCTGAAGAATCAGACCTCACTGAGAGTCTTTTGTAATAGATTGGAGGAAGGAATGCCCCTCTCATCTCATCTCTTTCCTTTAGAAGGTGTAGCAGTTAGTATTAATGGTTTTCACCCAGACTCACAGGGTTCAACTCCAAATATGGAGTTGACTTTTGTAAAGCCACAAATTCTTGAATATACTGGGGATTGAACCCAGGACCTCTCACATGCAAAGCATGCGCTTAACCATTAAGCTACTTCCCCTACTAAAACATAATGACAACTTGCTGAAAATGACTTCCTGGTTTCGCCCGGGTGGCCAGGGTTTGACTCCCTTTATGGGAACATATTCATTTTATTATCGCATATTGGTAAAATGTTTAATATTTTAGTTGATTTTATTGACTTTTGAAAAGCCACAAGTTTGACAAACATTTGTTAAGGTTATGTTTAAGTAAAATCCTTCTCATCTCTGTGGCTAAATTGGACTACATAATTCAAGGCTCAGAGAGCTTTTAAATAAAGTTGCACAACAGCAAGTTCTTTTCTAATTTTAAAATGAAGCCAAAGAAGTATTTTTCAGACAGGAATTTGCGATTCTGAGCTTGTTTACAAACACATATATGATTGGAGCACACATATGATCTGACCCGTTGAGCAGCTACGATGCACACAGGGGCAGTGCAAGCATGTTCTCCTCACGTGTTGTGTCAATCAGGTCTTAGCTACCCCAACTTCTGCTACAATACGGTTCTAGGTTTATGTTACAGCTAGAACAACTTTCTGAGTAGACCCTGAATGTTCTTTGTGTCTATGAAGAACATGCACTTCAGATTGTTTGGTGGCTGATAACAATAAATAACAGTGATTATTGTAGACAAATTCAAATTAGATCTAGAAAATGAGAGAAACTCAAATGAATTGAGTGAACAAAAAGAGAAGTGAATCAAAGTATATGGAAAAAATAAAGATGGTTGCACACAGTTTTTGAATGTTGATTTAAATCTCATGGAATAAATCAAATGCTCCCAGTTTGCATGAATGGATTGCCTGCTATGCCTTATCAACCGTTTCCTGTAATAGCAGAGGAAACTAATACAGACCACACCAGAAATGGGCAACACGCTGGCCTAAGCAATGCAATGTTTGATCCTTTTCTAGACATGCAGGAATGGAAATTAGCATTGATCATTCCTTACATGATGAATACCTGAAAGACTGCTGTGATGTAAATTATTCTGGTCAATATCAATTTAGTCTCACAGCAGTCTATGGTTTGACTTTGGATTTGAGTTCCATGACCAAATTATTAAACGAAGCTTGTGAATAGTTCAACACAAAGAAGAAAATGCCATCAATTTTCCTTCCCGACTAATTCCAAACCTTAATGGGCTAGCAAGAATTTGCAAGTAATATTATGATGCTATAGTGAATTAGCATATAGCTTGGCATTCAGTCAAAGTTTGAGATGTGTCACTAGAGTAATTGAGACGCAAAGCCAACACCAGGTGAAACCGGTGAAATAATTAGACAACTACACATTTGTCGTGTGTAGACAATCAGGAGAAAGCAAAGCATAGTGCTTTGTAAAGGCAAACAGAAGGAGCAGATAGTGACATCACAAGACAGGGTGTAATCCCCAATTTTGCCAATGTTTTATGTTAGATTCCATGTCCATATATGAGTCAGCAAAAGTAATTTCAGGCAGTTGTGACCTAATGGTTAAATCAATTGACTTTTTGGTCACGTGCTCCATTCGCCTCACTCCGATTCCCCATGATCCCTTGCGCGCAGACAGGCTCCGGTTTTCAAACAGAATGGCGGAAAAGAATTCTGGGCCATAAAATTAAATACAGTGGGAATACACGGCTCCAGGCTGTGCAAACAAATCAGGGAAAGATAAGACTCAGAAGAATAAACAGTTTTATTACATGTTTTCTTTAAAAGACTCTAAACGTCTTAAACTTTGTATAAAGGCAATGACTCACAAAGCCTGTCATAGCATAGCAGAATTTGCTCTGATCACTTAATAATAATATAATTTTTAATAACATCGGAGAAGCATACATATGCATCTCGATCTAATTATAGAACAAATGAAGAGCCATTCAACGAAGTATGAGCTAATAATTTAGTGGCACCTTGTAATTCGCTGCCAGTAAACCCCAGGATCAAACAATGAGAACAATGCGGAGAAATGGTGCTCACATCCTTTATTCTCTCCAGATAAATACCTCTACATACAAAGTAAAGGCTGATATAATGTCAACTGTGGAAAAAGAGCTTGAGCCTGAAGCGCTCCTCAATGCTTAAATTGTGTATACATGTCCAAAACTGCATTCTCATGCGCTGTGACACCATTCCCTTAAACAACAGTACACCTTAGGGCTCAAGTCTGTATAACTGGCCATTACAAGCTTCTAGTTTTCCTTGAATAATGCACAAATATTAGGATAATAACTTCAGAGAACTATACACGCGTGTCTTGAACTAATTATAGAATAAGCAAAGAGGATTCAGTGAACAATGAGCTAATAATTTTGTGGAAGCGGACACATTGCCAGGATCACAATGGGAACAACGCAGAGAAGTGTGACAAACATTCTTTATTCTCACTAAACCGATCACTTACCACTTAATTTGGGACAATTACCACACATTTTGGACCAGCCACCACTTGTTATGGGGGAGTGGTCACGTATTTTGAGGCAGCTGTCATGTATTTTTTGGCAGCTACCCCTTTTACTGCCACTGCCACAGTAAAAATTTCACTTCCACCACATACCAGAACCTTTCACAGCGGGCATGTTTTTTCAGATTGGAACCTCTCAAATAGGGAGATGCAATCGGGTACAGAGAAGAAACCTCACTCTCTCTGCCCAATGACAACTTCAATTGTAGTGGCCTTGAGCAAGGCACCAGTTTTCACGACTGCTCCCTAACCACAGAAAGCCATGGTTGGCAACTGCTCCAGGTGTGTCTTCTGAACACAGTCCAAGTGAGTTTTAAACCATGGCTGTGATTATATCTTATCCCTATAGGTGCCACTAAATACCACTAAACAGAGAATGATCATTTCTAAGCAGTATACGGTGGGGTAAACCAGCAACTGCAATTCTTGCAGGTATTTAGAAACGCTTCTGAGAGTAAATGCCACACTTTGAGAACCTATGTTTTCAATTCCAACATATAATAAAGTGTTCTCTATATTTTCATCCCACCTTGACACCAATTTATAGATGTGCCTTTTTTACTTTAGAGAATGAGTGCCTCTTTTGCTTCTAATGAGCAGAAAGTGCC
Source organism: Danionella cerebrum (assembly GCA_007224835.1). Lineage (NCBI taxonomy): Eukaryota > Metazoa > Chordata > Actinopteri > Cypriniformes > Danionidae > Danionella > Danionella cerebrum. The sequence continues at coordinate 113,873 of SRMA01027356.1, forward strand.
TCCATTTTAAGCACATGACCTTTTTCAATGGAGATGGTCTCTTGGGGGAGCCTGATCAACAAGTCTGTCTTTTAAAGCCAGAGAAACTGTCAATTAGGAATGACTTGGCTCATTATAAGACATGCAGTGACTGCATTACAGTGTTGCAAAGAACGAAGAAACAATTTGCCTTTCATGTGGAATCACAACCAGCCCCAAAGAGTCTGGACACTTTCTCAAGGTCATAACATCTGTATATTCATGAATCGGTACACAACATATTCATACATATTCAAGCTTTACTCAAGAAAGACAGAATTAGCTTGAACTATGCATGGAATATAAATAGACCTGCTGAACGTTGAACATCCATCTAAATAATTTAATCGAGATGTTCCAATCACTTCCAAGACCACAGGTGTATAAAATCAAGCAGCCAGGCAGCAGAGTGCCTCATCTAAAGAAGCTAAGTGAACATTCACCATTGTGTTGTGAAAGACGGCCACCTGCGTAGCAAGTCTCGGGCAAAGTCTACCAGGTTTTTGGTTCAAATTCATTCATTTTCCAACCTGGTTATTCCCTTTTTTTGTGGTCACGGGGTCTGCCGGTGCCTAACTCCAGCGCACATTGGGTGAGAGGTGGGGTACACCCTGGACAGGTTGCCAGTCCATCGCAGGGGAAAATTCACTCACATATTTATACCTAAGGGGAATTAAGATTCAATTAACCTAACTGCATATTTTGGGAGATTTGGGGGGGAAACCGGAGTACCCAAAGGAAACCCCCGGAAGCACGGGGAGAACATGCAAACTCCTTCTAGGTAGGTCACCCGTGAGCTTCGAACTGACAACCTTTTAAGTTGAAGGCCACTGTCAGGGAAACAGTAAAATAACCAATTTTTGGGAGACAATTGAGGTATTACAAATAATATTGAGAGCATTTGAATTTTGAATTTAGGAATTATTTCTCAAAAGGAATCCACCTAACCCAGATGAGGAAAAAGAGACAGAATGAGATGATGAACTCCTCCAAAAGTAGGGTTCTAACAAAGCTCAATCTCAGATTTTACTTGGACGGCACAGATGGCATATATATATATCATCTGTGCCGTCCAAGTAAAAGGGGTGTAACGGTTCACGGTATGTATTAAATAATATCAATTTATTATTAGCGCGATATTAAGCGCAGCGGAACAATGTTCCTAGGCGAGTTTCCACACGGACGCTACTGAGTGACTCCCAGTAGAGCTGCACGCACGGGTAGCTATGAGAAATGGCATCATGTGTCACGCCTACTGCTAGGTCTATGTACCACATTATGTATGTATGTTGCCCTTTAAGAGCTGCGCCCCAAACCCTCAGTGTGCGCTGCAGGAGTCTGTGTGTGTGTGTGAGAGGAGAGTGAGAGACGAGTGTGTGCGCTGCTCTTCCCCTGAAACCGCTACCCTGTTACATATTGTTCACTTTTATTTTGTGTTTTGAAATGTAATTTCTTGTGATGCTGAAGGAAGCTAACTATAAAGGTTTGAGTTTGAAATGATGTGTTCGTCTTGAAGCTCCTTTTTTTTCCACTGGCTATCCGGCACAAGCGTCACACATGGCAACAGCGAAAGAGAAACCAGAGCTTGAAGACCCTCCCACCTCACTACGGTCTCCTGTTTGGGAACACTTAGGCTTCTCTGTTAAAATACATAACGGGGATAGACGAGTGGATAAATTTAAAGTTGTATGCCGACATTGTTCCACGGAGATCGGGCAGGCAACACATCTAACATTTTCTACTGCTGGAGATATTGTCACTGCAACCAGATCTGTGCTCTCTTCAGAAAATGTGGATAGGTTAATCTTTTTAGCCAAAAACTTGAATAGTTAGTTTTGTTGATATACAAGCTGAAGTTGTTGCTAGTGTTAAAAGTTTTCAGGTCCTAACTAGTTGCAGTATTTAATTTTTTATTTTAAAAATGTGTATTTCTTTATAAAGTGTGCAATTTATTTAAAATATCACCCAAATCACTTTTATTTATTTTATGCTAGAATTCTATTGTGTATTGGCAGCTTTTCAAAATAAAGATTATGTAAGTTCTTATTTTTTTGTATCGAAAATGAACCGAACCGAGCTCTCCAAGACACTGTACCGAACCGAATATGAAATTAGCGTTCCGTTACACCCCTAATATATCCCTGAGCAGTGTTTATTCCCACTGTTAAAAATATAAACAAAATGGTTATTCTAAATTACCTGCAAAATATTGAAAACTAAGAATATACTATTGGTTGGAAGAGGTATTTTTAATTCCGATGACATGAACAGATAAAAAACGAATTAACAAACTGTTGTTACTTAATTGTGAAGAAAACATCTGAATACATGTCTTAATAAAACAAACATTGCCTCAGTTTTTCAAGTTTACTAAACTTTTTATTTTTTACAGTGGGTGACATGGCACCAAATCTGCAACTGGCTGTAGACTGGCTCAACTAAGGGTCCAGGACAGTGCTGGATGAAGCTATTTGAAAGGGAAGCAATAGAGGTGACTATTTTCACCAGCTCATGGGAACAGAAAGACTCACCATTAAGAATTGGAGTGAAACAGACTGATGACAAGACAAGACACAGCATTCACACAGTGAGGTTACTGCTCCAACAGAAACCTAATGGGAATGCCATTTTGCAACAATATTTGATTAAACATATAAAATACGAAGAAAACTGAAAAAGGATTAACACTGTTTTCTGAAATTGTCTGGGGTGGAGTAGGTGAAATTGAATATGAGTGTAATATAACCTCATCAAAGATTGTGAGTGTGAGGAACAGGTCTTCAGCGAGAGAGGCAGAGCCGTGCAAACAACCCATTATCTGTTCCCTTCCCCAGAAACACTTGAACACTGAGCTAAATCTATTTAATTAGTCAGAGTTTTATCTTTGCTCCAGTACATCCACTGCACAATGAAGCACTGGGAAGTATGGAGTAGAAAATGCAAATTAATTTAAAATGACAATGATAGCTTATTAAAGCACATGGAGAAAATATAGAGAATATCGTTTTCACAATGCAAGGTAACAATGTCTGCTTCTGGTGTCAAAGCCTCAAAATCAGAGCGAGGAAAACATCAAGGAAAACAACAAATTCACTCACAATTTAATGACACCATTTGTACTTGTTCCTAGGTGAATTCAAATTGTGAACATACAAAACTAGAAGTTTGCAGATTGACTTGAAAATTACTGTGTACATGAGAGTTCACATCAGAGAACCATGAACAAATAGACAATCAATGAATCGCTCCCACATGCAAACATTCTTTATAACTCCACCAATTCATTTAGAGGAACTCCCCTGATCTACTGAAACCAGATCATTCTCCACCCCCTACCCAAGAGAATAAGTAGTAGTTTGCCATTTTGTAAACTATTCAGACACTCTCCAAATCTAGAAATAGCATTTTAGCATAAATCTTTGAATCCAACTGGATTGATAGCATTTCAGTTCAACACCTTTATTAAGTCATGCAGGATGTTTTTAGATGAGTAGTGTGTTGTGTCATATTTCTGTGGCCATGTTAATTATTATGCCAAAATATCATTGTGATATCATATCAAATATTATTGTGGCCAAATGGAGCATTATCACCCTGCAAAATATCAACATGACATTTTATGAAGGTCTTACACAATATATAAAATAAAACTTATTAGATCTAAAAATGGTTGTGACCATTTTTAATATGGAAATGCTATTAATATGGAAACATGTTTGTCATATTTAACTGAAATGCCACTGGTCTGATTGTAATCAATGATTTATTCCAGGGGGCCCACATTTTTGGATTGTGAGGTACTTGTGACATCGTAAGATTAGTTTCGGGAGCGTACACGAAAAGATAATTAGGCTGGGTGATTCCCATAATTACGTAATGATCCATTCTATAAAAGCCCCAGGATCTATGTATCACCCAGGCTCTCTTTTGGCAACCCTCCTCCACCCCTTCGCCCCTCTACATATTCAGGGGGGGGGGGGGGTGCGGTTGCAGCTCGCCTGGTACGCTTTATTTCCTCCAAGTCTGCTTGCGTAACCATGGCCAATTTCTTTGAATGTACTCTCGTGAAATAAAAGTAAAAATAATCTACCTACAGTAAAAAAGTAAAACATTTATTTATTTATGAATATACTAAGAATTCTTTATAAGCTGGTGTAGCTTGTACACGTTGCACAATAAAACTACATAAAACATCATTTCTTGTCATTAACTTACTGTGATCACTTACGCCAAATTGATTCGGTTTAAAAAAAATTAACTGGAAGAGAAATATAGTCTCACCAGCTTGCTAGAGCAGATGTGTCAATCTAATTTCAGCTCGCAGTCCCAATGCAGCACAATTTGAGCTTCCGTGGGCCACAGCAAACAAATCATAGTAGAATAAGACTATGCTGAGCACTTGAATTTAAGAATTCATCAAGCAGATTTTCTGTTTTATTATTTTTTTTGTTTTTAAAATAGAGCAAGAATCTCAAAGTTAATTTCACCAAATAATTTCCCCAAATATGCTTTGAAAATTGTTCCGCGAGACAAAATAGACTTATCATAATAACAAACTCTTGCAATGTGGAATACTTGACTCAGGTTAAGCAAATGACAAAATTCATATTTAGGACAGACGATTGTTTGATAAGTTCTTAATTTTACATCTGATCTATGCAATGCTAAAAGTACTATCAGCAGATCCGAACAAGGGCTGAACAGATTCCAAAACAGTAAAACATACTTACTACATCAGGGGAGGAAGTAAAAGAGCCTGGAAAAACCATACGTTTTTCCTTACTCAAGCCTAGACAGAGCTCTCACCTGCAACGTGGCTTCATTAGAAAGCTCTCGTCCAGCAAAGATGACCCTCATTTGAGCAGGTTGAATGCCACGAGAACGCCCTACTGTCTCCTTCAGCTCGGCCACGCTTGCTCCCCGCGCCAGCTCCACGGAGAACAAACTTCTGGAGTCAAACCGTACGTTCACTGCAGGATAACAGGAATTTTAATTTATTAACTGATTTACATTTATTTATTGAAATTTGAGTGCTCAAGCAATTTCATTCAAGTACATACATTAAACCATAGTTTGGTCATTGGTTAACATGTAAACACAAACTAAACATTATTTAACATCATTCAAATTATGCCTAAAGAGCCATATTATGCCCTTTTAAAAGCCCTTTTAGAATTAATGTTGTACACTTATAGAGTACCGATGCACATTTTATAATGAGAAAATGCAATATCCAACAAAAAAAAAAAAGCTTATGTAAAGAATTGTTTTCTGACCTCTCAATACTTCCCTCTCCTTTACCCATGCTCCTGTCATGCCTCCTTCAGTTCAAACCATGTAAAAAATCAGAAGTGTTAATGACACACCCCTTTATACCAATTTCAAAAGTCAAATCTACTCGGGATCTTTAGTTAGTTTAATTAGGGTTTTGCAAATATGCTCATTTACCTTTCCATTTGATAGTTTCAGGGTTTGTTTGATTCCTTTTTGATTCCTTGTTTATTTATGTTTCAGATATGTTTTAATTTCAAGAATGGACACCTGTGGTTTGGACTAATTGGTTCCCACATTATGACAGGGCTGTTTTAAAAAGGAAATGTATTTTTTTGCTGGATAGCATAAACAAAATCCAATTATTTCTGAATATTTATCTGTAATACAGCATTTACTTCCCCATATGCTCAGCGCTTAAACTGATTGATCAGAGCAAAATAAAAGCCATAAAATCCCAGAAAAGCACTACATGGTTACACAAAAAAACATAAAATAATGTAAATATAATCTCAGAAAAAAAATTGACGAGGGAACAAGTCTAACATGGGAGAAATTCTTTTATCCTAATTTTGTTTTTGGCATTTCTATGATTTCATGGGATGAAACGATTGGTATGTTGAATTTATTTTAAAACTTACATTGAACTAAAAAGCATCAATCAAATGTATTTGGCCAAAAAGAGAGAAAAGAATACATAACAGAAGGCAGATAGAAATACAGGTTAGGTTCATGTTAACATTCAGTTCTCACCATCCATAACCTCACAGCACAACTCCTTCATTAAGATGAGTGGAATTCACTGCAGAAAAACTGCCACTTATTATTATATCAGCTTATTATTTTAATTGAAACAACTAAACCTTTTCTGAACCTCCCCAGGCTAAGAGATACACACAAATGAGAAAAAAAAAATATATATACACTAAAGAGAAAAAAAAAACATTATCTGTTTGAAAAGTTTCTTATTGCACAACATATGTTTGCTTGCTGCATCTCCCGCTCTCTCCCTTTCCTCATTAGAAAGTTTATTGTTTGATTAGAATTATTCAGTACTTGTTTTATAGTGATTTTGTATCATTTTCAGCAGAACAATTCCAGTGTTAATCTGTTCCTTTTAATGTCGGGCCAGTAGGGTTATTTCCATTCAGACTACTTCCACCAATATCACTAAGAATGGCAATGCCGGGCGCTGACGGCTGAGACCGAGATAAGGTTTACTGAGAGCAGAACTGCATCAAGATCAGGCGAGGTATCGCGTGCCATCCCGCTGATCTCCATAATGTCTCTCATTGTTTTGTCTGCCTTCCAGGAGGATAACAAATGAGTAAATTCCCCCTCTGTCATGTTCCATCAGTGCAGGAGTCAGTTCTATGACGTGCCTGGACTGTCAGAGCTTTCCGTCAGTCAGACAGAGCGACAGAAAGCAATCATCACCGCATCACAGAGCTCAAATGCACAGCGACGAGAGCAAACTCTAGAAACATACAAGTCACACCACGGGAAGTCAAGATCTCTGAATGAATGGCATTGCTCAAGAACATCTGACTCTGGGTATATGGATATAAACCAATACTACCTGCTTATACAGGATGAAAATTTTTAAGCAAAATAAAAAAAAGAATAAATAAGTAACTAGATGTTGGTTTGTAAATGTGCCATTTAAAAGAATGTTCATCAGCAAAATGAACTGGATCTCGTGCAGGAATTTTTGGTTGTCATACATACATCATACATAGTTCCCCATGCCAATATGAAAAGCCCAATAATTAGTTTTGTGAGTTTGACATTTCTTTGAGATTTAACTGAAAAATTTCCAGCATTCTCAAGTGAATTCCCAGAATTCCTTTAGTGTTACATGTCTGAAAAGTTATAGCCACCCAAGTCAGTCCAATTTGGATGTTTTTGTTTGGTGGCTTTAGTTCAAACGTTTAGGAGGAGATACAAGTCGAATTTTTTTGTGTGACGCAAAAGATGCATAACAATATGTTGTTGGCTCTATTCGAAAGGCACATTATTCCATAATGACTCCAGCACACTCTAGCATTTCTGAGTCAAATTACCCTAAGGTCTGCTTTACATGCCCTCATTAAACTCTGAGAAAGTTCTAAAGTCTAAATAATATAATTTGGGACAGGGTCCTATGTTTAATTCAGTAGTGTCATTTGGAATGGGGCTCATTCTGAAGACCTCTCAAATCCTGGATGTCCCTTGTGAAAATCAATTTAATTGCAAAAACTTGCAACATAAAGCAACTTTTGTTGTTGGACAAGCCTACATTAGGACAAGTCTCTATTTTGCTCATTACTGAAAGTCACAACTGCCATTGAAAATAGGGAACACTTTGTTGCTTAAATGCAAATCAATACCTTGAGCTAGGGCTGGGTGATAAAACAATAACGACATGTATCAGGGATAGACACGTAATCAATTTCAATAAAAAATGTGTTCGATAAAATGTATATTCCGCAAAAAAGAGAGTTCACGCGCACGCAGCACGAGTGCCCACGCATAGAGAGAGTCAAAAAAACCAAAGGATGGTTATATTTCGCCCGTGTGGACACAGCCAACAAGTGCAACGAGATTTTTTTCTCATGAAGGCAGAAACAGAAGTGCATCATGTGCAGACAGAGAAATGCCAAGCTTCTACTTCATCATCCGTCCTTTCAGGCATGCTGTGTCAAAATAACGACATAAACATCACTTAAGGTCCCTTTAAATAAGTATTACAATGTTTAAAATTTAATAAATACATTCAGATAAGTAAAAAAGATTAGTTTTTTTTCTGCAGTGACACTAAAAAAATTGACAAATACTGAACAGTTGACAATTTTTCATTAATAAAAATGTATTATAAATAATGATTTTGTCGAGCATCCGGTTCTCTTTTATAAATGAAACTATCATCTCTGTTTAATGTGATTGTTTTTCTTGGGCAGAGACACACAGGTATTTGTGCTTTTATTTTGTTTCACTCGTTTCTTTTTTTGTATAAATAAAAAGTAATGGTAAACAAATATGATTTATTCACATTTAATTAAATTGAAATGCCACAAATTAGTATTGACATGGAGCTTTTCCACAGCGTTTTTAGGCAAGGGCAACTGCTTTGGGCACAAATTCAAAATGGGGTCAGTACATAGAGAAAAAAAGGTTTCACTGCTTCATCACAACATGCCCTTTTATTTCTTTAACTTGTTTTCCTTTGCATAAAAATAATAAGAAATAAACCTTAAAGTAATGTTTATATGTTCCTTCCTTTAATAATGAACGAATGTCAGTGTTAAGCATTCTTTCCTTCTGCGTCATGCTCTTCACACTTTTCCTCAAGCATGATGATTCACTATGACCTCGCTCTTGTAAATAGTTTCTATTTTATTTTATTCATTGCTGTTGATTATGTGGAGTAGACAAATAATTATGTTTGTTTATAGTAAAATACTTAAACATTTTTGCGGGAGTCCTGCGAATAGTTGGATTCTCTTGCATCCCGCGCTTAAGACCTGTACCACCCGCATCCACAAGTCGTAAAAAAATATCAATAATTATTGATATCGACTGATATCATGATTTCAGTCATATCGCCAAGCCCTACCTTGAGCATTAACTTGTGCATCAGTAAAGCCCCATTCACAAACTGCTAAATCAGAGTGATCCTAATCATCTATAACGCAGAGCACCTACTTGAAAGTGAAAGTGACATTGGGACCAAGTATGGAGTGACCCATACAAGGAATTTGTGCTCTGCATTTAACCCATCCAAGTTGTGAATAAACACACTGTGAACACACCCGGAGCAGCGCCCGGGGAGCTGTGGTAACTGGTGACTTGCTCAAGGTCACCACAGTAATGGTTGTCTCTAATGGAAACACTCATCCCACCTTTTGATCTCCAGTCAATCACCTTATCCACTAGGTCATACTGCCTAGTGTAACTTCATGGTGACAAAATAGAAAGGTTCCATTGGTGACAGTGTCTGGGCATATCAAGAGAATTGACTGAACTTGAGAAAGTATAACTTCATACAAATAAAAACCCATTTTCACAAGTGACATCCAATAATAGAAAAGTCTTGTCCACAAGATTTCTCAGCTCGTAGATGATGTGTCTGGTGCACAAACAAATCCATCCACCAAGGGAAACGGCTTAGCAGTAGATTGTGTCCTATTTTGCAAACAGGGGACTCACTTTGTTCAGCAGTTCATCAAACTGGGTCTTGTCTCAGAACTTTTGTTGGAACTGGACTTTATTCAGACACAGCACTGATGTCAGCGGTATTACTCACCTACCAGCACAATGGATTTCAGGAACCCATATTGCACTAGTTTTACACTTTTGGCGCATACACAATGGCTCCTACTAAATGTGCTTGAATAACAAAACATATTTAGACAAACTCTAAAATTCCTTTAAGCAAATTGAGCACAATGCATTATTGCTAAGCAACCAGGAAGTTGTAACAGCCACAAGAAGCAAACACTAAGTCTCTTTTGGTTTGAACTGAGCTTCAAAGTGGTCTTGCGATTCCCATGGTAAAAACCTCTGACTGGAATTGCAAATGCAACCAAAAAATCTAAAACTCTAAATCCACAGCTTCATTTCATGTATAATGTCTCGGGTTCAGTGACGGATGACGGTGAAAAGCGTTTGAACCATCTGAAATGAATTTGCTCTTGAAGAAACTGAACCAGGCTAAAGTGAAAAACTGACTGAATTGTTTAGCCAGCCATAATTTCTACATGATCTTTGAAATACCATCTTTTATGAACAGTGCCGCACAATTTAATGTGACCTGAATGGCACACAAACTTTTCATCAGGTCAGATTATCTGTGCATGTGGCTGCATACATAAACATAAAACCACTGCTGCCAAACAACTGAAGAAATACTCTACTTAGCAGCTCAGGAAGAAGGAAATCTACCTGGCAGCTATCTTCTAATGAAATGTGTGTTATTTACAGATAACACGGCGTGACTGTAATTTCCAGAAAGCTGTGAGAATAAAAGCAAGCAAGATAGACGAGCGGAGGGCTGTCAATCAAGAGAAAGGGCAAGCAGGGTTTTATGACCAGCCTATGATTTGTGCCCGCTGGAGGGGCAGGCAGCCAGATCAATCCGGGACACACACAGGCAGTAATATGAAGACAGATTGGGTTAATTCTGTTCTGTTGGGGAAAGATTGAGTCAGGGGACTCTTTAAAGCTGGAGCCAGACATAGAGAGAAGAGCAGGAGACAGAGAAAAGGCTGGGTCAAGAGTGAGCTTTGCAAAGTGAGATGTAGATTCCCTGCATCTCAAGAGAATGGGAAGCAGTATTTATGATGTGAGGTTTAATGATATGGTCTGTTTGCGCAATCATCCCTCTAAAGAACACTAACACTAATAATGTTTTCCCCATCACCTAAGCAAACAATCTGACCCCTTGATTCATCTTGGTATGTCCACGTGGAACCAATTCAGATGTAATGGAATAGAGTTGTAGCTACTTCCATTATATTCTTTGAGTTGAAGGATACAGTGGACCACTAGTGATCAAGTCACAGGTTTTCTGCTTCAATGGTGAGTAAAGATATTTGTTTTGTTTATAGGTATATTGACATTTCTAGCTGTGAAACTAATAATTTAAATGTAAAATACCATAGGCTAATGCAAAAAAATATTAGCATGTTGTAAAAGTGCAACTTAACACCTTATCCTCCATGATGCTGAATGGTCTACTGTTATAAAATGTTGTAGGAGGGCAAGGGGATTGCACCTGCTTGAATGTAGTGAGTGGTTATATAGCTGAATATGACTGTGCTTTTGTGCGTACCTGTGTGTTCTGATGCAAGCTTAAAGGCTAGAACTAACATTTTTAACATGGAGTCAGTGCAGATCTAGCACAGAGGTGATGATCTGACAGAGAAGAGTTGGTGATTACTCTGGCAGTAGAGTTTTGAATCATTTGAAGCTAATGAATGCTTTTAGCCAGGAGCCCATTATTAATTAGAGTTAATTATAGAGTTAATTACTGTATTAACACAAATATATTTAAAAGTTTAAACAATTAATGATGAAAATGATTAGTGTCCTATCTTCATTGAATAAAGGGAAGTGTCCTATGTGTAGCGAAATAAGCAAGCGTTCACTCCTAAACAGCATAATTGACTACCTGATCGATTAACTACTACCTCATCGATTAGGAAAATATGTTTTCTATGCTTCTATTCCGTTTAAGAAAACAAGGAAACAATTACAGTGTGAGCAGCTCTGGAACATTGGCTGACACAGCCGGACACCATTGATTAGCTATAAAACATGGCTACATGCTGGCAAAAGCACTGTAAAATACTGCCAACTCCTTCGCCTTTAATTTCCTGGACCACAACAATAAAGAAGATTGATTCTTCCATTCCACAACTCCGTCTGAGCGATTAAGAGAACAAATATCACTGTAAAGCTTTTCTTCATTCCCCAGCTTTTATCTTGGGCTGATGTGACTGAAAGGACAAAAATAGAGAGCACAGTTAGGGCTACTACTCAGTGCTCATGACACAAAACTACACACAGACTGATCTGTCCATGTGGACAAAAGGAAGGACGGGGCAATGAGGAAAGTGAGGAATACACAGAAACTGAAAGTATGGAAGCTGAATCTGGAGGAGAGTTTGCACATGCCATTGGTCAGAATGATTGTGTCGAGCATCGTTTATTGGGTGTGCGAACGGTAAACCAAGCGATAACTCCAGGAAACTTTCCCTCCTCCATTCATCCTCTTCTGTTAGCTGCCAGCCTTCCCTCTATTCATCTACAACCTCCTGTTAGCAGTGAGAAGAAGCTTTTATCGCTCAGGATAAAGCTAATGGAAGAAATAACTGTCATTTTGCATTAGAAATACATTTATTTTCATTTGGGACTCCTGATTGAAAAGCTAATATTGAATTAAATGAATTATTTATTGGCTAATAAACAAAACAGGCAAACACATTTGTGTTTCTAGGCCAGTGTTTGTGGATGGTGTTTGTGGAAAGAATGACCCAGAGTGTACAAAGTTGTTCAACACCGCAAAACCAATAAAGAAATTATAAAATAGAGAAAACAAAAAGAGGAGTATTTAGAATAGTTTCAAAGTCGGTTAACTCAAAGTTTTATTTCTATTTACAAACAAAAAGGTATTCATTAGGCTTCTTTTTTTTTCTTCAAATTTGAAAAAAATGAATTGAACCAGGGTTGCTCATATAATCTAATTGATGATCAATGATCACAAATATTAAATTGAAGACCCGGAGAGATGCATGATCAAACAGAGGCTTCGGCCACCCGTTTCACCTTGTGAAAGCAGGTATAATGCACACTTTGCAAAGTAGACTCAGAAAGTTGAATGTAAATCTACTGTTCATAGTCCAGCTTCCCCTGCTGATGTCCACTCCAAAACATAGAAAATAATAATGTAATACCAAAAAAAGGTGAAATCCCATTTACTGAATATAAAAGTTAGCTTTTTGTCTGAGTAAAGATATTACACCAAGTTTGTTTATTTTATTTGAGTTTTTTTTATTGAACATTTCTAAATTTTAGGCTGAAGAGGTGCACTGACTAAATTGTGTTTAGAATTTTGGTGTTGCTAGCCCCAACAAAACAGAAAAGCGCTGTAAATAGACATTATAAATGTGAACTTTTAATTATCTTACAGATCAATTTTTAAAATGTCTGTGTACTTAATATGAAAAAGTAACATTATTACGTTAAATTTTTTTTCAATTATAATGTATTAATAATAATAATAATAACAAATGGATGGGTGTGACTGATAGGCGTTTTTAGAAAGCGGAGAGAAAAATGCGGCAGCATTTGCATTTTACGTTATATATAAAGTTGATTTCATTCAAACAAATCGAAGTACAATATACAGAGTCGAGTAGATCAATACAATTGAATTATTGCCTAGCCAATATTGCTAGGGCAATAAAACTAATCAATTTTGATCTATTGATTAGTTTTCTTCTGTGCACTGGTTTTTCTTTGACAGGTGCATTTTTAGGTGAACTGGGGTCCCTCAAGGCTCAATCCTTGCCTCTTTATTATTTAACATATGCATGCTCCCTATAGGTCAAACCATGAAAAGGAACCAAAAATCATTTCATAATTATGCTGATGAACGACAGATATATCTCCCCAAAATGACCACAAACTACCTCTGCCAATGTCTTGCAAAACAACTATCTTGGGTCTGTTGGTGCTCATCTTGCAAGATGTTACACCCTGGACAGGTCGCCAGTGCATGGCATCTTCAATTAAATAAAAACAATAAATAAAAAAGGTTGAAAGGTAGCAAAAACAAGGTTGTTAAGATTAATGGTAATATCACTGCCAAGGACCCAATAACAAAACAGGCCAGAAATCATGGGGTTTTTCTAATCTTAGTTTCAATAGCCATGTCAAACATGTCCAAACAACACTTTTATCTCCAAATTTTTACAATTTGAATCTATGTCATAATTTCCATCTTTAATCATTATGCTTGCTTTTATTCATATGTATTGTAACTCAAGTCCAGTTATTCTTGAGGGCCTTATTTTCTATTGTTTTCTTTTTATTACTTTATTAAACCCCCGGAAAAACACTTTGAATTAGCATGTGTACGAAATGTGCAACACAAATAAAAAATGCCTCACCTTGAAGTTACACAGAAATGTATTTTAAAGCATTTTTATTTGCTCAGCAACCCAAAGCTGAAAAAATCTTTCCTGTTCATTTTTCAGTGAGAATTGTTTCTTTTGATTGAAACCTATCTTTCTCTCATACTTCCGAGAGAGCCTTCACAGTCACTTTCAATTTCAAGCAAAATTTGCTTCCCAGACCCATCCTGAAGTTTTAATTATAAAGTGAGACGCGTTTCAGGTGCCTATTCACTTCCTGTCATCATTGAACCATGAAATTATTCCTAGCTCTAATCATTGACTAAACAATAAAACATTAATTCAGGGAAAAAGATTCACAGAGAAGTGTTAGAAGAATGGGATTGGGGTCCTGGGAGCAAGAATGTGAAAAAATGCATTAACATCTAGACCTACAGAAAGGCCATGAATGCATGATTAGTTTCCTCTCGAAAGAACGCTATTTACTTGTCGAAATGTACAGTACTGTGCAAAAGTTTAAGGTAGGTGTGAAATGTTTTAGTAAATGTACTAAATGAAACGAGAGAGAGCAAACAAAAGAAAAATCTAAATCAAATCAATATTTGGTATTATTACCTTTTCATTCAAACTAGCAATTCGTATAGGTACGCTTGAATCAGGGATTTTGTAGGATTAGTTAGGTGTGTGAGCAAACGATTTAGCTAATAAACATCAATGTTACACATAGGTTCAAACCCAGTCAAGAACTGAAACTTAAAAAGCTTAAATCCTGGTGAGAAACAACCTAAATCAACTACAAAGTGTGTCTAGATTGACCACAGTAGACCAATAAGTCATTATGAAGCTAAAAAGGTGATGTCAGATGAGGTCACATATGACATTTCTAAATTACACCTATATTTTTTAAACAAGCAATAATTAAAGTAAAAAAAAAACACATCACGTTTTCAGTTTTCTTAGGTGAATAAAGCAAGGACTTTTAGGTTTCTAACTTTACGATACTGTTAAAGTACATTTCAAAGTGTACAATAATATACGGATTTAAAGTGTTTTTTTATGGCTGACATTCATTCATGATGAACGTTTTCTCTTCTCTGAGTGCAGCAAAGCTAACTGACATTTGGCAGATGAACGACCTTGTGTAAAACCTTAAAAGTGGCCTAATGAAAGTCTTTAGGACAATTCAGTGCCAATCCACTGACCTGGTGCTTATATTGACTGACAGCAGTGCAGTCATTATCCTGTTCAATTTCACCAATGGCTTGGCAATGCACAAGGGTAATTAGATGGCAGTGCTTAAACTCAACTGTTGCGATATCTACCCCTTCACTTGCTTTCTTCAACCTAGGCTATTTATTGCCACTCGTTGCTTTCAGCGTCTCCATCCATTTCTCTGATTCTCACGACAGCTTGCTCGCAGATATGAAACCTGTGATTGACACACCAATTTCCTTTTCTGCCAGCAAACGCCAAAGCTACCGTTTCTCATAGTCTCTTCTCTTTCTGAGCCCGGGTTGAACCAATAAGCTGAAATATGACTAAAAAGACATATCAGGCTTGAGATAAAGTGCTAAAAGGGCTTCTGAATGTTAATATGTGATTAAAATGCGCTCTTTAAATTCGCTTTTGGCAGTCTGAAAGGCAGTAAATAGTCTGGGCTTAAATCACAAATTTGTTCTCTTCAAAGGTCATAGGGTTGAATAAAAGCTCTGAAATGGTAAGAAATGGAAAATTAGTCCTTTCCATGTTCATCTGGGAAATGAACCATCCTTCTATGAAAGATATGCTCTGTTCCAGTGAAAAATGGTTCACGTATGAAAATGAAGATTGCCTATCATTCCTGGTTTGTAAACTTTAACCTCACATGATATTCAGACTCTGAAATACACACTGTAAAAATAGTAGCCATTTCAAAGGAACAATAAGCATTTAAGGTTATCTTTGAATGTTAAGGTTAAGAATATGTTCATGTGTATATGTTCAAGATATAGATCATGCGCCTATATGAAAACATTTTTAAACAAAGCAATATATTTTGTTTCAACATTGGTCAGGTCCTAATTTCCTATGTCTCCTCTTCGCTGAACCTGTTACAAAGAGTTACTTGCTATTTTCTTACCTTACTCACCATGCAAACTCTTTATGCTACTTCCACTTCTCCACTTTAATCCTTTCTTAACTTTTTCTCCACTTGCTAAACAACTTTGCTGCTACTCAATATATAATATAATATAATATAATATAATATAATATAATATAATATAATATAATATAATATAATATAATATAATATAATATAATATAATATAATATAATAATAATTTACATAATATATTATATTATACTATTCTTCTGACTCCACATTTTCCTGTCCTAGTGTGACAGATATGCATTTACATTTATTCAATATGTTACCCATACACCAGAGATGGGCAATGAGGGCCGCAGCCATGCACAGTTTAGCTGTAACTTTCATGAAACACACCTGAATCTACTAATTTGACTGATCTGTATCTTATGTGCTTTACACAATTTATGTTAATTTAACTTGCATATGAATTTTATTTTTCATTTAATTATAATTAAGGTAAAATGTATTACTGAAATTGAGTTTAAATACACTTTTCAATACACTGTCAAAAGGATTGCGAATACATGTCAAAAAATGTTTAAAATTACATGTATACATTAAAATTGGGAATTATTGATAGTATATAAACGAATAATATATAAACTGACATTATTTATTGTATGGGAAAACACACATTTTAAATTAATGATGTCAAATGAACTCAAATTCATTTGTCTAATTTCGCTTTACTCTTTCCCCATGTCCCGTAAAAAAAAAAAAAATGGGGATTTAGACACACCTGAATAGCCAGTCTGTGCTATATATGCAATGAATGTCTAAATATAAAAAAATATCCATTGTCGACATGGGCAAAGGTTTAATGATGGACCATATTCAGGAAATGTTTGGACATGCCCGCTCTCGAACATTTCATACAGTTTTTTGTTTGCAAAAACAAAGTTATTTTAAAGGTGGATGCAACAAGTGTGGAAATTTTAGAAGAACAATCACGTCAAGATTCCACTTGCTTTATGACTGTGAGTGGGCAGGAACGATGAGAATTTCCATTGACATTGACACATCGTACTCACAGGTGACCATTGGACCTCAGTGAATAATGTCAACTACATCAGAGTTCTCATGTCAACTGACACATCGTAAAGGTACACGCTGAACATTTTCTAGAGTTTGCCAAAGAGAGGAATAATGTTAACTAACTTGTTTGTCTCAGCAACTGGCTGATTCAAAAGAAAGACTGAGGTGTATTAAATAAATGTATAAATTAATAAATTTTGATTAATTGCAATTAATCTGGATTAATTTTTGGAGGACAATGTGATTAATATTTGCTCAAAAGCACTTATTTGTATAATGCATAATTTAAAGTTCTCTATTACGAGTTCAAAAAGCTCATGTGGTGGTTTTAGTAGTCTGGAATAACAAGTTAAAATATTTGAAAGCCTTGTCTTATACCAAACGTTTATTTTTACATTACTTCACAACGCCTTTGAAAGATTCATCCAGGGACCATTTTAACGACCTCTTAAAAAAAAAAAGCTAATTGCTACAAATCACAATGATTGCCAGTGTGGCGTAGTTTGTTGCGACTAATTTATAGAGTGCATCGGAAAAGGAACACCTAACACCATTCCAGTACAACAGTTCGTCACCATCACAATATCAAATTTTGCCATGCAACTAATTGTCATGTGATTAATAAAATTTATTATGACAAACGATAATTTTGAATTTTATTTTTTATAATATTTTAAAATCAACTAATTAATTCACATCTAGATTTATCAGATTAGTTCAGATCAAAATGTTGATCAAATGTGTAAAAACAAGCATTGTCAACACAAGCTTTTAAATATAGTATATGGTGTTTATATCAGCTTTCATGAACACATTTACTGTCAATGTCATTGAATGCTAAAGAGACAAATTCATGCAAATGTATATTTAATGCTTTGGATATGAAAATTATCTTCAGTGCTACTGAAAACTTTTTTTTATTAATACATAAATGCTGTTAATTGCAAATTATTGCCATTGCAAGTTATGATTAGTTGCTTCAGCATTAAAAATGACCAGTAAAAAGGTTGCATCATTCTCTTCAAAGGGGCCATATTATGCAATATTCAAAGCTGTTAAAAATAAATATTTGAGACCTCTATACTAGCATTGCACCGTTAGTAACCTTCTAAATGCAATATAACTTGTCTTTGAATCCCTTTATATTATTTGCCTCTGCAAAGCGCACTGGTTACCCCGTTCCTCCCAGTCACACTTTTACCACGCCCCTTTTTGGGACTTGTAGTTCAGGAATCATGGGTAATGTAGTGCATAATGGTCGCAAGTCAAATGTTTTGTTTAAATGAGAATTAAGACTTTTCTGTGTGTCACCCAAATAAAGTGCATCAAAAAAGCTCATCACTTTGCAAGCTCATTTCTTCGATGCCCAATTAGCTTGACATTGCCCTGATGCCTATTACATTATAATCAACAGAAATAACACTTTCTCTGCATTGTTCTTAAGCACGGGTTCTTACTTACGGGTCAGGCAGCACACCCGACCTGCATAGAGATGAGCTGTACTAGCAATTAATCTGATTGGTCAGTGGGTGGAAGTAAGTACTATGGGCGTTGCCAGGAACATTGAGCTATCTCACTGAAAAATATAGGATTACATAAACATGTATTAAAGATTGTGAATAAAACGTGAGACATGTTTTTGATGAGGGAACAAAACTAAATAATGTCAGAAAATTTGATTTTGCATAATATACCTCCTTTGATATATTAATTTGGCAGTGACCAATCAACACTATAAGCTTGAAAATAAATCAGAGCCAGATTTAGAAAAAGCCACTTACTTATAACCTCATGCTTGGAAGTATACAAAATGTTATTTACAAACTACAGTCGGTGTAAAAAGCATCTGAGGTTGCTGACAGGGACCCAGAAGTATAAACACATCACACCAGTCCTGGCCTTTCTGTGTTGGCTTGCTGTGTTGACAAGTTGACCCTTGTTTTGGCAAATCTCCTTTTAAAACTACTGATTTACCAACACTTTTTGTAATGTAAAATATTTGACTACTTGACTGTTGTGGCTTATTAATTGTTTTATTGAATAACACTTTAAGCAACATTGTGCCACAGAAATACATATTACTTAGTTACTTACCATCTCTATACACAAACAACCATGATTATGAATGCTGACAGTGACAATATAAAGAAAAAAAAACACCCCTCTTAAGCACTTCCTTCTTAGTAAATGAAGAAAACTGTGGTAAGCTGAATGTAGATACATGATAAAGCAAATTATGCTTTGCCCACAGTCACTCTGGAAGCAGGGAAAACACTAAACTGCAAAAATCAATAGCAATTTATTCTCTCCTTGGACTCCAAACACAGCGGGTAAATAATCCTGCCCCCTTGCACTGGTGTCCCAGGAGAGGAACTCCACAGCGCTCTCTTCATTTCCCCACTCGCTCACCCTTGACATTACAGTACTCTCTTTCTGGCTGGGTTTATAAGCAGACCCTGCTGACCTCTTGATCACTCCCACTCTGGGCAGACATCCACTGTCAGTCTGGCTCTATATCTGCCTCCAGCAGAGGACGGCACAGGGAAAACATTAGCTCTGAAGCTAACATAACAGCCGCTGTTTCTGGATCTGTATCATAGATTACCCTCTACCGACCTTTACCAGACTTATTTTGGTTTATTTCCCCCAGATAATTTCTGAATGGTGAAAAGTTCTAACAGAAATAGAACTGAATACTAAACTTTTATAATGTGGTGAAAATGCAAAGCATGTTTATTTAAATCAGATTTACACCAAATATAAGGCTAGAATCACTTGACCTTTTATGTTCTTTCAAATTTAAGGTGCATTTCATGTAATGTTAGTCTTATGGAACCACCTAAATAGTGACCATACTGCTTTGGCATGTCACACCCAATGGTACATGTATATGAAGAGGATTGCAGTTTGCAGACGGTCTCTAAATCCACTCTTGAAGGTCAAACTTGAAATGTGAAGGTCCAATAGTTATATCTCAAGCAGGCCCTCCACATTCAACATTAAATCAATCAAAATCATTACAACAATTAAAGCCGTGCATATTTTCTTCGATGTTAAGTATTTTATTGAATACAACCATAAGGTAAGAGTTATTTTAGATTTAGTCGGGAGGAGGAAGACGTATATTTGCAGTGAGCACCAGTGAGATGCATATAAATTATTAAAATATAAAGTCACTTGATCAACAAAACCTGTTAATCTTTGTCAAAATGAGCAAATAAAAAAAAATCTAAATTATATTAACATTTAAATCAACACCTTCAGTGTGTGAATGTGGAGTGAACAAATAATGCTCTTAAAATTGTAAAGTGTCTGGAAAAGCGCTATGTAAATTGAAGGCATTATTAATATTATTATTAAATAATACAACATATTAAAGAAAACAGAACTACTTTAGGACCACAAGTACCAAAAAGGCCATAAAAGGCCAGTTTCTTTAGGCTAACAAAGTGCTATAACAGTGCTTCAAAAACAACGCAGAATCAGTGAAGAACCAAAAAGAGCTCAATGGATTCTTTATAGTGAAAAGCTGCTATATAGGACCTTAAACCTGCAAAGAGTCAGTAAAGAACCACTGAAAACCTTTTTTAAGAGTGTAGTCAGGTGTATGATCCACAGATCATACAGCTAATGATCATCAATGTCACAAGTAGCTAGAAACCCAGTCATGAACTGAAGATGAACAGCTGAACAGCTACATCCACAGAAGAACTGTGGTTAATTCTCCAACATGATTGGAACAACCAATCACCTGAGTTCCCTCAAAACTGTGTGTGGAAGAAATGCTGCTGTCTTTAAATTAATGTTTTAATGTTTTGATAGTCTTGCCAGAAAACACAAAGTAACCAATTATTTTAAGCATTTGTTCAAATTACGAGGATTTCATCATATCTTCTCAAAGTCAAAAGCCTCACAGCTCAGTCAATATAAAACAAGGTTCTACGTGACAAGACTATTGGCACAGACACTGTTCCGCTAGCAGCAGATGCTGAGGGCATTTGCTTCGATTCATACTCAATCTGCCAGACAAGCACAAGTCAGTTCTTTCAATCCAAATCCCTGTCTGGCGGGGATCAGCAAAGCACCATCCCTGTGCCCCAGAGACACACTTGAAAACACAATCAATACGTCTTCTTCAGACTCAGACAGAGAAGCTCCAATGCTTAGTTTCAGATTCAATACTGATAGCATTTACACCAGTAACCTGGGAGGCGCAAGTCTGAAAATAACACACTACTCTGCTATGTAAAAGCAGCAAATTAATTTTGATTTGTACAAACTTCTGAAAGACCTAAGCACGTGGCATAATTTAAATAAGTACTGAAATTCACTAACATCAACAAGTTTTCTCAAACTTTCTGTGAATCCACTGTTGATCAAACCTGACAGCAAAAACAACATTGTTTACTTATTATAGTGATGTGTTCAGGCATAGATAAAAGGTTGTTTGATTCCCATATTATTGTTGTTGATATGAGGTATGTGCTTGATTTGTAGACCAATGCAATTAGCAAAAATTCAGGTTTAAGTTGACAGATAATCGTCAGATTAAACAACCAATTGTCTTTAGGTTTTTTACAGAACAGCAAAAATAAACCAGCAGGCGCATTTTCATGAGTAGTTTCTGAATGATTTACAGCATAAACATGATAGTGGGTGACATGTATGAAGTATGGTGAGTTGCTGTGAAGGTACACTGACGCTATAACATTACATAAAACACCCTTATTTCGGGGATAAAAGCAGTCCGCATGACAAACAGCCAGCCACTGTAGTGTATGACAAATAACGTCTTACCAATCATTCTGCTAAATTTGTCGCTGTGTAGCTTTCTCAACAGCGTGACTTTGCTGTTTGTTGTCATACAACGTGCGGCGGCATTGACGTAATCTCCCGCCGCAAAGGTTTGTGGGAAATGAAGTCCGAAAATGAGGTTCACAAAAATAGCGGTCCACAAACATCGCGTGGAGGGATTATTTTTTTTTTTTAAAGCAGAAGTGGGTTTTTACAGACAAGAGATCTATGGAAATTAGCACCAAAAGTAATTCTTACATGAGGCGTGTTACAGTGAACAACTGACAGCTGTAGAACTGGTGCAAATGTATCAGCTGGCTTAATCAGACAAATAAAGAAACCATTTGTATTCCGTTATTACATGTAAAATTATGTGAGGTGCAGTGTTAAATTGCAAAATAAAATACTTTTGATCTGTATTAACTGTTTCTGTTCACTTTTTAAGTACAGTACTCTTTAACACAATCTGATGTAAATGATTAAAACAAAATTGAAATCCTTGAAAATTCAAAAGCAACTAAAGATATCCTTTAAACATTACATTAAAAAGTTAAAATCATGTGAATAAATCACTGCTACAATTAGTGACAATAATCCAAAGGCATTATTTCATGTCCAGTAAAACCAAGAACCTCAGCCAAAAGGTCAGAAAACTATACACCCTAGCAGTGAATGAACATGATTCTACAATAGTATTTCAACTCACAGTAACTTTAACTTTTCAGCAAGTCTGTCAAGCAAGGATCAAAAGAGGAAAATCGAAGCTCCATTCTCTCACAGAAATCATACAAAAAAATAGAGAAGTATCATGCATATGTCAGACATCACCATTAGCCTATCTTAAATACAATTGAGCAGTTGAAATTTAACCGTACCGCACCCTTGTTTAGAGTGAATCACAGAAATCAGCTCTTTATTACCTTAATGGTAAATTGCTGTTGACAATAAAGTGTATTTTAACATTTTTTTACTGTGCATCTTTACCATCTAACAACCATGTTCTGCAACACAACTTCAACTGGTGATTCAACCATGTCAGAAATTTTGAAGTAAAAAATTTCCTCTTAACTGAAGGGTTTACTATTACATTTCGCTGAGCCCTGAGATACCAGTGTAATACTAATTCATGTAAATTGACATACAGAACAAACATCAGGATTGCAAAAAGCAGTCTTACATGCATCCCATAGTTCAGTAATTTTATTTGCTTTGCTTTCCATTCTTCCTCTTTCAACCTACCCAAGACATGCTCAACGAAGTTCATGTCTGGTGACTGAGCTGGCCAATCCAGGAGCATCTTGATCATCTTCACCTTGAGGAACTTTGATGTGGGGATGGAGGTATGTGATTGAGCACCCTCCTTTTGCAAGATTTGGCCTCTTTTATTGTCTTTTTGTCACACATTTTTATGAGAGAGGGCAGTACGTCCCAATCCTCTTTTGAAAAAAGTATAGGGGTAAGCACAGGGCTCAAAAGCTCTTCAAATGAGTTCGGAGCATTGCACCTTTCAAACAAAGGGAAATAGTCCATTTCTCAGCAGTCACCTCACAAATTAATGGCTGCTAATTCCAGTAAACCAACAAAAGAAAGTGATATTTATACTAACTTTAAAATTGTTAGGGTACTGCTCAATCAATAAATGTTTGATGAGCAATGCTTATGTTTGATCCAGACCTTCATCTTAAGCATCCACTGGATGTAGTAGGAAGTGAAGTTGTTTTATGTTTTCCTAAATAGATGACGTGTCCATCACTTGCTTTTGAGTCATGGTGAAGGTTTAAAAATTTGGAAAAAACAATTGGGTCTCTAAAAGTCTAAAGTGTTTTTTTGGTGAAAGAAAGGTGTCCCTTCAAAGGAGATTCAGCTCTTTTGTGAACTTTTCTAAATGTCTAAAAATGTGTTTTTAGTTCTGTGTTTTTAATTTCTTTAATCATAATGAGATCTGCGTTACAAATGCATTATTCAGTTCAAAGACAGATTCGTTTAACTCTGGCAAATAGGATTTGGTCTTTCCCAGAATTCTTTTGACTGTTTGAAGATCAATCTAGCAGAGATGT
>SRMA01027358.1:0-152500 GCA_007224835.1 Danionella cerebrum
GTCTAAAAACTTTTGATTCAAAATCAGAGTTTTGATATTTTTTTTGTCCCCATGTCTGCAAATGGATTTTTTTCCACCGCGGAGGCTCTTCTTGAACTAAACTAATTTACGACCAGTCAAATCATTTTTACACATCAGCAGTAATTTTACCACCAGATTCAGTGTTATCTACCGCCAGATTCATTATTCTCTTTTGAATTAATTCTGGCCAATGCCCCTCGATTATGGCTAAATCGCAGATTCTACAACTTAATGGTATAGTGCCAAAAGTGATCCAAAACCACAAGCTGCTAACTATAGATTCCATCCCCTTTCTTTCCATACAGTCTTATTCCCTTTCAGGGGTCACCCGACCCACATCGGGCGAGAGGTGGGTGTACCCTGGACAGGTCACCAGTCCGTCACAGGGCAACACACACGTTCACACCTAAGGGGAATTATTCAATTAACCTAACCACATGTTTTTGGGATTGTGGGGGAAACCGGAGTACCCGGAGGAAACCCGTGTAAGCACAAACTCCTTCCTGGAAGGTCACCGGCGAACTATAGATACCTCAAGTGTGAAATAAAAAACAAATGATACTTTTTAATTCCAATGCGTTAAGCCTACGATTCAATTGTAATCTATGCTAAAAGTGTTCTAAAGAGACCCAAGAACAGTGTCTTAGGCTCCACCTTTCATTTACTGGGGGCTCATTGTCACAAACATTGTTGATTTAACATTTTAAATGTAATAAAATGCATGTAGTCTTGGAAATTGATTGTAGAGTTCATGATGTTGTGTTTGCAGGTGCGTTTCCCGTCTCACTTCAGCTCAGATCTCAAAGACCTGCTGAGGAATCTTCTCCAGGTGGATCTGACCAAACGCTTCGGGAACCTGAGGAACGCAGTCAATGACATTAAGCAACACAAGTGGTTCAACACCACCGACTGGATCGCCATCTACGAGAGAAAGGTGAAACAATGCTCAAAGTCTTGTTGTTGAATCTTTTTTTTTATTTCATTTTCTCTGACTACAGTTATTCTCAACTTTCACCAGGTGGAGGCGCCATTCATCCCAAAATGCAGAGGTCCAGGAGACACTAGCAACTTTGATGACTATGAGGAAGAAGACATCCGTGTGTCCGTCACAGAAAAATGTGCAAAAGAATTCTCTGAGTTTTAATTACTGGACACATCAAAGCTAGACACCTGCATATATTCATACTTTCAACCAGTGAACACAGGGTGGTGCAAGAAAAGGGATGGTTTTCAACGTTAAAAAGATGACCACCAGAGCAATCTGCATCAGTTTGCTGGGATCCTTTCAAATGCAGCATTAAACCAATGGAAATCATATGGGCCCAGTTATTTTAGCCCAGCTGCTTCAGTCATGCAACAACTGCATTTAACTAGTGATTTACATTTATTTATGGCAATTGTTTCGATTGAAATGGACAAGTTGCTCCAACTTGAGGACCGTTTTCTTTGTGCAGCACCCTGTGTGCGTATAAATGTGTGTATATGCAAATGTGTGTGTGTGTGTGGTCAGATACAAGGATGTGCTTGCATTCTAAAGACACGGGCGCCAGAGAGCACATCATTCTTCAAGTACTTCCTTCATTCCCTCAGTAAGCGTCTTAAACCAAATTCTTTTCATCACACACTGGCACATTTTTTTCATTCTGGGACCCCCAAATTCTTCTTGGAGTGAATTTACATTCAGCTGTAGATTGGCGAAGTTCCACTTCTATCACCCCTACCTACGTTCACCCCCTTGCCCTTGTAACTGAAGGATAAGAGGAAGGGTTGAGAATGTACGTCTATGAATCGGGACGCCCATACAAAGCCTTAAAAGTTTTTGAAATTCGAGACATGTAAACGTAATCAAAGAATGGCGCGCCATCCGTGAGTCTATTGTGTAACACCAATGTTAGCATGGCCATAATGGGGTATTAGAACTAGCGGATTTTTCTGGGGGTTTCTGTGTCTGATTTAAATTTATAATTTTCAAACTTTAATTAATGACAAAATTACTTATATTTGTAGATCTCGTTAGTCAGACTGATTGCAATCTTTGCCATTTGTTTTGACCTGTGCCTCCAGATATCCCTTAGAATGGAGGGCTATGAGCCCCTTCATTTTAGCTTTTACCCTTCAGTCAAAAAGAATTCACACATTTTTTTTTGCCCGAATGTGCAAATCAGAGTTAAGGCTAAGGAGTATGCAAACCGAGTGTTTTTCCTATTCGCAACTGAATCGAAATTCTACAGAATGCTCACGTTGACGCTAGTTGCTAAGGGTTATTATATTATAGAGACCTGCTATCATTTGCAATCTGTAAACCTGGGATTCTCTAAAGCTGGGTTTATACTCTTCGTCATTTACTGTCTTCTGTGCGTAACCTGCAAATGTAACGGACCTGTGATTGCACCTTAAGGAGGTTATTTCTTAAGACATTTCATCAAGTGCTCATTATGGCAATAATTGGAGGACTCTTACACATTTTCCCCTTAATTCTGCTTTAGTTGGCTGTATATTAGAGAAGGGGGTGATTAAAGAGATGGGAATCAGGTCAATAGCCATGTTTCCATCTAGAGATGGGAATTAAACTGGAATAATACCTAAAATATTTGCAATTCCATTAAACGAGTCCAAGATAACAGAATAGTCGCTTCCTGATACACTGCCATCAAATGTCCAAAAAAAAGGAGATCTTTTTCGTATATAATAACTTGCTGCCATCTTTAAACACGTAGGAACATTGCAATATAGTGCGTTATCTGTTCTTTGGGAACGCAGCCGTTAACAGACTTTGGTTTTGGAATTTTAGAAAGACCAAAGCAATATTTCAGATGTGCAATAAAATCGGTCGGTTTGTTATACCACTAATGTCGCCGCATCTTGCCCCAGTTCCACCAGAAAAATGCTTTTTGCCAGTGCATTGGGATTTATTTGGCAAATGCATTTCCATCAAAGTTTATGGGCATTTTTTCTTATTGGATAAAAAGTTTATCGCACTAAGTTGTGCGCATTTTCAAAATGTATGCACATCTTACTGTTTCCATCATGGGTTTTTAATGTGATATTCCAAAAATGTGCATGAAAATAGGTGAAGGGATGGGTGGAACCGCAGCGGTGATTCTAGTCCACTTTCCAGTGGATGAAGTTGGAATGAAAAAATTATTTAATATCTATGGGTTTTACTTAGATGACCGTTTCATCAGTAAATTTGGTTGAAGGATCTGTAGCTTTAATCATGTAAATGGTATGATTATATAATTAGCTTTAGAGCAAAAACTATTCTCTATGGTACCACAGGTTTTGACTACTTAAGAGTAAAAACTCTCCCACCCCCAAGAAAGAATATTGTTCGGTTGTATATAAAATATGATAAATTAATGTCAAATATAAATTTTTTTTAATGACTCCAGTCAACAATTTTCAAAATCTACTGATTTTAGTGTTCAATACATTTCCTAAAGACAGACTCTTAAGTATTTAGTTATATAATCATCTTTTGTTATGTTACATTTTTTAATGACAAAAGAAGTGTAGTATTTTGATGGAGTGTGTTACTGTTGTGTTCTATGGAGGTCAATGGTCAGAAGTAAAAAAAAAAAATTTAAACCTTCACAGTATAAGTAGGAGACGGATGAACCAAAGTTTCAATATTTGATGAAATAAAATGACAACGCAACATTTTTCCAAGCATTTCTGAGCTGTAGACCTAGTTTAACCGGTAGAAGTCCAAGTATTTTTTAAGTGTTGCGTCAATTTGATGTAATGAGCATTTTTCATTACATCATACAATAATTCCACAACAAACCTGAAATTGTATATAAAATAAAAATGATACATTTTGTCATTTCCTTACTGCAAAATTGAGAACAATTTATTTTTTATGTTTTATAACAAAAATCAAGTGTTAAAATAAAATGCAAATGCATTAGTTCCCCAAAAAGCAAAGACACGAACAAAACAATGTCAAAATTATAGCAAAAAAGTTTCAGAAGTGACTAGAATTAATCACTCCAAGAAGCAAATACCCTTCAGCTCTTAGACGATATCTTCCAGTAACTCCACGATACGATATATTGTTACACCTCTAGTAATTGCTCTACTGAATGGAGAAGAAATATTTGCATCGGGGGGTGGGGACTGTCTCTTTAAATGTGCCAGTGTGTGTTAAAAGCACGACCAAAAGCTTGGTGTGTGATCAGCAGAGCAGGTCTTAAACGCCTCGGATTTGCCTTAGAAACAACAATAATAATATTTCAGAATGCTGTCATTAAACCTCATCGCAGCATGAAGGCTCCTGCACACACTGACAAATGTCATTAGCAATACAACATTATCCTTTTTTATCATTTCTGGGCATTGATTTCCGTTATGCAAAGGTTTTATTGGGAACCGAAAGGTGTCAAAGGGATGGTTTAAAACGTGGGAGTTATTTATCTGTTACAAACATGCATGAGCTTCCTCTGTTGGACGTAAACGATGTTGTTGCAAGTGTTGGAAGCTGGTAGCCATTGACTTCCATAGCGTTCCATAGCACATATATATTTCGAAGAATGTTGGATGTTGTACCCCTCACCCCCAGACCGTGGCAGTCAATGGAACTTGTTTGACATGCTTCACATTTTCTCTGTCCTAGAGTCGAATTGTAATAATTTGGAACCAAAGTTGGGATCGACTTTAAACAATTTGAAAAATGTAAATTAAATTTTTTGTTATTTTCACAGTGAGGAGATTCTATTAAGGTTCTCACGTCTTTGTTACTCTTTTGTTTATTTTAATATCCGGTGGTGTTTTGTTATTTTATTTTTCAGAGCGATGGTCACTCAAACATGAATATCATGACATGAATACCTATAATAAGGAAGACACATTTGACCCCTGGCTGATTGTGATTTTATTTTTTTCATTTTAGTTTATTTCAAAAGTAAATTTTGTTCCACTCCTATTAGCAGATGGTTTCCCAGTGATTAAGGGTTCAAGCTTACGTGTGGGGTTTCAAACCTTCAGCTCCCTCCTTAGCTACATTTTCCAGAACACTCCCAAGATCACAATCTGCTTCTATTTATCAATGGGTTTGTTTGTTTTTTACTGCAAAGCCCATCCACAATACATTTCCATTGCAGTTTAAGAGACTCAAAGTCTCAGCGAAGTTCCTGTTTAAGAGACACCAAGAGCTAGCTACATTGTGGATAGTTAGGGGGTGAATACGTGTGAGTATTTTGATTTAGCATGAAATTATGGACTTCTTTGGTTTGGCAATCAGCAGAGGGTGGGTTATATCGGATCACTAATGTGGCTCCTCCTGTGGGATCTTTGCTTTAGCGTCGCTGTTACATGGACTGTGAGAAGAACACTGTGGCTTTGCAGCCCTCAGTGGAAATCCCTTCGTTCTAGAGCCACTGTGAATACTGCTTAGTGTCCGGATCACTCCCGCGGGCAGTTCTGCATGTTCATCCCATTTTAGGACAAACAGAATACTCGAGTGGGTGATCATTATTGGCATTAGGAATTCATGACTGATTTTCATTTTTGTGGTGAAGCAGTTGTTTGAGAAAAGTAAAACTGCCACACATCTGTGTTTATTATTTTTTTCTCTCCAGCATTGGTGGTGTTCATTTGAACGAATGTAGAGTTGAATCTTTTGCTTTAAATTGTAAGGTACAGACGAATAAGAAAAAGCAATGTCACAAAGGCTGAAAGAGACCGGGGGATCAAGCCTCTTTTGTACCACGTATATTATTCAGTTATTCTTTGGCTCGTAATGCCTATATGCTTTATTTCTTATAAATGTTTTTATTTATATACACACATTAGAAAGATGCTAATAAATTTTATTTTTAAGACTGGTTTTGCTTATTTGCATTCTTAATGTACGTACCATGCATCGATGCTTCATTTTGTTCACCCTGAGTCCTGGGCCTTACAATTTGCTTTAAAGGGGGCAATACGTATTGAGCCTGTTAGTGGCTTCTATAGTGATTTTATAAGAGTAGTCAAAAATCTAAATTTGGACGTTCTTGAATAATAATAATAATAAAAAGAGTTTATTTTCATGCCAGTGATAGTCATACGAGTCAAGGCTGGCCAAGAAGGGGCTGATTTTTAAAAAAAATTTCTTTCAAATGTTTTTTTTTTTCTCCCCCAGAAGTGATGTCATCCACAAAGCAACACCTTCATTTGTGACGTCCAGAAACAAACTGGCATGAGCCTTACAGAGGCAAAGACTGAGCAAGCAACACAAATGTTGGTATATAAGAATTTAGTATACCATAATGAAACAGGCTCTTTCATTTAATGAAACTGTGTTGAACAGAGCTGTTTCTTAGGCCTGAAAACATCAGAAATATTGTATTACAATAATTGTATTTAAAAAAAAACCTCTCCCACTGTTGAACGTGAAAAACAAGCTGTATAACAGGCTTGTACTTCCAAGGGGCATCTGTTTTCAGCACAAGATGGCACCAATTTAGGGTCTGTAAAATGAAACTGGAAGGCGGGGCATTTTCTCACATATAAATTTAAACACCTGGCAAGTTATGTCGTAACTTGTAATGTTATTTTAAAACCAAAAGTATCAAAACTAATAACCATTTTGAAACCCACCCATTATATTTGAAATTAAAATTAGCCAATAGCTGTGTTGGGTCATTCCTGCTTGATTCAAAACAGTTGGTGTAATTGGCAATCGCACCGTTGCGTGCAGAGACTTTTAAGGGTTAATTGGGATTTTTATTAAGTTCTTCCCATTACAATTGATGAATATAATATTATATAATAAAATTAACAATATTTACATTTCTAAATGCATCAGTCACTGAACAGTTTGTTTATTCTTAAACCTCCATCTTTTTGTCTATAACCTAAAAAAATGCTTTTAAATGAAAATTTCACAGAGCACAATAAAAGTCCCTGTTTTCTGTCCGTCAGCTTTTAAGAAACCCAAGCCACGAGTTCTTTAGGATCAGAGCTAAGCGATTCCAGTTCAGTCCGGCAGGTGGCGGTGTTGTAGCTTACATTAGCAGAGTGCAGAGCGGTGTTTACCAAGCAGCAAACCCCTGTTATCCCTTGTGGTGCAATAGAAGTTGACGGATTCTGCAGTTCAATGCCTGACCGCTAGAGGAGATCAACTTTCTGCTTTATCAGTTCTAATGTAACAGCTGTGTTCCTTTCTACAGAGACTTACTTGGATTTCAAAGGTAAAGATGCACACAGCTCCACTCTTTCCTTCTACGTTGTGCATCCAAGTGAAGTACCCTTAAGCAAAGCATCGACATGCCAGTAGCTCCCTGGCACCGTAACTAACCCCTCCCACTGCTCCAGCTGTGTGTTTAGTATTCACTGCCGTGTGGGTGCACTTGGATGGGTTAAATGCATTACCTATATTTCAAATATGGGTCAATTACTGTAGCTCCACTCGTTACTTCAGCTTCAAGGTTATTCCACACTAGTCCTAGTTTAACCTTAAAAACACGTTTTGAGAAATTAATATATTGAAAATAAATAATGTGGAATATTCTTGATGATATTCTAGAATATTCGTTGGCTGTATGTATGAGGTCACTTCCTGCTGCAGAATCAATTTGGGGCCAATGGAGAACACCATTGATCCTGATCAAATCTCCAACTCTGTAGGAATGCTGCTCCAAATATTCAAGGAACCTCCCCAATGCCTGCAGACATTGATCCTGCTCTCAATGAACAAACTGCTTTCTGCTGCAGCCAAATAGATCACATTTTTACTCATCAGTCCAGAGCACCTGCACTCCTTTTCCTTTATCCAATTTCATATGTTTTCTTGCATACTTAAGTCGCTTTTACGTCTGAGACATGTCTTTTGGCCGCAGTTCTTCCACGAAGACAAATTTTGACCAGTACTCTCCAGACAGAACCTGGGTCCCACTGGTTTCTGCCAGTTTGAGTTGACAGCACTGCTGGATATCTTTTGGTCTTGCAGTTAGCTTGACGTGTCGTGTCCTCGACCACTGCATCCACGCCTGTTTCTTTGGGCTTCTTGAACCTTGAACAACACATTTTGGACTAAATGTTTGTCTGAGAGAGACCTTGTTGATGCAGCATAACTACCTTGAGTCTTGTTGCTGTGCTCTTGATAAGACATTGTCTTTCTCAACTTCCCTTTAGTAGCAGAGTCTGGCCGTTGATGTTTTTGTTTCAATTCATGACTGGGTTTCAACCTACGTGTGACACTGAAGATCATTAGCACCTTTCTGGTTTAAGTCCTGCAACATACACCTGATTATAATCATAACATTGTACAAATGTAACTATATTCTGAATTTTCGATCCGAAGGTTTGAGCTGGATTTCAGGAGCGTAGAGGTCCATAGAATATGTGCCTCATCAAATATAGATTTTATTATTGTTTTAGCAGAACTATTTGCAAAACTAGTTAGTTACTTAATTCTGTATTTCTTTTTGTTTGTGATATTTTGTTTTAAATTATTAATGTATGTTAATATGTGTGTATATATGTATATATAATTTAAATTTTTTTAATTAATGTATTTTTTTTTATATATAACAATGTTCGTCAATGTTCAAGCCTGTCGTCTTTCCCACCCCATTCTCTTTCTCCGCCTCTCTTCCTGTCTCCCTCGAATTTGTTCAAAAAATTAAATTCCAAGTATTAAATTTGGTCATTTTTTTACTGCAAAAATTGAGAAAGGACAGTCCCCCTCCTCAAAAAAAGCAAAGACGAGGTCAAAACAATGTGAAAACAGGTGAACCTCTAACTAAACCGTTTACACTGTTCCGAGCACTTTTGTGCCATTGTCAAGTCAAGTCAATTTTATTTATAAAGCACTATTAATATAGCGACAGCTATCCAAAGTGCTGTACATGAGGTATACATAAAAGCATCAAGGAATAAAACAACATTCAAATACATTTATAAAACAAAACAGTAACTGCAGAATAGAGATAGGCGAATATAATAAGTACATAGTATTCATACATTCTAATATAAGATTTACATATTAAGCATGGAGACAATTAAAAGAAAAGTTAAAAAGCTAGAGAAAATAAAAAGGTCTTAAGACTAGATTTAAAAGTGCTAATATTAGAAGAGTCCCTAACGTGAGCTGGTAAATCGTTCCACAGACGGGGAGCTGCAATTGAAAAAGCACGATCTCCCTTGGTCTTTAAATGAGAGCGGGGCACAGAGAGCAATAAACATTCGGATGATCTTAGTGATCTGGCACAACATCTGGGGACAAGGAGGTCTGTTAGATACTCTGGTGCTAGGCCATGTAAGGCTTTATAGACAAAAAGTAACACCTTAAATCTTACACGATATTCAATCGGTAGCCAGTGCAGTGATGCAAGAATGGGTGTAATATGATCCCTTTTTCTAGTTCCCGTAAGGAACCTGGCCGCAGCATTCTGGACCAATTGTAATCAACCTAGTGATGATTTGGAAATGCCAAGATATAAAGAGTTGTACTGCGTTTTGAAAAACGCTGGCCATTTCACAGGTCTTGTACTTCCAAGGGTTATCCCTTCTATTTCACTAGATTGTACTGCTGGCAATGGCATATCAAATAAATTCGAAATACGATTACACATTTACTCGTTTAATTTGAATTATGTTGCAAATCACATACAGCAACTCTTTTAATTTTCATTCTAAACCAAATATATTAAAATGAAAATCGCATCGTTCCTTTAATGCAAAACAGGCGCTGTGATTGGCACACGGTGCATGCAGAGACTTATATAGAAGTATATTTAAACAGAACAATGTTTCCATTTTATTTTTCATTATAAAGTACACAGTAAAATCCTAAGAGTTAAATTAACTCTACTCGGAGTGTATTTGGTCCCACTCTATATAGAGTTAAACCGACTCTGAGAAAGAGTAATTTAATAATCTATTTTCTTCAGGTTTTTCCAAATCTGCATGGAAAATGCAAACTAAATATTAACTATTCAGAGAGGGACCAAGTCCACTCCAGAAAGAGTAAAAACAGACAAAAATAGACTGTTTAGTTCAAATAGACTTATTTAAATAACTCTCCTTCAGAGTTGGTTTAACTCTATATAGAGTGGGACCAAATACACTCTGAGTAGAGTTAATTTAACTCTTAGGACTTTACTGTGTAGAGTAACTTTTTTGTTAAGTTGAAGTTACTTCAAGCTGTATGTTTTTAATGAATCTTTTTTCAGCCTGGATCAGTTCTTCTGTGGTCTGAGGCGTATGAAATGTGCACTTTGGTGTTTTGGAGTCTTTAAACAACTTCTTCCTTCCTTTAAAAAATTCATTTGAGGTTTAGTGTAGAGGAAACGCTGGTGAGGCAGAAATCGTAACGTTAGCATGATTAGCAATGCTAATGAGATTTTTGAAACTGAAGCCATGGGAGAAACTGAAGCTGAACTGTTTCAATCCTCTGTGATTCAGCTCAGAGCTACAGGAGATCAAAGCCCTCTCTCTCGCTCAGACTGCGAAACACCACCCCTCCTCTCCCCTTCTCTCAAATCCCCCTGTTCTCCGTGTCCCAGATTCTGAATTCCCTTCTATGGGAAGCACTGGATGTGTGTAGGTGTGTGTGTGCTTCTGTAAGTGTGTGTGTGTTAGCACATCTGTCTCTGTTTGCAGTGCATATGTGTGTGATTCAGGCTGAAAATGAACATCTTGAGCAATTACTGGCAAATAAATGGAGCATGATTGAGATTCTGCAAACACTCAGTCAGGCGGACGCTACGGGTTCTCTCTATCTTTCTGTCTGTGGATGAATTAACAGCAAAATCAAGTTACGAAGTCGGGAAATGGAAAAGCAGCATTTTCTAATTCCATACTTGAGATTTGGTTCGGTATGCCCTTATCAAGCCTCGTTGTCGGGTAAAGATGAAGAGGAAGATTGTTCACTCCATGTTTTTAGTAGTTTCTGTATAAAAGAACCTAGAAGTTAGAAAATATTTTCCCTTAGTAGCGATATCTACACTCACTGGCCACTTTATTAGGTACACATGTGCGTTACCAGCAACTTAATGCATTTAGGCATGTAGACATGGTCAAGACGATCTGCTGCAGTTCAAACCAAAAAAAAGAGAGAAAATATCTTTCGGTGGGCACAAATGTGTTGTTGGTCAGAGGTGAATGGCCAGACTGGTTTGAGCTGATGAGGATCAGTAACTCCGATAACCACTCGTTACAATCGCGAAGAGCATCTCTGAACACACAACACATCGAACCTTGAGGCGGATGATCTACAGCAGCCTCCATCTGATGAGTCTCGATTATGTCGTCCACAACATAAAAGTGTGGATTTCCCTGCCTCAGCGGTTCAGGCTGGTGGTGGTGGTGTAATGGTGTGGGGGATATTTTCTTGGTGCACTTTGGGCTCATGCTGATGAGACGGGATGGCTCACATATAAAAATGTGTGCTCAAACTTGCTCTTCTGTTTGTTTGTGGACCTTGCTAAGTGCATGGTTATCTTGAAACAGGAAGTGGCTATCCACAAATTGTTCCCACAAAATCTGGGGGCCTGGAATGGTCCAAAAAGGTTCCTTTCACTGGAACTTTTGCTGCTT
The DNA here is from genome assembly GCA_007224835.1 of Danionella cerebrum. Classification (NCBI taxonomy): domain Eukaryota; kingdom Metazoa; phylum Chordata; class Actinopteri; order Cypriniformes; family Danionidae; genus Danionella; species Danionella cerebrum. The sequence continues at coordinate 11,548 of SRMA01027358.1, forward strand.
TTCCACCATACTCTACGTGGCATGAATCTACGTGCTCTTGGGGGATTTTCTACAGCACTCTGTACTATTTCACTGTTCGTTTCTCACACTTTTTTGGATAAGGTTCTAAAAGCAAGCTATATTATGCTAATATGATGCTTTTCTTTCTGATTAGGACAAAAAGCATGAAGCAACATCCCGTTGACTGCTAATTGTGGGGCTCGCTGATTGGCCCAAAACGAATAGCCTCTACATGAGACCAGGTAGAGCCACTTAGCTTCATAAAAATGACCTCTTTTGTTCCGTTGTTGTGTGTGCCATGCATTGAACATTTCTTCTATTTGGTTTTAATGGTGCGGTTGTGGATTTTTGTTGCGTTTGTTATGATCTCACCAAGCAGAACTAGAATGATGTTGCAGAGTGATACGTTTTGAGTGACAAGTCTTAAACCAAGCCCTCTCAGATCCAGTACTGATAATTGGTGGAAACCCAAAGGCGAACTGTCTCTAGTAGAATCGTGCGTCACAAAAATGCAGTAGAAAAGCAGCTAAACCCAGCTATTGAAAAACAATCGCACGTCATAATCCCCCCTCAGGAAACTTCTCAAGTGCTGTTCTCCTCGCAGACACTCAACTCAGACTTGTCAGATACAGCTGTGCTCATAAGTTTGCAAAATGTCTTATTTCTTGGCCATTTTTTAGTAAATCTGAACACTTTATTTCCCAATCATAGTTAATTGTTTTTATTTGCAAACGGCTGTGTTCACTCTTTAAATCATAATCATTGTTCATATTGATAAATGATCAAAAAATCTGAAAACGCACCAGGGAGTACCAAGACTTATGAGCTCAACTCTATCCTTGTGTTCTAGAGTCAAATTGTGCATGAAGCACAGAAAAAGATAGGCTCAAAATCACCCTGAGGTGGCTGAAAACAAAGGGTTAAATTCTTTGTTACAATAACACTTTCTTACAATAACAGATTCATTTTTTGTGTCCGTACCAAAGCAAGTGTGATTTTTTTTAAGGCAACCAGAGCAAAAAAAGTGCACAGCGTTAGTGGAATCCTAATCCTCACTGTGACGTATGGAAGACTACAGAGGGATTTGCTCGGTTCGAAATGGCGAAACTACTGGTGCATTTCTGGAAACCAGTCCCTTTTAAACCACCAGCTATGGATCTGCTGAAGTTAATGCATTTTTTTTGTTATTAATTGTATTCTAGAAAAGAAAAAGCTGTGTTTTGGCCTCATTTGGATGCTCAGTTGTGAAGCGATACACAAAATAATCGTTTTGAAGAGGTTACAACTATAAACAAAAAAGTGATCAATTGTCAAATCTTTTTTAAAATTAAAAACGTCCTTCAGTTCAGAGTCATTCATGTGTTTTCTGATGCTCTGAATGTAGGTCAGAGTAACACACACCGAGATCATCGCATTAGAAACGCAGATTACGCAATGCACAGCCACCACTGAGCCAGCATGTCTATATGATATTCTACACTAAACTGATCATTTTGCTACGTCTGAATATTCTTCAATTACGACACGGGACATGCATTAACCCAAATGACTGCGCTTGAGACGACATACGAGTAGGAAAGCAGATATTTTAAAGATGGAGATGGAATCCAGGGGAATGCCCACTCTTCCCCCGGCTCATATACTGACATTTAAAAACCCCAGAAAGTCAGGAAACCATGAGCATGTTCAAACGGCTTCATGAAGGGTTAAGTGCTTTGATTCCTGTGCACAATCAGCTGAAATAGCAGCGACTTTACTCCCACGTTATACTCTCAAAGCAATCACACAAGCTGCAATAAAAGTGAGTCTGATGTATTGCGTTGATGGATGGAGACGTTTATTATTCTAGAAAAGCAACTCATGATTGAAATATCACAATCTGGGAAACATTGGTTCATGCCAAAGGCACTAATGCACACTGACCAATTATTACATGTAATAACATGCACAATTATTGGCTGGGAAAAGCTTCTGCCAATCAAAAAATGTAAATGTATTTGATTTAAATAAATGATGCAGGCCTGGATCACCTTTTTTATATCCTCAGGCAGTTTTGCATGGAGGAGACTTCTTGGTGAGCTAAAATTCCCATTTGCAAAGATGAACCTAAGGTGGAATGAAACGTAAGCACTTACTGGCCACTTTATTAGGAACACCTGCTCAACTGATTGTCAACTCAAATTTCGTTTCAACCAATCACAGTGTTGCAACTCATTGCATTTGGGCATGTAGACATGATCAAGAAGATCTGGTGCAGTTCAAACTGAAGATGAGAAGGGGGAAGATTTAAATACGGGCTGGTCTGATATTTCAGAAATCTACTGGGATTTTCACGCTCAACCATCTCTAGACACTACAGACTTCTGTGGGCTAATTCTTTGTAGATGCCAGAGGTTTTATGAGAATGGTCTCTCAAAGAACCACTGTTACAATCGAGGTCTGCATGGAGCATCAATGACACATTGAACCTTGAGGCGGATGGGCTACAGGAGGAGAAGACCACACCAGGTGCCAGTCCTGTCAGCTAAGAACGGGAAACTGAGACTACAATTTGCTCAAGCTGCAATAGAAGATTGGAAAAATGCGTTGATGAATCTCAAATTTAATAGGATGGATCCATCCTGCCGTGTATCAACAGCTCATGCTGGTTGTGGTGGTGCAAAGGTACAAGGGATATTTTTTTGCCACACTTTGGGGCCATTATTAGCAATGCTGCTGACCACACCCATCCCTTTGTGACCACGGTGTACCCATGTTGTGAAGGCAACATCCAGCAGGTTAACGCTCAATCTCATAGAGCTTGAATAATTGGACAGGTTTCTTGACCATGACAATGAGTTCCCTAATGGTCCTAAAATTGTCTCCAGATCACCTTTGGGATGTTGTGGATTGGGAGATTCGCATCATGGAAGTTGACCGACAACTAAGTGATGTCATCATGTAAATATAGGCCCAACTCTCTGAGGAATGTTTCCAGCACCCTGTTGAATATATTCCACGAAGGATTAAGGCAGTTCCGAAGGTAAAGGGGTATCTCACCTGGTGCTCGCAAGGCGTACCTAATAAAGTGGCCGTGACAGTGGATTTAACAAGTTGTTTTGGCCTTTTCCCAAACAGCCTCCATCCTTCAAAATAAATACAAGGAATCGACTTTTAGTTCAAAGCAACGTTTGACATGGTTTTTACCTTTCCGAAGCAGTGTTCGATGAGTCAAGGAGCATTTCAGCATCCCTTCTAAATGTAATCTTCCATTAAAGCTGTCGGGGAAAGGAGCTTAGCAATGTTTCCCTGACAAATCCACTGCTAAAAGCCAGAGAAGTGTTTTTGTGACCCCTCACCAGATTAACACTCCAGCTTTTCACTGCCTGCAGACATTCAAAGAAACGAGAATCATGCGTGAAGTGATTAATACATTTTCATTTCATTTACGTTTTCTTTCAGGATCGTTGCTCCTGGTGAAATGTTCGGTTTGGTATAAATGTAACGATAAAGTGCAGTGTGGGCTTTTAGTTGCCGAGGCTCGCCGGTGACCGTCTTGGGAGGAGTTTGCATGCTCTCGTCGGTATAGTGTGGGTTTTCTCCCATTTCCATTCCCAGGTTACCCATTAGTGGGCCTTTTAGAGCATTTTTTTATACTTCACCATTTTTTGTGGCAATTTTGATCATTTTTAGTCAGTGTTGTAATAATAGTGTCGAGGACATTGACGTTACTAAATATCTCTTACATCACACATGATCTGTTTCAATGTGTGTTTAACTGTTTTATTGCAATTTATTATACATCTAAAATTCTGAAAAGATTGATCAAAAAGACAGGAAGAATTTTTATTTAAATTCAAAAGGTTTATTTTTTTGTTGTTGGTACCTAAGTGACTTAGAATGACTTTGTACGGCACTCTTTTTAGCAGCTTTTAATGAATATTTTTCCATTAGATTATTCAATAATCCTAAAATTGTAAAAAAGATAGAATTATTCAATTTAAAATTATTAATAAATAAATTTTTCCATCCAACAGTTAAAAAAAATCATAACCCCCCCCCCCCCCCAAAAAAAAACAAAAACAAAGAAAAGGTAAAAATAATGTGAAATTTTTTTGCTTTCCTATAAACCTTACACATTGTTCCAAGCACTTTTTGTTACATTGTGCTTTTTTGTGCCAGAACTTTGAAAAACACAATCCATATAACAGGTATTGTACTTCCAAGGGTTTTCTGTTCTTTTTATCACTTGATGGCACTGATAGCTCCGATTTGGGGGCTGTAAAATGAAACTGACAGACATCTTCACTTGAATTATCTTGCAAATGATGTGTTATGTTTGTTTAAACCAAAAATATCATAGCGAATAACCCTTTTGAAACCTACACATTATATTTGAACTTTAAATAAAAAAAGGTGGGTCGCATCATTCCTACTTAATTCAAAACAGCTGGTGTGATTGGCACACGCACAATGACGCATGCAGAGACTTTTAATCCAATTGGAATAGAATTTTTCACTGTCTGTCCAAAAGAAACAGCAAAAATACCTTTCAGCAAGTTATTTTACCCAAACTGATGCCATGAGTTGCCTCCCATTTCTTCGAAAAACATATGGAAAGATGTACGTTTGGTTTTGAAGAGAAACTATTACAATTGGGTTAAGAACTGTCCAATACATTATCAACAGGTGGAGGATAGATGGGACCCGTTGTCTTCAAGATCTGAAAAAAAATCTTCAATGATCGTGCAGTACAACAGTGTGGCTTTTTTTTCGGCCAGGCAGTAAAATTCTGCTATAGCATTGCCTAAAACAGCAAAATAAAGCTATTGTGTCAAGTATTTGTGCTGCTAACATCGCACAGTAGAATTCTGTTCTAAAGTTAGTGGTTTGTTTAATGAATTTTTTGACTGTTGCACAATGAACAGGCAGGAAACAAGGTGAGTCCAGTTTTCCTCTTTTGCTGTTATATCCACATTATTTGCCTCGTGCTCTGTTTGGTTTGGTTCAAGAGCCCCGGCAGCAAGGTGACTATGAGGTGTCAGATGCTAAAAAGAACATGTTGCTATTCATAACAAGCACATTTCTTTGATAAAAAGGTCATTCTCCATGTTTGCCTGGAATTCTGAATGTAATTAAAAGAGCAGATAAATACTTTTTCAGCAGATATATTGTTCTAGTTACATTTGCCTTCACCCTGGCTGTTTTTCTGAGTTCAGTATGAATGATAACACAACAGCATTTATTCCACTCATGGTTAGTGGTTGGGTGAAGCCATTTATAGTCAAAAACGGTGTTTATTCTTTTTGAATGATAATGACAACAGGAACTTTCCAAATGGCCGGGTGCGGCAAGTGGCATATTGATGGTGTTTGTTGGTGGGGAGGAGGCCGTTGGCATGAAACAGCAGCCATTTTCTGTCACCACCAGTGTCTGAATGTGGAGTGAATGAATAATGTTCTGAAAATTGTAAAGGGTCTTTGAGCATCTGTAAAATCGCTATATAAATTGAAGGCATTATTATTGTTATAATCCTCATCAAAAGTGATTTAAGTCTGATAACATGCACAAAAACCAGTGCACCATCCTCCCCCACGACCTGTTTCCTTGTAATCAATGTTTGTATGTAAAAGGTTTCTGAGTTTCTTGGCTCCTGATAGACCCTTGCCTCTTTCATCCAGTGATGCGCTTGCATTTCAGAATTCTGAGCAATGAGAAAAGCAAAAGAGCCGTCAATGGATCTATGGGAAAAGTTTTGAACTGTACAAAACAGGTAAGGGATATAAAAAGATATCCAAGGAACCGGGAATTCCAATCAGCAGAGTTCAAAGTCTGATTTAAAAGTGGAAAGTGAGGGATTCTGAACCAAGAAAACTTTCTGCTACGACTGCCAGAAATGTTTGACAATAAATGGCTTCACTCAACCACTAACTATAATTGGGAAAATAGTTTCTGAAAAATGTGAAAAGTGTGTAAACTCTAATCAACTGGAGGATGCTTGGTTCCATTTTTGATGTCTTAAGTGTAAGCTATGTTAAAAGGTCGGATCTGTCTCATAAAAGATAGTTTGATAATTTGAAAAGAACGGAGAAGATGGTTCATCAAGATTAATACGCAACAGAGCTGGCTTTGAAGGTTTTTAGTCACCTTATGAAAGTTTGTAATAAAATGTCAAAATAACAAATCAGTTGAATTAAATTTGCACTGAACTGGAATTGATGAAATAATGCAGGTTTTTCTTTTATTTCATTGCCAAATTTCAATAATTTGTGTTAAGCTACACTTTAAATGTGGTTCATTGTGTACTAAGCTGTTGAGAAAAATCCAGAAATAAAAAAGCATAGTTAAAATACATAGTGTATAGGTTGTGTTGCTTTCAGTTGCTGGGATAAAAAGGAGGGAAATAATTGGGTCAGAAATGTTAAGAATTCACTATGACCAAGAGGACGCTCTATTGTTGGTGGAAGTGTTTAAAGAGGTCATGAACTGAACAGTTTCAGTAGCAACTCAATCTGTTGTAGGGGTTGCACGATTTATTATAAATTTTGATGTGGCGACCACTACACTAGGAACAGCCGAAAGGAAAAGAAGAACTGCAAAAGTGCTTCCAGAGGTAAAGCCAATACACATTGACCGTTTCGTGCGATGACACACCTCGATCTAAAACCATAGGGTCCAATAGAACATCACACATCGGACCGATTGAACGCTGCTAATGAAAAAGAGTTTCGGAGTGCCATATCGGATCCGTTGAATGGACAATGACCATTGAAAGCTGGCTCTTTAATGACGTAAGTAGGATACGCTCCCTGTGATCAGCCACTAATAGCTTTTTTTTCTATGTGTTCTTTGATTTCTTCACTGTCGCCGTTTTCTTCTTTCCTGTTTCCCCATGTGGTCCGGTGAGCATCTGTTGTACTGCAAAAGCCATCTTCAGGCAGGGATCTTCATTGCATCAATACATCAATATTTCCTCGATACAAATGAAGATCACCCTGCACAGAAGTTATTTGAATATTTGTGGAAATCTCATTTCGGCTCGGTGTGTAGAGGCTTGTAGTCTCGAGAAAAATTTCCAATAATTGTTAGATGTTTGTACTTCTGGTTATCTTACTTTTAGCTCATGAAATGCTCTTAAAATGTTTGAAGTAGCTCCATTTTGTTCTGTATGTCACATCCTGCTTTGGTTTCATTAGATGCATTTCGGTTTGTGTTGGGTTCTTATTATAATCAAGGAGATCCAGATTTGGAAGCGAACCAAGACTTGTCTTTTTTATCGTTCTCAGTGTCACATGAACCAAACATGACAGGCTTTTAATCTCTTAAGGTGTGTCCACATCCATCATTCCAGATATTTCATGGTGTTTTTAGCTACAAAAAATGATAAAAGCCTTGTATGCGGCAGTGTTGTCTACACAGGTAATGTATATTACAAATTGCATGTAACATCTTCTTCACCCAGCACTGGTTCATCATCACCTTAGGTCCTGGGCGCAAAAATAGACTCCACAGAGTCCTTGCCACAGGGGGAAACCTGTTTCAGCCTCCTGTGATTCACTCTGATCCTGTGAAGGAAAATGTGTTTAAAACTTCCTCCCATGGAATTTAGGTATCGTTTTTGCACATGTTTAAACTGGTTTACACTGGTCCTGACCTGTATAAACTCATATTTATGTGGGGTTTTTGCAATTATTGGCTGGTGAGCATTCACTTCCTGTTATTGAATTGAGCAATGAGTGACATCTTTATTATTTTTCCCAAATATTTTAACAAATGAACTGGAAAGGCATTAGTTCAGAGCAGATGTCCAGCTGCTGTTAAGGTCCATCTGCTCCATCCATATCTCAATTTGTTTTTATAATATAAATTCATAATCAATGTTAACATCACAATTATGAAAGATTTTTGTAGTTAGCAGTACTGAGCTGAAAAGACACAACACTGGTTTGTTAATTAGCTTTAGTCTGTTGGGTTAGTCTTTTGGCGATTTGAGTTGTTTATTTCAATCCTGAGAGTGTCTAAGCTAGCCTCCAATGTTTTGATCAGTTTAATCTGCTCTTTATTGTTGCTTTAGATTGAAATTGAGGTTTTTCTAGATTAAGATGTTTGTTAGGGTTTTATACTTGAGAAAAATAACAATATTTTTGGATTTTTGCCGTATTTCATTCAGGTCATCATTTTATTTATAGAACACCCAATGCTCTGAGTTAACTGTGTAGGGATTCAAAACTATTGAATGTTTTGCTATTCAGTTAAATAATTTGTGCCTTTCTTGTCTGTATACTGAAGTTTTGTTGAAACCACAAAGAATTCCTCTTCTGTGAAGAAAGCTCAGATTCCGACTGTTTCAGTGAGATGAAACATAGCCCTGTTTGTTATGTTTGGCTATAAATTTTTCATAAAATGAAGAGTTTTGCTGGAAGTCTGAAGTTTTGCTGAAGGTCAGGTTCTAAATTTCACTTAAGTTCAATAGGAAATGCTTTGATTAACATGGATAACAGTAAGTGCTACTTGTTTGGAGCTGGTATGTGTTCAGAATTAAAACCTTCAGAGATTGGTTGCCTATCCCTGATATATAGGGTTATATTGTAGTGAGAACATTTCATGTTTTTTTTCTCTCTCTCGGTGAGGACATTTAATGGTTACTGTCTAGACTGTACAATGAATTGAATTTTTAGGTGGTATCAATCCATTTATATGAGCCTGTAGGTACCTACTCCACCTACTGGCAGTTTGTAGTGACCATTACGGTCAAATGCAAGGACATTTCATGGTTTTTGTCTTGACTGTAGGAGATGTCATAACAGTGTGACGGAGGTCCATTCCAATCATCGCGGTCCTGGCACAAATCAGGAACACCTGGCACCCGCCATCACAGGAGGATCGGGAACAGCCGCGCCTCATCAGCGCGGCAGCATATGAGGGAGAGCGAAAGCTGCCAGAGTGAGCCCGACCTCCGAAGAGTGCAGCAGCAGCAGCTAACGTCTCTCTCTATCTCTCCAGACAGTCCGTGAACGCCAGGAAACGGCATCGCCCACAGCCCCGATCCTCTTGACCACCGACCTCACGAGCACTACTGGGATTTGGAAGAGCACGAGGAAAGAAGAGGACACGAGCACCGAGCACTTAAAGACTGAACTGCACTTGAGCACTTGTAATTATCACAATAAATCCACCCTTCGGGGATCCTTTCTGTTCACAACCTTGTTGTGTGGTCCCTCTCCTGCGACAACAGTGAATTGAATTTTCTGTTGTTATCATTTCTATGAGACGATAAGTTCCTACTCAATTTTCTGTCAGTTTGTCGTGAGCATTGCAGTCTTTCTGTGAAGACATTTATTTGTCATGCCATAACTAATTGAATCCTCCATTGGTATCAAACCATTTATATGGGCTGTAGTTACCTGGACTGCCTACTGGCATTGAGCATTACAGTCTCTCAGCGAGGACATTTATTGGTTTTTGTCTCAATTGTACACTGTTGGACATGCCATAATAATGATTTGAAGGGTCAGTTGTTATCAAACCATTTATATGAGCCTATAGTTACCTACTCTGCCTACTGGCAGTTTGTAGTGAGCATTACAGTCTCTCAGCGAGGACATTTATTGGTTTTTGTTTCAATTGTACACTGTTGGACATGCCATAACAATTGACTAGTTGCGTGATAAATATGAGTTTATCTATATTCACAAAGATAATGCAAATAAACAACTTTTAATGTACATAAAACTGTGAAAAATGTTTATAAAGATATTCTTTTAATTGTAATAAAACCTCTCACACACACTTTTAGGAAATAATCAGAAATAGCAATATTTCCTTTTCCAACAAATCATTGTTTCAATGACACAAATGGAATAGTTAATCCTTTATGTGTCAGTGACATTGTTATCAATATTCAATTAGACAACAAGGACCTACTGTGCCTTCTAGGTCTAGAACGGTATAATTGGTTACCTTCAGACTCTCTGGATTTCTTCCACTGCCCAATATCACTCATGACTGGTTTATTGATGTTTGCAAATTCTGTAATGAACTGGGGCCTCATGAGGCACTGATATTCCCCATGATGCTTGTTGGTATTCAGTGGCCGGTATAGAAATTACCTAAGAATAAATGATACTGTATAACACCCAAATTTGAGGAGGTTGCTTCAGAAAATTTGTCACTGTTACAGATTTAAAAACACAACATTTTCTATGAAACAATAATACAGCCATGTTTTTGTCATCACAACAGTTTATAAATTGAGACAGATCTCAGATCAGGCTCTTTTTCTCTATATGACACTTTCAGATTAAAGCTCCAGCAGGATTAAAGTCACCAGTAGAAACAAACACATGCCAAACAGACCGACATAACTGTTAGAAACAATAGACGACTGGGAATGAAACCATCTGTCAAAAATCAGGATTACAGTTTATTTGCTGGAAACCAAATGCCAGGCGGCTCAGTCAGTTCACTAGGCCAATGGGATTGCTTTAGGATAAGCACATGCAGAAATCTAGCAGTCTGTAGTGTGACTTACATCAGGAAAAAGATATACGATTGTACATAAATGGGGATTTTCAGAAACAAAAAAGTACAATCAGCATCAAAGTGCAACACTATCAACATCTTATGTGGATTTTTTTTGTCTCTGTTTAAATAAGCATTATTTATGTTTGTGGCAGGTACCGCAGTCAAATGTGAAGTACTGTGGAGTGTGCTATCCTTATCCCCTGACCAGAGGGGGCGTACTAGGTTACCATATCCAGAAGTGACCAAGGGGGAAACTATTGATGTATCATACTCTCTACATGTCTTGTCTGCTAATTATTTAAAATAGAAGTTTGGTTCACTTGTTCCGGAATAGGGACAACAACTGGCATTTAAAAAAATAAAAATAAATAAAAATACAGGGACAACTAGAAAATACTATAATTTTCAGCTGTTTTCACCAGACACTGAACCCTCTTGTCTGAACTAGTTGAAAGGTACAGAATTTTAGTCATCCACATCCACAGCGTATGTGTCATTAAACATTTCCAAAATGGCATTTTAATGGTCAAAATTAACATATGGGAAGTAAATAAAGAGCTAACGCTTTCAGAAGTTGTTTGCATCTCTAGTCATCATTTATTTGGATGAATCACTTTACATTAGTCCAGTGTTATGACCGTTCTGTCAACGAATACACATCACCATCACACAATGTGACTTCAGGAAGGAGAAAAGAGGCTCACGAGATCTTGTCAACGGAATCAACGAGATAGCAGTTGAGCTTGTCCCATCCTTCAAGTTCCTGAGGACCCATATTTCGAAGGACCTGTCATGGACTACAAACACCTCCCAGCCTGGTCAAGAAGGCCCACCAGCACTTCGACTTCTTGTGAACGCTCAAGAAGAATCAGATTAACCAGCAATCCTGGTAAACTTTTACCTCTGCATGATAGAGAGCATCCTAATCAACTGTGTCAGTCTGGTATGGCAGCTGCACTGTTGTGCAGTATAAGTCAATGCAGCGGGTGGTGAATACTGCCCAACACATTACAGGGGCTCCACTTCCATTGAGGACATTCAAAAGAAACACTGTCTCAGACGACCACTCGGTATTGTGAAGGACTCCTCTCACCCAGCCAAAAGACTGTTTTCTCTTTCAACTTCAAGCAGACATTTTAGGTTCCCCCAAACTCAAACCAGTAGACTGAGGAAAAGCTTGTTTTCCAGAGCTTTCTCCTTATTGAACTCTTTCTCCTTATTTGAACTACTCTGTAAAACCTTTAGAAATGCACATAACGGTTTTGCACATGTCCTATTTTCATGTTGGAGTGGTTGGGGATGACCAAGACATTGCCAGGCCAGCTGGGTCTTAGGTTTTCCCCTGGCCTTTTCCCAGAAGGGCATGCCTGGAACAGGTGTATCAGAAATGGATACCTAAGCTGGCTTCTTTCGATGTGGAGGAGCAGCCACACTACTCTGACCTACTCTCAGGTGCCTGAGCTACTCACACTATCTCCAAGGGGGCGCCCAATCATCCTGAGGAGGAAACTAATTTCAACCACCTTTATCCGGGATCTCATTCATTCGGTCATGACACACAGCTCACGGTCACCCATAGGTAAGGGTAGGAACGTAGATTTACCAGCGAATGGAGAGCTTTGAGACCAGTAAATTGATAGCCTTGCAGCTTATCTCTGTCATCACCACTACGGATCGGTACATTGACCGCATTACAGCATTATTGCGTCTGTCAATCTCTCGTTCCATAGTCCCCTTTCTCATAAACAAGATCCCAAGATACTAGAACTCCTCCACTTGGGGCAACATCACTTCATTGCGAAGGGAGCATTCCACCTTTTTCTGACTGAGAACCATGGCCTCAGATTTGGAGGTTCTTATCATCAACCCAGCCATTTCATATTGGGATGCAAATTGCCCAAGTGCACACAGGAGGTCCTGGACTGATGAAGCCATGAGGACCAAATCATCTCCAAAAAGCAGAGATGAAATTGTGTGGTCTGTAAACTGGACACCCTCCTGCCCTCTACTACACCTGGAAATCCAGGCCATTGATATTATGTACAGGACTGTTAACAAAGGGCAGCCTTGCCAAAAGGTAGCTTGCACATCAGCGGTATTGCCTGTTGTGTATACCAATTCCATGCTCCGGGCATACAAGAACCAGACAGCCCTTAGCAAAGGACCCTGCGCTACATACTCCCAGAGTACCACCCACAGGGCGCCATGAGGGACACATGCCTTCTCCAAATCCCATTGCTCCACCTGAATCTGAGGTTAAACTATCGGCCAGAATCTTTTCTATCGTACCCTGGCATAGACTTTCCCTGGGAGGCTGAGGAGTGGGATTCCCCTGTAACTGGAGCACACCCTCTGGTACCCTTATCAAAAAGAGGGACCAACACCCCAGTCTGGCAGTTCAGAGGCATTGTTCCTGACTGCCACGCAATGTTGTAATTGTTACTCAACGTTTAGAGTCGAAATATCCAGGTTTGAGAGGTGAAACAAATGTTATGGACTGGGGGGTGTTCTAAGATTGGATGCCACAGATTGGATGAATGTAGGGAATGGGCACTGTGGTGTAAGTAACCATGGCGACAAACAATGATTTAAATACAAGTGATCTTTTCATACCACACCAAATTCAAGATTGGTGTAAACAATTTCTTATCTTAGCTGGCTAGCCAGGCTTCGTGGTAAAGGCCCCTGGTCTGGTCTGGTTTGGTTTGTTTTGACAATATGAAAATAATTTCACCAAGATACATGATTGGAGAAAGATGCAACGGCTGGTAAAGATTGTAAAAAATACAATATTACCAGTTTTGACTGAATTAATGTAAGTAATAAATATTTTGTTAGATTTGTTTTATGTATACGTATTAGTTTAATGGGAATTCCTCACTTCCTAATTAATGTATGCATTACTGACAAATTTACAACATGGTTGAAATATGAAACTACAACCCGATAAATGCTTTTTCTGGCTGATGGAGCTTGCTTGCTCTCCGAGTGTGTGTGTGGGTTTCCTCTTGGCACTCCCATTTAATCTACCCCAGAAGTTAATGTGAGAAAGAATAGGACTTCCCTATGGAATGCTCCTTTACCAGACAAATCTAAATTAATTTTAACTCTTAATTTTAATTTTAATGTTTACTCTCACACATTATGTGGCAATAATTTTACACGCATAAGCCTCTCTCTCTCTCTCTCTCTCTCTCTCTCTCACTCACTCACTCACTCATGCACTCACGCACACGCACACACAAGCACCACATGTACACACACCCACCCTCATACAATGATTTGGGCATCTGTTATCTGTATAAGGGGTGGGCTTGATTCCCCCTTTTACCCCCTTAATCCGCCCCACCATCCCCCTCATCACTCATCTGCTCATTATCCTTCAGTGTGCATTTGAATGATTTTTGCAACAGGGGACTCCAACACCCCCCACCCACATTCTACCCTCCCCTTTGCCTCATTTTTTTATTCTCCGTAGCTGATTATTATTCCGCTCAAGCTTAAAGATTTCATTTCTGTCCATTTCTATCGAATGAAAGCAGGGAGAGAGGATGAGAGGCTGAAACTGGGTAACTTCACCGACTGACACTGTACTTTACCGTCACATTAGCTTCTACGAATGGATTTAACTCACAGGGTGAGCGTGGGAACTGCTGGACATTGATTTTTGTGTATTTGTCTGGGAGAAAGGCGAGTTTTAGGTGAGTAGGAAATAGATTTTTGAATATACAGGTGCTTGTTTATCCACATACTGTATTAAATGGCTTGTAAAAATCTGTTTTTATTTTGCTCCAAAGGTTTGAAAATTGAACACTCAATATTTGCGAGGATAGCTTATACTTGTGCAGTTTGTTTTTGGTTCACTTGGTTGATGAAGTCTATGAGCCTGCCTTATTTTCATGGTTGAATTAATCTGAAACAAAATGTGAGGAAACAAAAATAAATTCTTTTAAATAGATGCCAATAACACCTGATTATTACATATTCTCTTTTTTCAGCCATCAGTTACATTTTTTTTCTGTTAATCTGAAATGTGTAGCAATGTGTTTAATTTGCTACAAATCGATTTAATTTGGTGTTGTTTAGGAACCTGTTAATTAGAGAAATGTTCCTTGAGGGTGAGAATTGCTATCAAATTAATATGTAAATTACGAAATACAGTGTTGCCACTAGGTGACAAAAATGTTAATTCACAGATCTGGAGGTTTTAGAAAGTTGAATGTGTGATATTAGTAATCCATTGTTCTATGCTTTCTTGAATTTGTGAGATTGTATACTATTCAACATATATATAAGAGGTCATACTTTACAGCATTTCATATAAAATAATACTTTAAAAAATTTTTTTAATATAATGATGATTTTTGTTACAATAGTTTGCCAAGTAGCAATACACTGTTAAAACAAACACATCAATAAGGTTTAAATAGACCATTTATTTGCGCTTGGCTCCTGGCTGTTCATTTTTAAGCCCTGTGTGCTTTAGGGTGTGCGTGTGTGCGTGTGCGAGTCATGTGTGATCTGTGTGTTGCTCGTGGGGGTTGGGATGCTGATATTTTGACAGACTGACATGAAAACTGATGAGTGTATCGGCACAGAAAAGAGAATTGAAGTGAATTAATGCTTTATCACTGTAAAACCCAGATGTAAGTTTAACATTTATTTATAAATAAATGGTAGCAGAACTTTGAATTATTGTCAAACATATACCCTGAATTATTTCTAATGCATGGCTTCTTTCAGGTCTTTACTGCTCTTATGTGATGTCAACATTTGGAAAGTTGTTGAAATTTCAAATAGTTTGGGTTGAGATCTGATCACACATTAATGTATATTTGAGTAAAATATTGGAGTTTAAAACATAAACTTTAATACAATGAGACAAAATCTGATTAATATCTGCAGTTTCATTCATAAATGCACAGTGTTATGAATGAAACCAGTAAACCAGTGACTACAATATTATTTAAATGACAAGGGTCAAAATGCTAAATAAAATTAATAGTTTTGTATCCTTAATAAACATCGATAACACCATAAAAAAATGCATCCACACATGCTTGTATAGAAAAAAATGTCAACATGAAAACACAAAACCCCAGTAAAAAAAAACTAAACCAAACCAACAGGTGGCAGTTGATTACAATGTTTACTCATTTTTGCCAATTAGAAGCCTTCAAACAAGTTTCCATGGTCTTTGTAAACAAGGAAGACTCGGAACATTGATGGCAATCACAGGATATGACAAATCCCACCTCCGACACCCCCGAAAACCCACAAGTTCAACACTGTACTCAGTATTTTGGTGTTCTCATTCACATTACTAACTCAAATGTAGAGACAGAGACCAAGACAATCGTAATATTTTCTGAAAAATGGCAAAACTATTTTAACATCACAATCTTCCTCATTGTTCTTCTTTAAATATGTTACTTTCCAGCATCGAAATCACTGAAACACAGTCTTCTCTAGCAACTTTAACTGTGAGTAAGCACGCCTGAAGGAGAATTGATGATGAAAAAGATACATCCGACTTGACCATTCAAACAAAGGTCACTGTTAAAAAAAAATAGCCTTTTCTTGCATTTTCTGAAGCTAAGATATAAACTAATAATTTGGTTGCTAGGGTAAAAAGTGCAGTTACTATGGATGAGTCAGTGAAGTAATATTTTGTTCCCTGTGTCACTATGAGTAAGCGAAATTAACCCCCAGGACTCTTTTAATTTCCCTCACTGAGACAAAGATATGCCAAATTGGTTTCTATGGTAAACAATGTGGTTGCTATG
Source organism: Danionella cerebrum (assembly GCA_007224835.1). Classification (NCBI taxonomy): domain Eukaryota; kingdom Metazoa; phylum Chordata; class Actinopteri; order Cypriniformes; family Danionidae; genus Danionella; species Danionella cerebrum. Next base: position 27,837 of record SRMA01027358.1, read on the forward strand.
GGAGAGTCAGTTTAATGAACTAAAGTGAAACAAATATGTCCACACATGCTAGTTTAATTTAAAAAAACAACAAAAAAACAGATGACCACATGAAAATGTAAAACCATTTTAACAACTAAACCGAATCCACAGGTGGCAGTTTACAACGTTGAAGCCATATCGCCAATCAGAAGCCTTGGGAAGTTTTTGGCAAAGCAGTCTTTGTTTCGTCCACTATTAGACTGAGTCTTTGTAAACAAAGAAGATGCTGAACAAGGATGGCCAGCTTTACCTTTGTGAAAGCCGGTCAGGAAACTTAATATGTTAAAATGTAGCTACTGTATTAAAAATCCAAGCACTAGATTTATATTTTAGAAATCAGCTATTTTAAAACCTTCCTCAGAGACCTCAAGACATTTGATTAATTAATCCTGTCAAACAAAATTAATTGAGCCTCTGTGTGTCTGATGAATTCTCTTTTAATCTTCACTCATTCCTCGTACCCTCTGTAGGACAAGTGGCTTGGAAATACGAGGAATGAATGATTGATGGTGTCATTTTTGAGAGTTTAAAGGATTTTGAGTTTAATTTAGATGATGAGTTTTTGGTAATTAATCTTCAATGATTTATGAATGAATTGAGACGATAAAGCAGTTAGATTAAACAGAAAAGAAACAATGATGGAAAGTAAATTTAGCTGTGTTTTGTGCGTAAATTCTAGACATTCTTCACTCGTGCACCGCAGAACAACCCAGACACAAATCCAATTTTTGCCCATTTATGACCCGTACTGGATGATAAAAAGAAAGGAGGAAGAGTTGGTCACCCTGGTCAATTTAATCTGTGGTCTCTCTCTCTCTCTCTCTCTCTCTCTCTCTCTCTCTCTTATCTAAACAGTAATGTTGCACTACACCTCTCTGCTCAGCCAAACATTGTTCTCAGTCACGAAGTTCATTGAATTTTGGTTCAACTTAATTGAAATTTCTTCTCAAGCCATCCATCCCTACAACCATCTCCCAGGTTTCATAAAGGAATGTGTCATTTATATATTTCCCCTTCCATCCATCCATTCTGCTATCCACCCATCCATCCATCTAACTAGCCATGCACCTATCCAACCAAACAACCATTGACACATCCCTCCATCCATCCAGCCTCCTGGCCATCCATCCAGCTATTCATCCACCCAGCCCTCCCTCCCTCCTTCCCTACATCCATCCCCCAGGTTTCAAAAAGGACTGTGTCATTTGAATATGTCCTCTTCCATCCATCCATTCATCTATCCACCCATCCATTCATCCATCCAACCAGCCACACACCTATCCAACCAACCAACCAACCATTGACACATCCCTCCCTCCATCCAGCATCCTGGCCATCCATTTAGCCACCCACTCATCCATTCAGCCACCCATCCATCCAGCTACTAATCCATCCAACCATCCATCCCTGCATCCATCCAGCCATGCACCTATCCAACCAACCAACCAACCATTGACACATCCCTCCATCCATCCAGCTACCTGGCCATCCATCCAGCTATTCATCCACCCAGCCCTCCATCCCTCCTTCCCTACATCCATCCCCCAGGTTTTATAAAGGACTGTGTTATTTGTATATTTCCCCTTCCATCTATCCAACCAACCAACCACCGACCCATCCATCCATCTAACCAACCACTGACACATCCCTCCCTCCATCCAGCATTCTGGCCATCCATTTAGCCACCCACTCATCCATTCAGCCACCCATCCATCCAGCTACTAATCCATCCAACCATCCAGCCCTGCATCCATCCAGCCAAACAACCAATCAACCCAGCCTTAAATCCATTAATCCATCCAAAATCCATCTGTCCTTCTCTCTATCCATTCATCATCCAGCCACCAACCCATCCACCCATTGATCAATCCACCCAACCACCCTTTCACCCATCCATCCATCAATTTATTCATCAATCTACCCATCTACATCCAGCCAGCCACACACCCACCTACCAATCCACCTATCCATCCACCAAATCACCCATGCCTTCCAATCACCCAGCCTTCAATACATCCACCCACCCTACCACCCATCCAGCCAAATCTCCTGAGCCTATATGTAATTTTCAAACATTGCTGATAAAATGTTCACACTTACACATCTCTAAGTAACCTTTCTGTTTGTACCTAGCATTGCAACCGGCGCTTTGGATTCATTATGTGAAGGAACCAGAGAGGACTACAAAACCAACCAAACCTCAGCTCCCAAACCAGTTTCATCATCAAATCCCTTCAGTCAGATGCTGGCCATGAATGTCAGATGAAGCTTTATAATTCAATCTGCAAGTGAATGAATCTACAGCACAAAATTAGATACCCACTTGTTCCTTGAGTGTAAAACTCGAGTCTTGGAGGATTGCGAGAATGCAGTGGGAAAGCCTCTCAATGAAACAGAGCAGAGCAGTTTCTCCAGCATATGGCATATCTCGGATGAATCAAGAACATATAGGATATTAAGAGAGACACCACTAAACAGCAGAAGATATCTGGAAAACATCTCATCTTTCTGATTCTACAGCAGAAGGGTCAAGGATATCCGGATATTAAGAGAAATCTCGTTCACTGAAGCAGACTAGGGCATGTTTCTTCTCAATCTGAGGACATGAATGTCAGAGAGTGGACTCTGAACATGAGATTATGACATCACTCATGAATCAGTCATATCGGGAAATTGAAAGGAGAGCATTCTTCAGATGAGTCGAGGAGAGCAGGATATTAAGAGAAAAGGCTCTCGATGAAAGAGGGCAGGACGGGGACCGGGGATGATGTCGACAGAGACTCAAGCAGAAGTACCAACCAAAGCCAAAAGCACCACCAAGAAGGAGGGCAGAAGGAGAGGTCAGCGTCTTAATTATTTAATTAGTTATTAATTTAGCTTAATTTATTAATTAAGTTGTTTATTTCTATAAAGCTTCTTACTTTATAATGTATTTATATTTTCTAATATATTTATATTAGATAATAACCTGTTTATTTATTTAAATATATTTATGTATTTAAACATACTTAATTTTTCTATGTGCTTGTATAATTTATTACTTAACTTTTTATTTCAAGCTGTTTTCTACATTTATACACACACGCGCACACACACGCACACACACACACACACACACACACACCCACTCCTGCATATTTATTTACATTTCTATTTACGTTATTGTGGCTATTTATTTATTTTTAGGTAGTTTATTTATTGGTTTGTTTATTTAAAATATTTTTTCAATTTATTTTCAAGTTGTTTATTATTTTAGTAAAGGGTGCTTATTTGTTTATTTATTTCAAGCTGTTTTATTATGTATCTATCTATTTATTTGTATGTTTGTTTATTTATTTAATTGTCTGTGTGCAATCAACTTGTTTTATTTCTTTATGTCTGAACACAAAAGAACATAAGTGTCTTGAAAGTAATAGTTTAATAAAAATTTCATCCTCTGTTAAAATCGGCAAATTTACTGTACAGCGTTAACCAAGGGTATAGTTTACAAACATAAGCATTTTTGTAAATAAGAAGATGACAAAAGGTGATCGTAATATCATAAGGGCAAAATGAGGGTCTTTTTGAGGGTCTAAATAAAATGGGGCTAATTAGCAAGAACACGAGTGAGGGACGAGAGACACGAGTGTGTGAAATGGTGTGTTATCCTCCTGAAAATGAACACATGTTTCACTCTCACTGTCCATAAATGATAAATGACATCAGCCCTCATTCATCCTTGATTTCCCTCATCTCCATGGCAACTGTATCTTTCTGATAAAAACCTGTTTGATATCAGAGTGTGCACGAGAGACAGAGACCCTGACTCACAGTTTATTTTGAAACATCGGGATGAGTAATTATTGACAGAAGTTAATTTTAGAGAGAACTAGCACTTTAAATTAGTTGCACAGATGAGTGAATCCGATTGGCCAAATGTGGCACCAAGCAGTTGTGTGAGACTGGCACAGATGGCAGCACACAAGGAGCATGGGAAGCTCCAGACGCCTCAATCTGTCCAGAGATGCTTCAGTATCAGATTGAGTCTGAGTTCTCTTTCAGGTCAAGATGGCAGTGAGGCGGCTCTCCTTCAGCGCTTCCGGAGCGATGGTGTTCGATACAAAGCCAAGCTGATAGGTATCGATGATGTCATAGGCACAAGAGGAGCCAAACTGTGCCAGGACGCCATGATCAAGCTCAAGGTGATCAAGCTCAGTGGTTCAAAACTTTTTCAACTGGAGTTTGCCATGATTTTTTCATGCATTTCAAACATTGATGTGTTAAAGAAAATAGCATTCTTTCATTTTTCAAACATTGTCAGAAATATTTTAGCAAGCTTGTAGTTGGGTGTTAGAAGCACTTGTTCATTGCCCTTTGATTGGCCAACAATTTTGCATATTCAAAAATCCACAAATTATTCAAAAAAAAATTACATCTTTAACTAAATATTGTGCAATGACGAGCTGAAATACTATATAAGTATGAACCATTGCATTTACAACAAAAAAAAATAAGAAGTTGCTAGTTATTTTGGTTAATAACAATAATTAAAAACATAACACAAAAAGAGGAAACTTGTTTCCTCTGTATTTTTTGGCATCCTTCACTTTTTTCTTTATGGAGATTACTATAATTTAAAGAGGTCATGAACTGAGAAACCAAAAGTGAACACTTTAAATTGAACAACAAAAGCTTCAATGAAAGTTTCAGGACTCAACATGTTTATTTGCTATTTTTGAAGTGACCCGAGTTACAGATACATGTCACGTTGGACATCCCCTGGTATTGATGTGCTATACACTCAGCTTCACCTTTATTCTTGCTAACACTAGCAAGAGCTAGCTAGGAGCAAGCCAGTGTATGGAAAACACCTCTGTTCATCCTGTCCAAGTGAAACAAGGGGAAAATTTGCAGTGAATGTATATTTGAGAAGCTGAGCTGTAACGTTACTGGTGTTTGGAGTGGATAGACTACGCGATTAACAATGCTGTGTTGGTTGTTTTTCTATTCATAACCTGTTAAGTTTCAACTCCAGCCATTGTTGGAACTTACGTTCAACATATTTCAACACAAGCTTATGTATTTTTATAGTAACTTATATTTGTGCACTTTTTATATATTTGTTTCTCTTTAAAACAAGCTTTATTATTCATAGCTTCCTATATGGGTAGTAATGCCCTATGCACAGACAGGTTCCGTTTTTCTAATACACTAAAGGAAAGGGCATCCCCTTGAATTCTCAAATTCATACAATTTATTATGGCTGTGCAAATGAATCAGAGAAGGATAAGTTTCAAAAGATCAAGAAATGTTTTTGCACTTTACCTTTGAATGACTCAAATCGGCTTAAATTATGGATCAAGGTGATTCCCAGCTGCATCCAAACCAACCGATCACTTTAAAGAAAGTATTTTCCCTAAATAATGCACATGGATTAAAAAATAACAACAAAATTGACAACCCAAATAAAAAACACTGTGTTTTATAGAGTAATATAATATTAATAAAACTTACAGAGTTCATCTCATCCCTGTTTAACAGTTGTGGTGCAGATAGAACATCCATTCTGCGACACAAAAATGATCTATTTTTATCGTCCTAATGTTTCCGTGCAGAAAAGAAAGACTTATTTCCATTTGAAATAAAGGTTAAGTGGCATTACTGTGTGTTTGCCAACTATACACCCTATAAATGTCAGACCTGAACCTTTCACAGTGGGCGTGTTTTTAAGGATTGGTTACTTCCCAATTAGCAGTTCAGACAGATGTGGTACTGCCATCCCTTTCCTTCATTTGAGCCTAAGAAATGTAAAAGCGGTTGTTTTTCACTGCATCTTAATCAACAATGTGTTTGCTGGGAGAGAGCACAGAGAGAATTTGGAGAAACAACAAAATTCTAAAGTTAAATTAAGATTAATAATCCCCCCCCCCCCCAAAATAAACAAAAACAGGCAAACCTCTCCTAAACCTTACACACTGTTCCAAGCACTTTTTGTGCAATTGTACTTTTTATACCAGAACATTGAAAAATGCCAGCCATATCACAGGTCTTGTACTTCTTTTCATAACTAGATAGCACTGATGGCACCGATTTGCGGTCTGTAAAATAAAATGTTTCAAAACCAAAAATATCAAAACTAATAACCTTTTTGAAAACTACACATGATATTTAAAATAAAACTAAACAATACATGGGTTAAGCATTCCTACTTAATAAAAAACAGCCGCTGTGATTGCCGGTGCATGCAGAGACTTCTAAGAGTTAAAGAGTATCAGCTTTTAATAAACGAACCATTAATCATAGCACGCACATTTTATTTTACGTCTGAAAACTTAAGTCTAAGCAACTGAGATGGTTTCTGTGCAGTGAACAGGAAGGATTTTTGAAGATTTTTAAAATTTACACCAAATACTCAGAATCTGAGAGGGGTCTGTCTAGTGTCTTTTGTGTACTGGAGCAGATAAATCCACATCCAGCGGATGTTTGCTAGGATGCCCCTGTCTTTGTTGAGCTTCAGAACCATAGCTCAATGGTTGAAATCCTTCACGTTTGAGTTCGAAATGTTCTGTTTGTGTTTTGAGGAGGAATAAAAGGCTCAGGTGGACGAACAGCAGGAGTGGGAGGAATTGATTCACCTTACCTGTCCATCATTCGTTTCATGTTTCCCTTGTTTTGTTTTCTGCTGCAGGGAATGGCAACATCCGCTCGCTCGAAAGGCAAACACAAACAGAGAATCTTCCTGACGGTGTCTTTCGCTGGAATTAAGATTTATGATGAGAGATCAGGGGTGAGAGATTTACCTTTAAACATCTATGCTTCATGTTTATTTTTGGAGAACGAAAACTGCACAATTTCTGTCTGAATTGTGACCATCTGAACTGACAGTGGTTGTTGGGAGATTATTGTATTCATGCTACATCACATTTTGTGAACAGACAGATCTGGGCTGCAGGCGCGCACTGCTTTGGCACAGGCAGGATGAGGCCTGGCACTGGTTCAGAAAATAGCATTTCAGAAGCATGGGGCAGAATTGTTGGCAGAGGCTGACTTTATTTGAATTCATAACCAACGGATGATGGCTGAGGCAGTTTCCTTCACAGCTGGGTGCAAGCTTGAACAATAACGGAAGAAAGCAACCTCAAGAAAATGGGATCCGACCATCAACCAACCAATTTTATCACACGTTTCAGATGTTATCGCACCATTCTGAATGTCATGATAATAACTCACCAATCACTCTTGATCCAGGATGTTCATGCACAACCTACTGCAGCTCATGCATGTGTACTACCTGCAATTTCCAGCATAATAAAATAACTAAAACTAAAAAACAAATGAGGGCTAACAACCCTCACATCCTTCTCTCTCTTCATGTAATCCCAGAGACTCTTGATGATGCAGAGATCAAGGCTCTGAGTGCATCACTTCCAGTATTTTTATGCTGAATTTGGTTCTTAATGACTTTGGAGTCGTTGTCCTGCTGCAGAATAAATTTGGGGCTAGTGTATATGCCTCGCTCATGGTGGTGCATGATAGAAAATTATCTGCCTGTATTTCTCACCATTCATTTATAGAATTGTAGCCCTGTAACCTCCACCATGCTCCACTTTTGCCTGTAGACATGCCTTATCGCCCTTTTTTGAACAAACCGCCTTCTGCTACAGCCAATTGTTTACATTCTGACACAATGGCACCTGCTGCCATTATCCCGCACCCCGGTTCCTATGTTTTCTAACATATTTGAGTTGCTTGGCCTTTTTCCCAAGTCATAAAAATGGCTTTAGGCTGTAACTCTTCCGAGCAGACCACTTCTGGTCAGACCTGCTACCACTTGTTTCTGCCAGTTTTGAACTGCTGGACACCTTCCAATTTCAAAGGTTAATAAGCTTGATATGTTTTGCATCAGTTTCCCAAGTTTCATTAGCCAATCCTCATCATAGCCCGTTTCCTGATGCTTTTCCAAAGAGCTTGACCAGACCATTTTGAAACCTCAATCTGTTTTGAAATCTTTCTGTGGGCGACACCTTGTTAATGCAGTATAACTACCTTGTGTCTAGTTGCTGTAATCAATCTTCTCATCCTTGGTAGCAGAGTTTGACTGTTTCTCAACCAGTTTAAAGCTGTTGTTTCTGTTTCAGTTCATGACTGAGTTTCCAAAAAGATGTTATGTTGATCATTAATACACCTGACTAAAATCTTACAAAGTCCTTGACTTTTTGCAAGTGTTCCTGGAGGAATTAATGCTGTTTTCCAAAAGCTAGTGAAACCAAAATTTACTTATTCCCTTTGCTCACTTTGCATTTTCTAAATTTACAAATAGAATTAATTTCTAATTTTAAAGGTTTGCAGCATTTTCTTTACGCCTCCCTAAAACTTTTGCACAGTACTGTACATTATTACACTGCTTGAACCACAACTCCCTAGAAAGTTCAGACACTATTATGGCACTTATTTGCTAAGCTTTTGTGATGCATTGGTTTTTCATCGAGATCCTTTTCCAGCACATCCCAAAGATTCTCAATGGGGTTAAGTCTGGATTCTGTGGTGGCCAATACAAGTGTGAAAGTGTTGTCCAAGATGAATCCTGGCATCTTGAATAAGGCTTTGCCTCCAGGGAAGTAAAAAAAATCCATTGATGGAATAACCAGGTTATTCAGTATATTCAGGAAGTCAGCTGAATTCTTTGAGCTGAACCTAGACCTGACCAACCACAGCAACCCCAGATTACAGTAATGTCACTTCATCTTCTTCTCTTCTTACCCTGATGTGCTCATAAATATGGAAGAGAATATATCTGGATTTCTACTGTTGTTTTTCTTCCATTTTATTTCACCAATCGTTTAAGTGATCGCTGATCACGATCATTGAAGATTGTTTTCCAGCCACATTTCTTCCTTGAAGACAAAGTTTTTTGATTATGCGCAGAACAGTTCCAGTTGTCTTGTTTCTGCAATTCTGTAAAGTTTTCAATGCTTGCTACATACATATTCACCTCTTTAGAAGTATTTTTCATCTTTTTGCTTATTTTCAGTGTTTATAGTTTATGTTGAAATTTTAATAGACAAACAATTGTAATTCCAGCTCTGCCTATATTTTCTGAATGTTAAAGTTATTAAAGTCAACTGAAGGGACTTATTGTTTTTCCTTCAAATCTGCAGGTTTTACAGCACCATCACTCAGTGCATGAAATCTCCTACATCGCCAGAGACACACGTGACCATCGAGCATTTGGCTTCGTCTGTGGGAATAAAGGAAACCACAAATTCGTAGCAATCAAGACAAGCCATTCTGTAAGTAATTTTAAAATTAAAGGAAAACTTCCTCCAACATTGGAAATATTGACAATATAAAGCAATTGAAAATGGACAAAATGTGCATTTCCTATGCTGAGTGCTGACAGAGCTGGCAATGCTGTTGTTGCATACTATTAAAATGTAACAGTAATGACCCATTTTTGCTCTGTGAAGTGTGCAACCCCCCCCCCCAGAGAAAGAAAAAACTAATATAAAAGTAAATGTTGCGTAAAGTACTTTTCTCAGGAATGTAAAGCTGATTTTGGTTTGCTAAGTTCAATGTGTTTAAAACTGTCGTCACTGTTCAGTGAAAGTTAATGACTTTCAACTCATTTAAACCCCTAAAGTTTTTTGTTTGTTTCAAAAAATACGACAACATCTATAGAAAAACTGACCCAGCAAAAAAAAAAAATTTAACCCTGGATATTTCTCGATTTTTTTTTATTTTTATTGTGAAAGCACTCACAGAATAAATTAAGGAATTATCTATTTTAAACCAAGAATAAGTTGGGAATGTTTTGTCACTGTAATCAACTGGTATTTTATGCTCTTGCAGGCAGAGTCAGTTATTCTTGATCTGCGGGATCTTTTTACTCTTGTCCATGACATTAAGCAAAGGGAGGAAACTCAAAAAAAGTGCCAGAAGGACAAACACTGTGAACAAAGTATCTATCAGGTGATGCACTTTTACATTTAAAGCAGCTTCCTCTTTTTTTTTAAATGACAAATTAATGCCTGTTTTTCTTTCTGGCAAACATAGAGCATCATGGAGGATGAAGTTGATGATCCATTGTATCAGGTGAGAAAATCTCAATAACATAGTTTTTTTTTATAACATTTGATTGTCAAGTTGAAAATCATGATCAAACCCTTCCAATACATGAGTTAACCCGTAGAAGTCTGGGGTCTTTTTTTGTGGCAATGCTTGATATCTTTTTTAGTACAACCCCAGCTTTTTTATTTTTTTACAAATATTTTTGTCATTATATTACACAGTATTTTGTCATTTTTTTTTACTGCTTAATATTAACGATTTACTACCATTAACGATTAAAAATCAAAAACCAAAAGTGTTGAGACCAAATAATCAAATCAAAGACAAGGTCAAAACAATGTGAAAATTGTGTTTAAAAAAACAGATGAACCTAAACCTTTTGCACTGTTCCAATAACTTTTTTTTCCTTTTTTTGTTTTGTCCCAGAATGTTTAAAAACACAAGCCATATCACAGGTCTTGCACTTTCAATGGTCAATAGAAATCCATTTTTTCACTACTAGAGGCCTATTATGACATCAGTTTGGGGTCCGTAAAATGAAACTGAAAGACGATCGCATATTTAATTTGAATTATCTAATTCAATCTAATTATCTAATTATTTAATTAAGTGTCATAACTCCTGTGATGTTTATTTAAACCCAAAATATCAAAAATAATAATCTTTATGGAGCCTACATATTATATTTGAATTTTAAATGAAACAAAAGGTGGGAAGTGTCGTTCCTACTTAATTCAAAACAGCCGCTGTGATTGTGTGTACACAGAGAAATGAAAAAGTGTTACTACTACTTTGATATGGAACAGTTTCCATATAATCAGCAATCTGAAGTGTAGGCTTGAGATTAAAGTCTATCTTTAGAGATTACATATTAATTATAATATGTACCTTTTAAAGTGGCAAAAAGATTCCTAAAATAATTATCTAAATAAACCAATGCCTTTGTTTAGTGTTTCTTTCTGCTTTCTTCCCTGATTCTTTGTAGTACATTGTGTTTGAAGCTGGACGTGAACCACTGTGTGGCAACCAATCAGAGGAGAGTGTGTACCAGGTACTTCCTTGATCATAACAATACATCACTGGTAAATAGACAGATTATTAAAGAAACAAAATTCAAGTTTAATGAGTTTACTCAAAAACTAATATGTGGTCATTGAATATTCCAGTTTTTAGGCAAGATGGGAACTTTCTAGGAGCAATTTGAATTTACCACATCGACATGCACCTACATTATAAATACTTTAAAGATGAAAAAGTAGGTCTATGCCTATAACTTCCCGATGGGGTACAAGGATGCTGTAAGAGTCTGAATCTGTTATTTAAAGAGTTCTTAAACTCATACGGCTACTCTTTAAAATGTCACAATGGTAAAAAAAAGTCACATGTATTTAGCATAAAGTTCAGGATTGTAAATTTGCTTTTTGTTAATAAAAAAATAAAATGCTAAAAGGTTTGTTTGTTTTTAGGTCCCCACAACTCACCAAAATGATGGAATTTATGACGTTCCAAAACACCATTTGAAAACTGTAGGTGTTTAGATGAACTTTTTAATCCATTCTTTTTGTGTATGTTGTGTATGTCACATAAACTTTCATGAAATATTAACAAATATTTTAAAATCACATGTTGTTTATTCCAAATGAATAAATGTATTTATTGTTGTTTTGCCAAGTTTTATTCTCATCCATCCACTAGGAGATTCAGGGACGGTTAGATTATTGATACATTTTTAAAGTGGAATTTTAATTGTCTTCACTGTATTGCAGAATTTAAACCAGTTTGATATTTTTGGAGATATGGCTACCCCTCCGGACATCCATTCTGTGAGTAATCTACAGAGATATATCATACTTTTATTATTTTCACTTTTTCTCCCCCAACCAGTGGTGTCCACTGTTTCTAAATGCACTCAAAATAATTAATCGCAAATGCTGTATTAATGGCAAATCCAGGGGAACAAACATTTTTCATTTGTAAATGATCACAACTTTGGTAACACTTTAGAAGACTCTACCTTAGCTAATGCATAACGAAGAGGTAGTTACTACAGAACTAACCAGTAACCATCTTGTAACTCTGCAGTAACTATTGTTACATATTAGAAAGTTACAGTTAACTATTCAGTAACTAACTTCACAGTAACTACAGTAGTAACTATTAAATATATACAAAACTCCTGAATTACAACCATTAGTGAATCGCTAACTACACTAAAATTCTGTGTTGTTACTTTAAAAAACTCTTCCAACTACTAAGTAGTTCCCTGATAACTAAGTGGTAACGCTTCTGTAAGTATTGAGTAGTTCCATGAGAACATATGGTAACTCAGTTGATTCATGATGCAAGGTGTGCAAAAAGGTAAATGTCAGTAAGCCCCCACTGAAAAGAATAATTATCTGGTTATTAGGTAACTACTGATCAGTTACCATATGTTATCATGGAACTGCTGAATAGTTACTGAAGAGTTACCACTTAGTTATCGGGGAACTACTTAGTACTTGGAGGAGTATTCTAAAGTGACAACATAGAATTTTAAGTGTAGTTACCGATTTGTTAATGATTGTTATTTAGAAGTTATGTATATATTCAATAGTTACTGGTAGTTAAGGGAAGTTAGTACAGTAGTTAATGGGATTTTGGTTACTGAATAGTTAACTGTTACTTTCTTGTTTAGTTAATGCAAAGTAACTAGATAGTGCTTAGTTCCGTAGTAACTACCTCTTGGTTATGCGTTAACTAAGGAAGAGTCTTACCATGACGTTTATATTTATGGAGGCCTATTAGTGCACATCAAAACCATGCGCTACATGACAGCAAATCAAAAGTTGTGGTGGTAAAGTGCACTAATGGGCCACCGATCCAACAACACAAAACGAAATCAAAAACACAATGGAAATAGGGGGCACTAGTGAGTTCACTGTCTTTGGGTGACTCATATTCATAAATTTGGCCGAAAAAGATAACATCAGCAACGTGGAGATGGAAACTGTGACGGTGACAACGATTAAATCATAATTTTAATATACAATCCAACAGCCTCCATGATACTTCCGTTGATATGGATTGTATGAGATTGGAAAAGCAGTGGGTCAATGTCATCTTCTTCAGCCAAAACCTAGACGCCAAAAGTTATGACCCACCCAAAGCCTGGTGACCTCTCTGGTGCCCCCTATTTCTGTTGTGTTTTTGCTTTTGTTGTGCACTAAAGGGTGACTGTAGAATCACATTTATTGCCTTCTGCTTTAGATGCGTAATAAATTCTGAAAATAGCCGCAAATTGTTGTAGACATAATCTGTGATCCATATTTTGACAGATGCCAGCTTCCCCAGCTTTCACATTGGATTCTGGGAGGAGAAGACGCTTACTTCGGCCGGAGCTCTTCTCTCATTTCAGCCCTCCAAACGTTCCCTCAGGTAACGTTGTACTTTTTTGGCCTGCATCCACCACTTTGAGTTTTTGTCTTAATGATGAATAATAGCAAAAATGCAATATTCAGTGTTTTCCTAAGTGTTGTAGTAGTACCTTCAAGTGAGCAGTGGTGAAGATGTAGCGTTTTAATGCCCAAAATTTCAGGTGACAAAGCGGCTTGATTGAAAACCATAGCCGCAAACGGGACATCACAAGTGGTGCCAACGAAAAAGAGCTAGCTCTGCCATATCGGATTGGTTTTTACACAGGTGAACAAACCAATAAAAGCTGGCTTTTTAAAGACTTGAGTAGGACGGAAAAGAGCCACTTGTTGGCACTCATACCACATTTTCATAGTGAATTCGCACAGGAAACAGGAAAGGAATAGCGCAACACAAATCCTCTCTTTTCTCCACATTTTTGGCAAACAGCTTCCTATAATCAGCCACTAACAGTAAAAACCGTTCAACATTTATGATTTTTTTCTATGTGCTCTTGGATTTCTTCTCTGTCGTCGTCTTCTTTCCTGTTTCTATGTGTGTTGCGTAGGGCATCTGTTATACCGCAAATGCCATCTTCAGGCAGAGAGAGTAATTGCATCAGTATTTCCTCAGCCCAGATGAAGAGCACATCTGAGAAGAGCTGAAAAGCCGCCCAGTGTGTAGAGTTAAGTTAATGACCATTTCTGGCATATTTTGCAGACACTTCTCAAATCTCTAAGTGATCCCATGTCGGTGGGTGAAATCTGTGGCAGTTCTACACCAAACTCCTCCCTGGGCAAGACCCTGCCCAAGCTCATGTATGTTCGGGATGCGGGAGAATACAACTATTTGCGGGAATCCCACAAAATGGAAATCTGATCTAAATATTTTATTAGAAACAAACATGCTGTTATTAATCTACTTCACAAAAATGAACATCCATGATTAAAATAAAACGTACAGGTGCAAGGTCATGGTGAATTCTCATGCTAATGCACGGAACTGCCTCAGGCAGGATGTGTAAAGAGTATGACGCAGAAGGAAGGAACGTGTAACCCTATACTGATCGTGGTTCATTATTAAAAAAAGGAACATACAAAATGTTATTTTTAGGTTTATCAAATTTTTTTTATATCTATACAAAGGGGAACAAGTGAAAGAAATAAAATGTCATGTGGGGATAAAGAGGAGAAACCTTTCTTTTTTTCTCTCCAAGTGCTGAGCATGCACCCCCTCTGAATTTGTATCCCGGAGAGCCGCCCACACTTGTCTTAAATCACTACTGGTGTAATCCACCAAAAGCAGAAGGAACACAGAATTTAAAATAGGTCTCAGTTGTCTATGAAGAGCGTTTGGGTCTCTAGTAGGGGTGTAACGATGGGGTAGGGGTGAACACTCTGCTTACAAACCTTAAAATTGTGTTTACAATATTGTGCATCACAATATTTCTCAACACTATTTTTGACCAACTATTGAAACTATTGTTTATATAGCGAAACATCATTGGAGCAAATGGAATCTAAAAAGTTTGGAGACCACAAACCTAAGAAAGCTAGGGTCCAGTTTTATTTGTATGAGAGCCTTTGATGCCATCCATCCACTAGGGGGCAGTGTTAATGTTTGCATTAAGTCTTCTTTTTCAGTCTAAGTGATGGAGAGAGCTAATTTAAAATGTGAGTTAAGGAATTTTCGTCTATGTCTCCTGTGAAATATTACACAAACAATAAGAAAAGGTTAAGAAGTTACAGAAGTGACTAGAATCACAATTGCTTCAAAAGTCCTTAACGATATCTCCCAGTAGCTCCATGATCCCTATTTTGATGATTTTGTATTGCTATATATTGTGCCACAATATATTGTTACACCTCTTAGTCTCTAGAGTTATTGAGTCAGAGAAAAAGCGAATATTTGAATCTTAACTGTGTGAACCGTACACATTAGAATATGCAGATATGCCAACATTTCTCTCTTCACACTCTACTTGACAGTGGGTTCAACAATCTCATCAGCTCTACTGTCATCAGACAGGGTGGGTGTCGTCAGCCCAGAATGCATTTTGATTTTTGCTTCACAATGATTCAATCCTGCGGCAATCCTACATTCCTAATCAAGAGTTTAAACACATTTAGGACAAACAGCATGTACCAATTATTTTTCTACCATTTATCCACTTATGCATGAACATGTCCATTTCATTTGCTTAATGCACTTTTAATTTAACTTTGCATAGAGTAAAGTGTCTGCAATGTGTGTATTTTCCAATCCTTTCATTTTCCATCAACACTTGTACCATTGTGATGACAAATTAAACAGAGAAATACTTTTAAATGTTACATATTGCATTTCCGTTTTAATTTTGATGCAGAAAGCTTCCATATTGTAGTACTGTTCTCAGTACCGATGCAGTCTAAGTACAGTACGGTCCATATCTCCCTCTATTGGTTTGAATATGGTATCACAACTTGGTAGATAATAATATAAATATAAAAATATTCCAAACATCTGTATACAGACAGATTATAATCCTGTACTTTAGAATCTACAGTATGATGTTAAACACAAGCATGAGTTTCATCTACATTCGTGTATTTGGTAGACGCTTTCATCCAAAGTGACAACGATTACAAGAATGTTACAGAAAATACATAATAGGACATTTTATATTAATCGATAATATCTGAGATAAGCACATGGAGTTCAAGCTCCACAGAAGATAAATGACCATCACACTGAACAGAATAAAACCCTGATTGTAAAATAAGAACGGAACCATTTGAGCATGCCCCCATGCTTCCCAATGCTCCCATCGCCACAGGATGGTGATTGATGGTGTCGAAAGCTCCATGAGATCCATGTCCAGAAAAAAATCTGCATCCATCAAGGGCCAATGAAATATTGTTGATGACTTCAGCATGACAGACTTTGTGCTGTGTCTTGAGAAAAGCTTGATTAAAACATAAGTAATGTTTACATAAGTAGTTTAACCCCTGGTTACCGTACAATCCACAAACACATTTTTTTCTCTGGGGTCAATATGACCACAGCAATTTAAAAACTTAGTCTCAGGTGATTAATGTCTTTTTTGACTAGTTAACTACACTCTGCACTTTAAACATAGAGATTATCTATTGCATTACCATCTGCAAATTTACAAATCAGCATTAAAACTCATTGTTTCACTTAAAATTGTAAAAGTATATATACTGTATATGTTATTGTTGTTTTATTAGTTTTGTACTTTGAATTGGTATTTATTTATACATTTTTGTTATTTATGAAAATAATAGCACATGTTTTAGTAAAGACTGAAACATAATAATGTTTGGGGTCAATTTTCAAACAATTTTTAAACTCTTGCTAAAGTGATTAAACCGATGTAGGCTGCAAATCAGTCACATCAAAGTTTTTCCAGCTGTCCCCAAAGGCCCTCCTCCCCCCTAAGTTTTTCATTCCAAGTACATCATTTGCAAATATTGGTGTAATGAAAACCTGGAATGCTGATTTTTTTTGTCTTGAACATGACTGACAGCATATCTGATGGGCTTTATTAATTGAATTATTTTCATGACTTTAGCAGCACTAAGTCTACCCTGTCATTCAAGTGGGGAGTGGGACAGTAATAATATTCCATTTTTGGAAGGAGATGTGTCTGCTGGTGGTTGAGAGGCAACAGGAGGAGGATGCCTCACAATCACGGTCCTCCTCAAGATTATCCTCTGTCTCGGACACATTCTCCTCTGTCACTTTCATTGTGAAAACATGGTTTGTGGCTGTCCGCAGAGGCAGGGTCCAGCAAGGTCATTTGTTTATTTCGTTCAATAAAAAATGTTTCAGTTCTAAAACATATTTCCTGCATGTTTGCTTAATTTATACATATCGAACATGCTTTACACGTTGAAGCTGTATTCTTTATTCTTGAAAAGAACATGAAATATATCTCCTCATTTTGGGGGGTTTGTTAGAGTCTTTTTTTAAAAACATCCATAGCTCAAAAGTAAGATTCGTTCAAGTTTATGAAATGACTCTCATATTGTTGAAATAGCTGCAGTATACTCACAAGCAGACACTTTGGATCATGGGTGATGATGTAGTTCTTCAATAAAACAGCAAGTGGCTCTAAACATTTGTCCTGTTGTTTTCAGGCTACATGAGCATGAGTGCCCTCCAGGCCTCTCACTGGCCCCACCCGTCTTTAGGCGCCCAAGCTGCTCCTTTGGCATTCGGTGTTCAGCCCCCATTACACCTCACCCCTGTTCTTCAAGGAGGGCAGCCTGTAATTTGGGGACAGGCCAGTCTTTTTCGCCCCCCGGGAGCTGGCTTCCAGCAACAGTGGGCATTTGTGCCAGCTCAGACAGTTGGGGCGCCCCCATTCCTGGTACCCATCACCACCATGCGTCCACATTCCTGTGAGCCACCAGAGACACGGTCTGATGTTACGAGTCCTCAGCACTGCAAGGATCCAAACGGAGTTGAGCAGGCATTGAGCGAGGAGAGCACTTCTGGAACTGAAAAAGCACCTACCCGGGAAGGAGCAGAGGAAAGCGTTGGTTCTAGTGAGCTTGCCACCGCCCAGATGGCAACAGAGATTTCACAGATGAGATTGAGCTCAGAGTTACCGAGATCAAAGTCCTTCAACGATTGCGGTGAGTGGAATTGACTGAGAATTACATTTGAGCTTTAAGTTAATAAAATAAAGAAGAAAAAACAAAATGTAAAATGAACAATTGTTCTGAACAATAATGTTGATTATTTTTTGCATAACATTATACGTTAATTATAATAGTTAATATAGTTAGTTATTATATACGTTAACATTAATCACGTCAGTAATATATTCTAATAATAATTATTTAATCCAAGTGTAAAGGTATCCAACCAATTATATCCACCAGGTGTTTCAATCAGCTCATTAGTCCCTTATGTCCCCCCATAATTATAAACTAAATCTATATCACTATATAAATTGTCAATATATGGAAGTCTAACTACTTTATCACGAAGTAAATAAAAAAGGTTAAAAAACTTTAACATAACACATCATAGGGAAAGATATACCAGATACGCCAAACAAATCGTTTTGTTTGGTACAATATATACAGTTTCGGCAGGTTTTGGTCACATTTATGAAGTAAGCAATGCGTATCTTTAGAGATATTTAAACATTATTGAAATTATTGATGAAACCCAGCTATTGTTTAATTCTGATTTCAAATACAATGTTTTAAAAAGGTTATTAGTCATTCAATCATTTTTCAACCCGCTTATTCCTTTTTGGGATCATGGGGATCTGCCGGTGCCTATCTCCAGCGCACATTGGCCGAGAGGTGGGGGTACACCCTTGACAGGTCGCCAGTCTATCGCTGGACCACATTTACTCACACATTCACACCTAAGGGGGAATTTTAGATTTTTCAATAAACCTAATTGCATGTTTTTAAGATTGTGGAGTGCCTGGAAGAAACTCCTTCCAGGACGGTCACCGGTGAGCCTCGAGCCGACAACCTTCTAACTGAAAGGCCTTCTTTTCACCACTAGATGACACTTATGGCACTGATTTGGGATCTGTAAAATGAAAATGAAAAACAATTGTGCATTTTCTCACATTTGAATATTCTAACATTTAATACTTCTAAGGTCTAAAAGCAAATCGTCTTAACAAAAATATAATTAGAAGTTCTTTTGAACAGATTTATCAGATTGCGCATCACTGCGATACAAACATACCACAAAAAGCATAACTCATCATCATCAGTTAAATCACACCATTTTCATTGCAAGTGCATATATCAGGAGGCTGATAAAAATAGTCTCAGTCTTTGTTTTTACAATATATTAATGGTTGTGGGATTTTCTTTTTATTATTTTAATAGCCATGACTATTAGAAGCTTTTTAGCTTCTTAGTTGCGAAATTAAATTCGTATGCGCTGAAGAGAGAGACAGGGAGGATAGAAAACTAGCTACTTCCCATGTCTCTCCATTAATGCGCTCTCTGGTTACATTTCACGTAACGGCAGGAAAGCCAAACACTGAATTAAGATTAAATAATTATAGGATTAAGTACAAAGATTAAAATGCTGATCTCACAAAACATTTTTCCTTTTCTCAGGTGTCGCTGTAAATATTGAGAAAGAAACCGTGTGCCAATCAGATGACCCTTTAGTAACAGAGCCATCACCACTGCCTCCTACAGGCAGACAAGTCGGGGTGCCAGAAGAAGTGGTAATATTTATTCATCTCTTTTATTTTCAATGGAAGCCATTTTTAAAATATTATTCTAAGAAATGCATAATCTATATCATCAGTTTGCACTCCATGGCAAAATGTTTGATTTCTTGGCCATTTTCATATATAAAGCATGATAACGCAAATACTTTTTCATGGTTAGTGGTTGGCTGAAGCTATTTACTGACAACAACTGTGTTTACTCTTTTTAAATCTTTGTGACAACAGAAACTTTCCAAACGAATCTTTAACATCAATGACACCCTGAAGTCTCTTGAGGTAGTTGTCGATGAGGTTCTTTATCTTCTTTGTTGGTTAGGCAGCCCACTTTTTTGGGCTAAAAGCCTTTAACTCCAAATTCTTTGTTGTCCATGAACTGCACATTTAAGTTCTCCCTAGAGTGGTTCAATGATATTGAGATCAGGAGACTGAGATGGCCACTCCAGAACCTTCACTTTGTTCTGGTGAACCAGTGTTGATGTTTAGGAAAGTCCAGTAATGTCCCATGTGCTAATGAGTGGATGGTTTCTCCTTTGATTCATCCTCCTATCAATTTTGACCAAGTTTCCTGTGACTGCTCCTGCTTTCCTGCTCCCACATACCAAAAACATCCGTAACCAACCGCCGTGTTTAACAGTGGATATGGTTTTTTTTTCATGTTTCAAGTTACATTTTGGTCTCATTGTACCAAAAACTTTGTTCCACAAGTTTGAAGCTTGTCTATGAGCTGTTTACTGTATCATAAGTAGCTACTTTGTG
The DNA here is from genome assembly GCA_007224835.1 of Danionella cerebrum. Lineage (NCBI taxonomy): Eukaryota > Metazoa > Chordata > Actinopteri > Cypriniformes > Danionidae > Danionella > Danionella cerebrum. The sequence continues at coordinate 48,277 of SRMA01027358.1, forward strand.
GCATTTGTGTGGCAATGGCTTTGTTCTGGTAACTCAGCAATGCAACCCATTTTTCTTTAAGTGTTTCCTCATTGATTAATCTTTTTTTTTTTTTTTACAGAGCTCTGTATTTCAAAGTTATTTGTGGGTTTTCTTTTCAATCTTACGATTTTGCTGGAAGTTGTAGCAGAATAAATTGTTGGTTTCAGCAAATTCTCTCTCTTAATCTGAGTTTGAACACCGCTGATTGGAATTCCAGGTTCCTTGGATATCGTTTTATATCCCTTTCCTGTTTTGCATAGTTCAAGCCTTTTCCTCTAGATCGTTTGATGGCTCTCTTGTCAGTGCATCACTTGATGAAATATGCAAGGGTCTATCAGGAGCCAAGGAACTCAGGAAACTTGCCCAAACATTGCAAACAGGTGGTAGGAGAGGATGGTGACCTCTACCAGCCACTAATAACCTTCTGTACATGTTATCCGGCAATTGTGTAAACTTTTGATCAGGGTCATTTGTAAAGTCTCTGATGTCATTAAGATTTAAACACATCTGTTGGAAAATAAATGGTCCACCCAACAACTAACCATGAGTGGGAAAAAAAAGTTTCTTTGTTACCGTTCATATTGTCAGAAAAATGGTCAACAAATCAGAAACTTTCTAAACTTGTGAGCTCAACTGTACATTTTATTTCAAATTACTTTCAAAAGCTTTGTTCTTGCATCATAAATATGATGCAAAGTTGACCTGAACTAGGTAGAGCAACGGTTTTAAATGTGTTCATTCCTTGAGATATAGATCACTTTGAATTAAAGCGTTTGCCAAATGTATTCATGGAAATGTAAACAAATGGTGCTTTATGGTAAAGTGTTTTCTTGTATTGGTTTCTAGGGGGGTTCGTGTGAACAAGCAGAAGAGCAAAACGATCCCCAATCTCATTAATGCAGAAGAGACGTAAACACTGTGCTGACACACAAAAAACACTCTATTTTAAGGAAAACATTAAGCACCTTTATCTTGCAATGGACTAGCTGTTTAAATTGAGAGTCTGTCTGCAGCCATATTCAACTATTCAACATATATATTTTTTTGTAGAAAACGTTAAAACCTTTGGACGAGATGAGCGTTTGTGTGTTAAACACAAAGAACAATTCGCAATTGCCAGTGATGTATATAACAAACAAATGCATGAAACTCGATTTTTGAACTGAACCAGCAAAAATGGGTAGAAAAGCCAATAATATGTTGATTTTATATCTTCTGTTAAATTCATTTAGGTAAAGCTTTTTTTTATTGTGATGTAAGAGTCTTGAACACAACTTTCTGGAGTCAGTTCTGTAAGTTTTAAAGTAACTGTGGATTGAAACTCGGTAAGGATTGAAATCTTTTGACATATCTGGCTTCATTGCGTTTTCTGATTTTGTTCGTGTCTGTCGATTCTTGATGACAAAGTGATGTTGGTTTTATTGTTAAGCAATACACTTTAAATAATTTTAAATCCTTGTTTAAGTTATTGAAAGACAATTTAACCTTGAATCTGTCCATTACTAAATTGGTAAACTTTATAAATCAGTGCCATTTTAAAAATAATCCATATAATTCTGTTCAGCAATTTTTCTGTCAAATCCTGTACATTTCTTTGGCAAGAAACAGCTTGCAACAATAATTTTAATCTCTTGTTGTTTTGAGTTAATAATCTCAGTTATGTAGGTTTTTTTTCTTATTTTTCTAAGAGCCATTTCAGTGCATTTTCTACTCTGTGAGGTTTGTTTTTTTTAACATTTTTATTTTGTCTTGTTTTGTCTAAGATGAAAGCATATCAATGAAAATAAAGCAAGCATCTTGACATTTGAATGTTTGTTACATTTGTGTGTGTAGACAGTTACACCTGAATACATTACAATGTTTTCAGCACATGCTGTATGACATAAAGTTTAATTGTGGGTGGAGTGAGACTGTCATTTACTTCTTAAACTTTGATTTATGCCTTGTATGTGTGTGCAGGGCCGCTCCCGGCCAAATTTGTGCCCTAAGCAGAAATGTTCCAAAATGTAGCCAAAACACAATTTCACTAAATGCATTTTTTTTGCAATAATGTGCTAAGGTAAAATATTCTTACATTTTGGATTCTGACCATCTAAGAAAATAAGTAGAGAGATTTTGAACGCATCCACTCAAAGTTTACCCAACACTATACAGGGGTTTTCACACCCCCAAAAATCCAAGTTCGGGATGGAATAACTCAAAAATACCTCAATAAAAAATTCTTTAATTTGGGATTCTGACAGTCAATAATACATACTATAATACTGTAAAGAATTTCTGAATGTATCGATAGGAGAAAATGAGGTGGAGAACCTTGACACACAAGTAGCAAGTCACTGCCCTGGGGTTCTAGATTCCATAATTGAAACCATACTTAAATATTTCCTGTTTATTAACATATATGAAGAGACTGAGTACAAAACATATGTAATAACACTTAATTGTAATTAATTGTAATTAAAAGGTGATGGCAGAGAGAGTGAGCACAGTTTGCACACGTTTTTCACAGTTTGAACTTCTCTTTCATAATTTGTATCCAGGTATCGTCATCTTGGAATATGTCTGTGCCATCAGCAATGAAAAAATCCATGGACGGAATCACCGGGTCATGTTTAGAATCGAATATTTCATTTTGCAGAAGAATTAAGGGGTTTCACCGTTCTGTGTGTTTTCTTGGATTTGTGTTTAGAGTTTGAGAATGAGGCATGCTTTCAGGAAATGTGTGTAAATAATTGAGGAAAAACTAATGCGCTTTTCACAAAACCAATGTAAATCAATGTAGATCCTGGCAAGAAGATTCTCTGTTTGTTTCAGGATACAGCCCTGACCGTATACTTGGCTGATTGTTTCAGATACCATTTGTCATCGGAGGCCTATTCAGATGTTGTAGGGAGTTATACAGGCACACACACACGCACGCACAGACACACATTACTGAGCTTGATTTTTGATCTTGAAGTCGAATATGGCGAATCCAGACCTCTCTATTGAGCATTTCCAACATTTCATCTGAAAGATTCATCATAAGAGCTTTTATAGGAACTATTAGTTCCTAATATTAATGCGCAGTGGTGTAAAGAGTACTGAAATAAAGTATAGTAAGAGTATCTGCTCTAAACATAACTCAAAGTTCGAGTAAAAAGTATGCAAGAGTAGTATCACATCAGAGCCTTTTTATTCAGAGCGTTTCTTAAGTAAGAGAAATAGAGGAGAGGGAAAGAGAAAGAGAGAGAAGAAAGAAACAGAAAGAGGAAGAGGGAGAGAGAAGGAAAAGGAAAAAGGAGAGCAGGAAAGAAAAGTGAGTGAAATAGAAGAGAGATTGATAGATTGAAAAGAGAAAGTGAAAGAGAGACAGAATGAGTTAGAGAACAAAAGATAGAAATACAAAGAAAATGAGAGAGAGAGAGAGAGAAAGAAAGATGGAGTGAAGAGGAGAGGAATGCATTTGAGAGAATGAGAAGGAGAAAAGTGATATAGAGAGTGCTTTTTCCCCTCCACCATAAGACTCTTGAACATCAAATGACCCGTACAAACCCATGGACAACTCTTGCTATTTGCACTATTTTCTTTGCACAATCCCCACCATTGTCCTGAATATACATAGTATGGTTTTACTGTATAGTTTTTATTCTTTATAGTAGTTTTTTCTCTTTTTTTAATATATTCTATTCTATTTCTTTTATTTTACTTATGCATACTTCACCTTATTATTTATTATTTAGTACGTGTTCTTTGTTTTGCACCATCGCCCAAAAAAAATTCCTAGTTTTTGAAACTTGTTTCACTGACAATGGCAATAAAGACGTTTCTGATTCTGATTCTGAAAAAAACAGTGAAAAGATTGAAAAAGAGAAAATAACTGCTACATAATTAAACTATTTTTCTGGCAATTTAAATGATAAAAGAAAGTAGATAAGAAATATTTTCTATTTCTATTGATTGTATTGATATGAAAGGTATAGGATTGGTTACATTTGCAAGATCACAATTTTGGGGGATTGTTTGCTTATAAGCAATTTGATTGGACAGGATAGGTGTCAATCACTGTAGAAAAAAAATAAAGTAGTTAAGGCAGATTGAAAAAAAGTACAGCAGTAAAAGTACAGAGAGAGAACTAGAAATGTACAAACATTTAGGTAAAAACATTTAAATCTACTCACTAAATTTTAATTTCTGAGAAAAACTATTAGTAATTAGTTAGTTTACACCGCACTAATGTGTTAAGACAAAGTTCATTATAAAAAGGATTAAGGTTAGGAAGTTGTGATAATGTAACATGGTTTTTAAAAAGAGCTTGTATAACACATCTCTTGCAAAAAGATGTGGTACTGAGAAAAGAAAACAAAACTTATGAACTATCTCCATTTCAAGTCAAAAGAAATGAATGTAAATGTGTAACAGAGAGTTCAATGGTTGCAGTAAGCAAACACTTCTCTATTGATTCACTCTCAGTACACTCAGAAACATGGCATTTACCAGAAATAAAACAACTTTCCTGCAAACTTCCATGTTTTTGCCTGGTTTATGCTTCCATACATCTGATACAAATGTACTGTATTACTTCAATATTTCTGATTAAAAATAACCTTAGATTTGCTCTCTGTACATTAGAGTGTTTCTCTTGTTATTGGACATGACTGCGAGTCATGTTGTAACGTTTGGGGGAGGTGCTTCAGTTTTGCTTCAGGGTCTAAGGTCTGGATCTGCTTTATTTTGTCTAATATTCTCTAGATTATACGGCTAGATTTCTCAGCAATGTATTTGTTTTTAGAAACAAATTCACCTTTGAAGAGGGCAATACTTCAGCTGGCCGTTTTATGGTATGTTTCGACTATGTTCATTCTGCAAGTCTCTATAATTCGCGTACAGAATCTGCCTTGTTTTTTCTCTTTCTTTTTTCCTTTATTATTTGTTTTTGTCTTTATTTCAAATAATTTTAATGTTTTGTAGTACAAAGAAATCTAATCAAATTTTTGACCACATTTGTGTGTGTACTGTATGAATTATATCGAGTGAGTTTATAAAAACCAATGTAGAGGTGTTAGTCGTATAATTAAAATTCCTTGAAGTTTGCACAAATTTGATTTATATATTTCTCTACAGAAGTCTAGCATAGCATAAACCATGCCGTTTTCAAGTGTGCTTTTGGCTTTGATGACTAGAGCATTGGTGTGTGTCCAGGAATGTTGTGTTGTGTGGTGCAGTACAAGAACCCAAAGCTCCAGTGTCCTGTTTGCTCTCTGAATGGACTTCTTGGACACGCTGTGACCCTTGCCTCGATAAGAGGGTGAATGGACATTCTATCGCTCACACAGAATACATATATCTATAGTCCAGACTCCAGAGACAGATTTAGCTGGTTTGATCTTCTAATGTGCAATGATTGGCTGCCACAAGTTTTTTCTGCACCATACCAATTTGACGCAACTCATTTTGCTGTTGATCTAAGATTAGCATGCACAACATGTCTTCAACAGCTTCAACTATTTGCTGAGAACTGACATAAACCAACTTATAACCAGCCGAACCAGGTTAAACCATCCTGATAAAGATCAAAACAACTCGTGACTTGTGCCATGTTCAAACTATCTCTTTCTTTTAGTTTCGTCATGCCACACTGCTCCAGCCCTCTGAGTTTGGAGGAGATGTGTGTGTGAGTCACGGCCGAGAGGAGGAAAGCTGCAAAGCTCCAGCCAGATTCTCATGCCAGAACAAAACACCTGTCTGCGAAGGCTTTAAATGCACCAGCACAGGTAAAGTTCATCCCGATGCCAACACAGCTCTGAAAAACAACTGAATTCAAACAGGGACCAATACATTCTCTTGCTGTTGGAATCACCCGTCTCTGCACTTCACCACCTGTGGCAGGTTTTTTACTTTGTGGGCAAGAAGGATGTGGGTCTCTGGCCTTGTATTGACTACTGGGAAAAAAATAAGATCACAGTCTGCAACCAGCATCCACTGACTTTGAACTTTATGAGAATGCTACAAAATTTTGCAAACAGGACTTGAGGAACTTGATGATCTGCTCTGTATATGACAAGAAGTCAACCTCTTACTGGACACTATTATCTCGTTATACCCCTTGGCTTTACTAATCTCCCTCTACTAAGTCTTCCAGGCACTCATTTTTAAAGATTTTCGGGACATACTCAGCGTCTTTGTCTGTCTATCTGGATAGTACTCCCTTTTTAAGCTTTGTCAAGGAACACAGTGGTCACGTTTCCTGGGTTCAGCAGTGACTTCTCTAAAACTCCAAAATTGTGAATTCCACTCTACAAAGGTTGCATTTCTGGGATTCATTGTCTTGACATTTGGTAACCTCTACAGTCACTTTATTCTGAGCTTCAGTTCTGTGGTGGCACCTTTTACCATCTTGACCAAGAAAGGCTCAGCTCTATGCTCTATGACCCAAGTCTTCTCAGAGATCTTGTTTGCTCCCTTGGTGTTTAGTTATTTTTTCCTCTAATTTTTGCCTTTGTGTTATTTTCTGCATATTTTGTGAATCTTAAAAATGTCACAGTGAACAACTTGTAAATAGGTCGCTGTGTCCTGGAGAATCTCCGCTGCAATGGAGATGATGACTGTGGGGATGGATCTGATGAACAGGGCTGTAAAAAAATCTCCAGCGTGTGTAATCAGCCAACAGAGGAATACTATGGCATTGAGACTCTGGCCAAAGGGTAGATACTACAGTTAAAATAATGGTTCAATATTTGAACAAAATATCTGCACAGTTGATCTTTCTGGTTGTATTGTAGAATCAATGTTTTGAATGGAAGGCTGGAGGCAGTGTTGCTGGATAACCGCTACTACGCTGGTGGCTGCTTGCCCCATTTCATCCAGGATGTTCGCTACAGGAAACCCTACAATCTACAACAGTACACTATAGAGGTACTGAAGCATCAGACATGGTTGCTCTTCAGTTTCAAGTACATTTAATTAGTGTTGAAACAGGTTTTTTAGATGATGATGATGATGATAGCCTTTATTTGTCACATACACTGTTACATGTAGCGAAATTGGACCCCTCTGGCCACAGACATAGACAGGGTGGGAACAGGCCAGTGTGAGAGGTAGCATATTTAGAGAGAAACAGAGAAAATGGATATACATTAGGTAAATTAGCTTAAAAAAAGAGGCTTTCCGCATTGTCCTTCAAAAAGAGCACTGTGGAGCAGGTTAAAAAAGAGCCATTTGCAATCAAGCACATTGACAAATACAGGAAAGAACATCGCAGGATGAGGTAGGGGTCGGGGAAGTGGTGTAGTCGCTGTAGTCCGCAGCCGGCATTTTCCTGCAGCCATGGGGGCGCTGTACAATGACCCGTCAGATTACAGCGGTGGGGAAAAAAAGCTGGCGGAGATAAGTGGTGCGGGGGAGGGTTCTGAGAGAGTCTCCTTATCGAATTCCGCACGGGGGATGTTTAGACTCCTCTTCGTGGCCTCCAAGGCCAGAGGAGATAAGGGAAGCCAGATGGTACAGAAGTTAATTTAGGTCAAAAGCTGTAAATTTCCAGATTTTTAGAGTCTTTCCCCGGTCTCCATATTATCCAACTTACGTTTCAATTCTGCCAGCCTTTCCAGGATGAAATCCAGTTTGCGGTCACAGACCGTTACATGAGTCCCGACAGTTTTAAGTCCAGTCAACATACCATTCCAGTCGGTCAGCTTAGTGGGGCTTTGAGCACTGACCGTAGATGACTTGTATATTTGTTAAAGTGCCCAAATTATGTATATAAAACATCAATGACATACAGTGCCTGTTATGACTGTAATGTTTCTGGCTGCATTTGTAGGATTCTTAGAGTTAGCACAAGGCACACGTTCACCCAGTTTACAGGGGTTTCCACAATCTGAGGCAAAGCTTGCAAAAATACAACAATTTTGATCTTTTTGATCCACTGAGATGATTATTCTAAAAGGGTCACAGGGTTCCGCTACAGACTGCACCACTGCGCGTCCCTATAAGAAACATCTCTTTATATTCATCCTCTTGAACTGTATATACATTATTATTTTGTATCTGTATATAAATAACATTATTTTCACAAGTTTTAGGCTGGCCAATGGCTCTCCTGAGATGCACCTGATTTCCCATATTTTGGGTAAAATATTTACTGTAAATACCACTGTTTTGGACTGGTGAACAGTCCGGGGTGTATACCTCTTTTCGTTCAAAGTAAGCTGGAGAATAAACATGTGACCCTGATGGAAAGGCACTGAAAGAAAATGAATGGATGCATTTAAATGTATGTCAGACTCACATGATCAGAGTATGTCCAAAATATTTAGGGCTCAAGTATTGAAGGTTCGTAGAGCCCTGTTGTAATTGCTCAGAGCATTTGTCTCATGGCTTTCAATGCAGTGATTTTTTTGAGGGCCCAAATTGGCTCAAAAAGTCACAGTTCTCACACAAATGTCACAACTAGTGAAATTTTAGGTCTGATTGGGGTTCAATGGGGATGTGGTAAAGTGTTTGGGGCAAAATGGCTCTATAGTGACACCTAGAGCGTTTCAACTTATCGTGCACTAACAGTTTGTCAGTTTGTAATATGGATCGCGTTTCCAAAATGGACAGGAAGTTGGAAAAAACTTATTTGCAAACATCTCTACAAATCACCACCTTTGCTTGTTCCTCCTTACAACTCCTCCTTGAGATGGTCTCTGTTAATCTTTAAACCCCATCAGTGTTATCTTAAGGCATAAGAGATATTAAATTACAAAGCTTTCTCGACTTTGTTAAACAATCAAAATTTTGCTAAAAAACAGGAAATTGTTAATAACTCCTTAACCATTTAATGACTGATCGATTTCAAATTTGCTATGCGTGTTGAGATTACATGTCTCAATGTACCTAACCACAAACCTACAATGTCAGTTATAGCGCCACATAGTGGCACCAGGGAATATACTTTTTTTGCAGTTTTGTACCACTATTTCAAGCTGTGTTTTTAATAGAAGTTTGAAATTAAGAAGACTTATGTAAGGAACCAAAACCTACAAAACATTCTATTCGAGTGAGTTTCCAAAACCAACAGGAAGTGAGTAATTATTCAAAAACTTAAAAAAAATGTAAGTAAATGTAAACTCCTTTAAGATATTACATCTGTTCACCTCTAAACTCCATCAGTCTTCTCCTGAGGCATATTGGAAGTTAAATTACGAAGCTTTTTACTTTTTACTAAACTATGTATGCACAGCAGCTGTCAAAAACCGACATTTAAACATAGTGAGCATTTTAACAGAAATGTTGTCGTTTCTTAAATAGAAGGGAATTGGAAAAGCACTGTATCATTTGAAGAATTATAAAAACTTTAATACTTGCAATGAAAGTAAGTCATGTCTAGTTCTATCTTGTCCTTGTGTTTGCATCTTTAACTTTTTTTTTTGTATATTTCCTTCTGTATCATTTCTAGACAAAAGGCTCATATGAGTTCAAGCTGGAGGGGTATGAATCTTATCGCGACTATTTCAAGAGCGAAAGCCGGGCAACCTTATCCAAGACCAGCGTGTCCATTGGAATCAGTTTTCCAAACGCCTTTGATTTCAGCTTTGGCTATAATGACCACAAGTACAAGAAAACCGTTAAAAGGATGCGCAACTTTTCAGCGACGGTGAGTGCGTCTTTGTGTTTGTGTCCATTGCGAAACTTTAGTCATTGTTGTTTTGATATTGTTTCGCTATTTATGTGAAGATTATGGTGCGAAACTCACCTGTTGCCTATCAGTCATATACTCACTGTAAACCCAGGAAGTTCACAGTACTCAAAACGTTTTTTGATCCTGTTGCCTTTGAGTTGATGAAACAGTTAAGTATGAGAGTCAAGTTTGGCTTAGTGACTAGAACTTGAATCCTGAACTTATAGGTAATTTCCTGACCCTTCCACTCTCTCCCAATTCACTTCCTGACAAAAACTACTTTTCGATCCGTTAAAGACATAATGTGCATCTGAGCACAAAGAAATGAGCTAACAATACATTTTTAGTGCTGTTTCATCTGAAATGTTTGTGAGGAAATCAGTTTACATAAGTTTTGTGTACAACAGAGAAGTTTATACGGAGCCCCTAAAGGGTCTTGATGGTTGGGGCAAAAATTAAGGTAGGTAAGCTGACCTGTGCCTGCTCAAAATCAGCATCCATCTCTCATAGATTCCTTGACAAGTAAAAGAGTAACCCCACCCCTTCCCATCTTCCATGACTTTGGCTCTCAGATGGATTTTCTAAATGGGTAGACCATTTTCTATCTAGGCTCTTAGAAGAAAACTTAAAATACAGCCTATCACAGTGCCCAAGGTCAAAGACACAGTTGCAAGATAAGCAAGAGCCAACAGGGTGACTAAGGACAACCAGGAGTTGATCCAATACCGCGGACTCTACCATATATGGGTAAAAGGAAGTGTATCCTGCCCCTCCTAACCTGTTCAAAGAGTATAAAAGGCTGGGAAAATCCTCTAATAGACTTAGACTCTCCAGAGGGAAACGGCCGATCTTCCACAACTGGACTTAGGCTGTAGAGAGGGAATGGCTGATCTTTCCATGACAATATTATCTGCATTTTTTTTAGATTGGCAAAGTCATGAAATCATTAATTCAATAACGTTTCTGTTTCTCTATTACCACAGTGTCAAATTTAAGTAGAGAACCTTTATTTCACAGTGTTGTAGGAAGTTAGCTCTGGGTATAATTTCGTAGATCAGATAATGTTGAAGAGGCGTTAAAGCTAAATCCTGAATGGTTTTAGCGTTTGAGCTAGGCAACTATCTATAGTTCAAGACTATGAATTATAGGTACAAAAAACTCTAGACCTCATGACGTGGAGTTAAACAAGCAAGAGGAAACCGGGTTAAAAGGTTTACAAAACCATGACCAAAAGTCATGTTTGTGATATATTCTAGTATCTAATCTGAATTTGCACTGAATTAGCTAAATTGAAGCTCGAAGAGTTGATTTAATCCAAGGCGCTGAAGAATCTTGAATCTTGGTTCAAATCTTGAAAAGCTGATGCTGGAAACATAATCGTTTGTAATTGGTTATTGAAGATGAAGAAATAACGTGGTGGAAGCACAGCAGTGGGTGGAGCAATGGTATATGGCGGGTTTCCGGGAGATTTCGAAAGTTCTAAAAGGTGCAGTGCTAGTCCAGAGGGGTTGAACTGTGATTCTAAATGTATTGAAAACAGCAAAAATGGCCGCTTTAAATCCCTTTTGGCCAATTATCTTTGTTGATATGTCCCCTGAACATCTTCCAAAAGGTGAGATCATCTCACCAACGTAAACCAATATAAATGCTGCCCCAGTGTTAAAATAACGCATGTGAATTGAGATAATGTCCCAGTCAGAAACAGAATTATATTTTTCACAGTAACTCAACTCACTTTTCACAATCTGCAGGGACATTTAATTTACAATGAAGGATGGCATTCGTTCTTGAGCTTTCTCTGTGTTTTCTCCTCAGAATAAAAAGTTCATCCGGGCTCATGCACAGCTGGAGGTGGCACGCTATGCTTTGAAGCCTGATAAGCTGATGCTACACCCAGAGTTTGAGTCCCGTCTACAAGCTCTTCCGCTGGAGTACTCGTATGGAGAATACCGGCAGATTTATAGAGACTTCGGCACACACTTCATACGGGAAGCGACTCTTGGAGGAGAGTTTGAGTATACAGTTATTCTCAACGATCACACGCTGGAGAAAACTGGTGGGTAGACAGTGTAGAATCCACAGTAAAACACTGAAATGAGCCTAACATTGATGTCTATGTTGTTATTTTGTGTTTTGCCCCTATGCACTACCAATCCCTCATCCTGAGTCAGATGCACTTCATCATCCAGGTTGCGAGGATCACTAAGCTGAGAATTTTTTAACAATACAAAACCTGAAAGACAAGTTGATGACTCCGAAATACTTATTGAAAAACAAAACAGGTGTTTACAGGAGATGATTTGTAAAGATGGCTAACAATGAAAAAGAATTGAAAAGATTTTTTTAAGATTTGGTTAGTTCCTAGCTTCCAAATATTAAAAAATGAAATACTGTCTGCATAGTTTATCATAGTCCACTAGCCCTTATGCAGAGTGTTCATCGAATTGACCAGGTGATAAACTGGTGGGGTTTTTTTCTCACACCATGACTATAAAAAAACTCAGAGGGATATTGCTTCTTATATCACCAAATAAGATGAAAACACTAAAGTATTTTGTAATGTATTTGATAGTCATGTGATTGAAAGGTGTGTATGGATTGGTCCAAATGGATGTATGCCATTTTGCATGAAATAATCGAAATGTCCCGTTGGAGCCCATGGTTCACAGAGTGTTCACAGATCAGTGTGTAGAGGCCTTACACTAATCTTTAATAATATGCAATTTCGCAGCATACGATTGTGTGGTTTCTGGTTTTAAAGGAGGCAGAAGTCATTGGATTAAAAGTTTGTCAATGACCCAAAAAGATTTAATATATTTGTAGTGTCTTGCAGATACTATTAATGGTGTATGGGGGAATAGGACGTTCCTTTATGTTTTTTTAAACCATTTATTTAAGAAACACATATTTTGCATTTTATCTACTGTTCTCCTCATTATTTTTCGAGCTTTCAATTATTGTACTTCAAAAATGGTCGCAATGATATGGTGCATGCTAATCCTCATAGATTGCTGCTGCAGATTTATTTTTGAAATGATGAAAAATAAATCAGGTCGATCAACTGAACTCAAACTAAACTTTCCATGTTTTTTCTTGAAGGTTACTCTCTTGAAGAGACTAAGAACTGTGTTCAGGTGGGACTCAAATTAGGAGTGGTGGTTGAAGGAGTTTATGTCGGTTTGGGACTTTCGGGAGGAGGTTGTGAAGGCTTACTGAAAGAGCTTGGAGGTAAAATGAAAACTATTTTATGTCGATATAATCCGATGAGTTTTATCCAAAATGGATTTCAAATGCAGAAAATAAAGTTCACCACTTGAAGAACACGAAGGTAAATTCAATGTTAGTTTTGTAAATATTCCCCAGTGATTATTTTAGAAATACAGCTCAACTGGCAACAGAACAAAGCACTAAATCTTAGAATGTTTATCAGCCAATGAAAATCCGACAATCAACCTCATATATTTATTTATTTGTATATGAAATATATTTATTAGCATATCAGAACCAGTCATGCAACTTGGGAATGTTGTAATCCTAAAATGAAAGCAATAGAATGTTCAATCAATTGGAATTAAGCATTCATAATTGACATTAACCAATCTTATTTATGTTTATGACTTTCTATAAACCTTATAACGGTTAACTTTATATATAACATGAGTCACTGCACACATTTTTCACCAATAAAAAAAAAACATACGCATTGCCAGTTAATATGAGTTAATTAAAAATAAAAACGTAATCTGTTTCAGACTCTAATAGGACCAGGGAGATGGTGGAGGATGTGTTCATTACGGTGAAAGGAGGCAACAGTGAGTCTGTTTCACGTTTGGCATCGAAACAGCTTCCTACTCCAGACGTCATGCAGATGTGGGGAGAGGCTGTCTTCTATAACCCAGACTTCATCACCAGGAAGGTCAGGAGCTCCACATGCCACAGGCTTCTCTGTGCATAAAATGTGAAACATGTATTTTTTTATTTTATTTTTTTTGTAGAAGCCAGACAAAGGAAACCAGAAATATGTAAAACAGTAATATGCATCGACTGTGTTGTTGTTGTTAAAATATATAATTAATCCTCATGGAATTGATTAGAGCTGATAACAGCTTACTCTAAAAGGAGTCATTCAGCTTACAATTATATTTTTTTACCCTTCTGTTTTAAAAATGAAGACCCAAAATCAGAGAAAAACTGAGTATCACAAAACAGCAGATCTAGAGAATAACTTCTCATAAGATGGGAGTAAACAAACCTTTGGTTGAGATGCAAGAAATCCTTGACTTGAAGATTTGTAGAAAGAAAACACTTAAAAGATTAAAGAATCCATAGAAACCAAAGAAATGTAACTTATGAGAGACTTGCATCAGCAGAGGGCTGGTAAGCACGTTTCTTCCAAATCCTGAGATCTGGCAATAAGTACACTGCAAAAAATGCTCTAGAACAAGAAAAGAAAAAGAACAAGAAAAAGATCTTTCTAGCTCAAGCAAATTTGACTTGGCAAGATGTCTTAAAATGAGCAAAAATATCTATCTGATGTAAACTGATGGAACTTAAAAGTAAAAAAAACACCTCAAAACTATGTATTTTCATTTAGAAAGTAAAACTGCACTGAAGCTTGTATCTAGTCACAAGCGCTTTTAAAACTTGGCAAATTGTCTTAAAACTAGGAGGTTTTGTGAAAAAAAAACAACGTCTTTGTATATATATGTCTTTTAATCAAGTCTGTATAATACAGCTTAGTCTTCAAATAGAAACATTTGTTAATATTTTAGAGAAAACAGCATTTTAATACTCAAAGTGGATTATGCGGTCTTAAAACAAGAACTAATTTGGGTAATTGCTGAGTATTTAGTCACTCAGAATGATTCAGGTTGGAATCCTGCATCAGTGGTGAGCACACTGTCCACCACACCCCGGACTTCGACTGAGAGTTAATAGTTTATAAGAACAAAAAACTAACTGAGGAAAGTTTGCACTTAGCACCTAGTAACAAGAAATGTGGTATAGTCTTAAATCTACATATTTTACCTTAAAATTAAACTGGTTTTACGTGCAATATCTTTTTTATATTAGTGTTTTTTGTTGCTGCAAAAACAGTATTAAAACAGGACATTTGTGCTAGTGTTTAAAATAATCTGTCTCTCAAATAATCTGTCCCCCAAAACTAGTCTTTAAAATAATATAAATGCTCTACATTTGACAGTTTTGTCTATTTAAACATATAGTGAATAAACTAATTTGATCTGTTATTGTTAATGACATTGATCGGAACTAAAAACCAGAAACAAATACTTGTACGATTCTTTTTCTCTGGCATTTTATTCTTATTTCAAAATTTTTTACCAAGTCACATTTTCTTGATCTGAGAGGGGTGTTTTTATCACTACTGAACTGATTTTTTAAATCAGAACTCTGTAATATTCTTCAACAAAGAATATGTTGAGTCAAAATTTCTTGTGTTAAGATTCAAAAGTGTGTTTTATAAGTTTAAATAAATGATCAGAATAAGCTTTTTTTTTAGTTTAAGTTTAGGTCATATTTTCTCAAAATAAGCTAAATAATATATACCCTAAAAGTCTAAACTAGACAATTCTTCTTAACCCTTAGAAGTCCAGGGCCTTCCGAGAGTTTTTGTTTCTCTACTTTACAATTTGCTCTTATAAATTATTTTTAAAAGATTTTTTTTTTGTGTCAATGGCAACTTCTTTTTTCATTACATTACATAATAATCACAACAACCCTGAAATTGTACAAAAAGGATTTATGGTCTGTACAATGAAACTGAATGACACATTTTTTTAATTACCTGCAAGAGTCATAATAACTCTTGTAATGTTCATTTAAAACCAAAAATACTCAAACTCATAACACGTTATATTTGAAATCCACATAAAACAGTAGATGGGTCAGATATTCCTACTTAATTCAACACAGACGCTGTAATGGGCACACGCACCGGTGCGTGCAGGAAGGTTTAACCCTGTAAAGCCCACTGTTGCAGAATTACAACATCACTTTGAACAATTAAAAAAAAAGTCCAGCAAATGTTTTTTTTCTCTCAAAACCATATTTATATATTTAATGGGTCCTATTGTTTGTCCTCACAATGCTATTGGATAGAAAAAGTGTTTATAGGTCTGATGATCTTGTCGTGAACTTACTCTACCTGCCAACTTTGCATTGAGCTGACCTCCGGTTTTTTGCATGACTTGATTTGACAAGATTTAAGTAAGTAAAATTCCTTAAATATTTTTGTGTGTTTATTACAATGTTTAGAACATATACATATTAAGTTATTTTGGAAAACATTAATCAAATTTGATTTAGAGCTTATTATGTCTATGTTGTAATTCTACAACGTTGGGTCAGAGTGGTAGCCTGTTACATTGTTTAGGGACAGGTGTGAATGGTCTTGAATGTGAACCTGTTAGTGCTCTGGGGGGATGCATGTGTCCCTTCTAGTATGCTAAGTACAGAGAATAATAGGCACAATAGGCCAATCAGACAGTATTGTTTAAATGTAGTGGAATTTGGTTTAGAATTTGCATTGGAATGGTAATACTTTGATGGATAATACTTAGATCTCTTCCCTTGATACATGGTCTACTACCCTGTCTTTTCTTTGTTTATCTGCTACAATATAAGACCTATATGTGTTGTTCACATATTTAATTACTTTTTCCAAACTTTTTCAGTTTCAGAATGCTTAGTCCTAATACCTAATCAGTCCTAATACCACTTTTTATGGTTCAGAAGTAACCAGTGATGAAGCTGCTTGGTATGTACCTGAAGATGGCCCTAATGTAAATGTCTGGAGTCCATATGTATTGGAAGACAGACACACAGTACACCCCTGTTTCTGATGTGATGTCCCGGGACAGATTCCAATCTCTGTTGAGTTCATTACACTTTATAAACAATTCAACTGTGTGGAAAAGAAGGACAAACTGTGGAAACTCAGACCATGGCTAAATTCATTTAGGGAGAGAGGCCTGCAGGTGGTACCTGAAGAACACAACCCTGTGGATGAAATGATGATTCCTTTCAAAAGGAGATTCATTAACATCAAACAATATATGCGTGGCATGCCACACCCGTGGGGGCTCAAAATGTGGGCGAGAACTGGAATCTCTGGCATGCTCTGTGATTTTAATGTGTACCAAGGGAGGGTAGATGGAATACGACAAGCGAAATCTGAACTTGGACGGTCAGGTGATGTTGTGATGAAGCTCGCCTCCACACTTCCAGAGGGTCAAAACTACAAGATCGATGCAGACAACAATTTCACTCTCAGCTGAAAAGAACTGACTTAGGGACTATCACTGCAAGTAAACACAGACTTCATTCAAACCACACTAGATGTGACCAAATAATTTTTTAATAATATTTTTATTCATAACTTCTTATTCATAAAAATATGATTGTTGTGTGATCATTACTTATGATATATACTACATGGAGCTAAAAAAAGTGAACAACCCTGCAAATGAATGCTTAAATGGTCTGTGAACCTGTTTAGGCAAAGTGAGTACAAATACAGAAGTTCTGCTCACAACTAAGCCCAACGTTGCAATATTACAACATTTTCCTAAAAACTTACTAAAGAGTAAAAAAAATTTACATTTTTCAATTCCTACATCAGAGGCCTTCTAAAACAATATCTGAGGGGTCAAAAAATTTTTGCTAATTTTTTTCTATATTTGGGTCTTACAGGGTTAAAATAAGAAAATCAAGATTTTTAATCCTGAAGCTTCAGAAAACCTTTATTATTATTTTACACATAATTTGAATTATCTGAACACTGGGGCAGACAAAGCTAGCAAACAGTATTTTGTGTCTGATATTGAATTTTCATCCCAAAACACATAATATTATGTATTTAAAAGGCATTTCTCTGCACAACTTTTCTCTATGTTCAGATCGAACCCATATACGAGCTGGTGCCTGCACGGGGCTCTAGTTCAAACATCCTGAAGAGAAACCTGAAGAGAGCTTTGCCTGAATACCTGCGAGAGTTCAGCTCCTGCCGCTGCTCACCCTGCCTCAACAACGGCCTGCCAGTGCTCCGAGGTCAGAGAGCAAAATATACTGATACTAACATAATGGTTAGCAAGCAAAAATGAAAAATAAAATACAAAAATAATAGATAGCTGGTCATAATGTAATTATTAATATAAAAATAGATTGGTCATAATGTAATTATTAATATAAATGGTCTATTAGTCTATTCTGACAGACCACAACCCATTGGTTGATTGTCTTGAAGGGTATTGAGCTAGTCCAATAAAATCTCAGAGCCCTGTCTCCATCCAGCTTCCGTCTCTCCCTTTAGAAAGGTTCTTCAAAGACCAGGTTGGTTCAAATGCTGGGGGTTTTGTATTTAACAAGAGAGAAAAACTGCTGTATAATTAAACATTTATCCATTTTCCTGGCAATTGAAAAGATAAAAAAAAAACAAGCTGCTCATGCAAAATAATTTCTATTTCTAATGATTGTACTGATGTCATTACCATCGCTGGGGGATCGTTTTTTTAAATGCAATTTGATTGGACGGGATAGGTGCCTATATCACTGTTGAAAAAATCTACATTGAAAACAATAGTAAAATAGTTAAGGTATGTTGAAGAAAATAGTAAATGTACTCAAGTAAAAGTATTTAATCTATTTTTAATCTACTCACTAAATAACACTTTCTGAGAAAAAGTTTCAGTTCTTGTAATTATTTACTTTACACTACTGGCTGTTTCATATCCTGTACACCAAATTAATGACAAGAAAATATTTCACTTACCCTCTCTTTCTTTTTCCCTATTCTAGGCTCACGGTGTAACTGTATCTGTCCTGCCGGAGTCAGAGGAGTGAGCTGTGAGATCACCCAGAAGAAAGGTTTGTCTTTGACATTCTATTGTTAATTTAAAAGTAAGATATATTTTGATAAATTTGTCTTTTCTCAAACCTGAGCCTGTTGATCAAAGCTCACAGAGGTCATGATCCTGCAATGGTGAGGAGAAATGCAGACAGATTTGTTAAGGTCTGAATATAATATTTGTACATAAAAGGCAGTGTTTTACTAAATGCCTGTAAACCTCTAATAAGAAAGCAGTTCTGTTCTGGATAGAAATCACCTCCTATTTCAGTAGTTATCACATGGTTCACCTTCTTAACTGGGAATCCAGACTCCCTGTTGTGTTGTGAAAATGTGAAAGAATCTCTTGGAAAAGCAAACGTTACTTTTATTGCTTTAACATATATATATAAAAAAAAAAAACTACCAACCCATTACACAAAGACATGCTATATGCAACAGAAAGTAATAAATTACTTTTTTTCAGTTTGATGTTTGAAGACTAGCCAGAGAATATACCAATCCCTGCTCCTGATTTTGTATTTTTCTGGCACTGCTGAACTGACCCATTGGATTTTCCAAACTGGCTGGCCAAGCTTCGAAATCAACATGCAATTCCCAATTTGGCTGGCTCTCACCTACTTAGCTGATTTCTGGCTTGGGTTACCACATATTGACATATACAGTGAAGTCAAAGTTCTTTTTAAAGACTTAATTTGTAAAATACTGTGTCAAATCCAGATTTCTGACCCTTTTAAATCGTCCAGCTACACCCTGCTCATGATTCTAATTTAGAGCACCTGACATAAAGACACTTGTGCACCCCACAATCAGTCAGAAGTTTAAAAAGCAACATGGGCAAAAGCAAAACCATAGAGCTATGAAAGACACAAGAGACAAAATTGTAGACCTCCATAAGGCTGGATAGGGCTTCAGAGCAACTTGGTGAAAAAAGAGCAACTGGAGCTACTGTCAGAAAAGGAAAGAGACTAATGATGACCATCAATACCAATGAAAAATCAGCCCAGAACTACACGGAAGGAGCTGGTCAATGCCAGCTGGGACCACCGTTTCCATGGCTACTATCAGTAATACACAAAGACACCAGGGTTTATAATCACGCATCTCACAGAAGGTTCCCCCACTTAAGTCAACACATGTCCAGGCCCATCTGAAGTTTACCAGGGACTCTCTGGATGAGGCATGGAAGAAAATTCTGTGCTCAGGGCTTTCCAATGAGCATCATCCCAATAATACCATACCTAGAGTGAAGCATGCGGCTGGAAGCATCATGCTCTGGGGACAGGACGACTGCACTGTATAAGGAGGCGAATGAACAAAGGCAGGTATTGTGAGATATTGGGTGTAAACCTCCTTCCCTCAGTCAGAGCATTAAAGATTTGTAATGAGTGGGTCTTCCAACATCCCAGAAAAACCAAGGAGTTTCTCTGTAAGAAGCATATCAAGGTTTTGGAATGGCCCAGACAGCCCCAAAACTTGAGAGATCTAGAGAAGACCTTTATGGAGGAGTGTGATTAAATCCCCCAGCAGTGCAAACTTGATGAAGAACTACAAAAACTCTTTGACCTTCATAATATTTAACAAAAACTACTGTACCAACTACTGCAACTTTTGGACTCAAGTCCAAATAATTTTTTTTGTAAGTAATTTATAATTAAATAAATGTTTAAAATCACAAAATGTGATTTCCATATATTTTTTTTCTCAATTCTGTCTCTCACAGTCGAAATACACATAAGCTGAAAATTCTAGACTCTTCCATGATTTCTAAGTTGGAGAACTTGTAAAATCTCAGTGTGATCAAATACTTACTGACCTCACTATACATATGACATTTTTCCCCTCATCACTGGTGCAGCTTGAACAATTTAGCATGTACTACATACAATTATACTTAATAATGAACATTTAAATAGAAACGTGTTTGAGTAAACCCTAATCTAAAAATATTCTGCGGTTGATAGCTGTGGCAGTGGATGGAAACTGGAGCTGCTGGTCGCCCTGGTCGAGTTGCTCAAGCAGAACCCATCATCGAAGCCGGGTGTGTAACAATCCGGCTCCGCAGAATGGGGGGGTCCCCTGTGAAGGAGCCCAAGATGACACTGAGGACTGCTGACAATCTTGACTTTTCAAGGGGAAAGTTTATCTCTCTCTCTCTCTCACATCTGATCTTGTCAATGCCTTTCCAGTAATGGTTAAATAAAGCTTTGATGAGAATCAATCTCTCATTTTTCGACAAGGTGTTGCACAACATTACTTTCGCAGGTCTACTGGTTTCACTTTTGAATAACTGGGGAAAATGTACATCTGCTTAAGCTGAGTGTGAGCAAATAAAAGTAGATTTTTATGGCTGGATGGTCACAGAAATGTAACATCACAAAATTGGAAACAGCAACATGGGGCCCAGATAATGAACAATGTTAACAAAGAACAAGAGGGGGGGGGTGGATATGGTATAACATGGATAAGATCTGGACAGCTTGGCACGGCGTTAGTACTCACCAAGATGGGGAATTCGTAAAACATCTATAAATCTGAAATATAGCGATATTGGCCCTAACACAAAGAACAGTTAAACGCTGGACATCTTCCCTGAACTAAAGCCTGTCTTCTGTCCAAGACGTCTTCATGTGCATAACCCAATATTGAATCAAAAATTGAATCCAATATATGTATATATATTTCTGTGAATATAATTTTGAATACGTCCTCTTCTGGCAAATTCCCATGAAAGTATAAGTGATAATAGATATGTAAATGTAGATACCTTACCTTACCAGTTGTCATCTTAGTAGGGTACTGGAGAGATTGGTAATTGTATCGTATAATAGACCTCATGTTTTTTCACATGCTGAGGCAACATTTAATGGATTGGTAGGAGGTGTCATCACATTGGTGTAGCGGCCATTTTGTTTGTATTCTTAGTTTCCACTAGGAGTCAATTGTTTTTGGGTTAAATATTTACAACCCCCCCCCCCCACACACACAAAAAAAAACTGTTAGTAATGAAACAGAAAAACCAAAATAAAATACAAAAATATGACCTGACCTGATGACGTCAATACTCTCGCTATATTGTAAAACTCCACACTCTTCAAATGCAGAGTAAAAGCTTGAGGAAGAAGTTGTGGCTTCATTCATTTTCCAACCCGCTTGTTCCCTTTTAGGGTCACAGGGCCAGTGCCAATCTCCAGCACACATTGGCCAAGAGGCAAGGTACACCCAGAACAGGTCGCCAGTCTATCGCAGGACAACATTCACTCACACATTCACACCTAAGGGGAATGTAGAGTATTCAATTAACCTAACAACATGTTTTTGGGATTGTGGGGTAAACCGGAGTACCCGGGGTAAACCCATGCAAGCACGGGGAGAACATGCAAACTCCTTCCAGGAATGTCACCGGCAAGCCTCGAACTGACAACCTTCTAGCTGGAAGGCCACAATGCCACAGCTAACTCAAAAATATTTTGAAAATTGAGGCTGCCCCTGACGCAGTCTTTCTCAAACTTTTTTTTCCTCATTCCCCAGCATAAACAAGCCCCACCTGCTTTTATCGCCTCAACATAATGGTGAATGGTTATATCATATTATTGGTAATCTACACATAAAGTTTGCTTGATTTAAATCTGATTTAAAGCGTTTTTGATATAAAATGATCAAAGTTCTACCATTGTCAGTCAATGGGAGAGTGGAGAGCCAAGCCTCAGAAGTGCAGCGCGACGTCAGACATAACAAGCGGATGGTTCCAGGTCCCTGTTCTGTTTATAAAGACAGCAATTGGTAAACGTTTGAGTGTGTTTAATTGTGTGAGTGGGGGGGGGGGAGGGGGTTAGTTGATTAAATTTGCAGTGCGGTTAAAAAATTCACAACAATAGAATTTAGAATGAAAAAAAAAGTCATTTATTAATTGATTAATTAAATCTTGTTGACCTCGCAGCCCAGCTGCAATACCTTTGCACCCCACTAGTAGGGCTCGCCTCATAGTTTGAGAAACACTGCCCTAACGGGATTCGAACCATCATCAAAAATGTACAGGTAGTGCCAAATACTTATCAGGTAAGTTCCCTTCAATCTGTAATTTTTCAAGGCATATCAACACTTTCTAGTTGTCTATTAGGGTCTGGGCTCAGCCGCAAATGTTTTCAGGCCCAAGAAACGCTCCGTTCACCACAGTTGCATCAAAGGATGAGCCTGTTTCATTATGGAAATTGGGACTTTCATGTCCAGCTTCACCAATGGTTTGAATAAAACTAGGTATTAAAAGAAAAAAACAAACTTTTTGTTCTGGAACGTTCATGGTTCAATTTTTGATTCAATCTACTCATATAAATCACTATAAAAGCCACTCAAAGGCTTAACATGTCATAGCTCCTTTAAAATGTTTATATAACAGGTTTTGAAAATTTTAAAACATAAAACAAGAACATTATTAAGAGATGGGAAATAATTACAGAATGGGGAAACTTTGGAAATTAGATTCTCGTCTGCACATATTATTTATGTTCAAATTTATTAATTTAAGTATTTATGTTAATGCTCAATAATCTTACATTCAATTACAAATTTTTTTTAGTTGAGTATTTTTGAAGATATAATATAGAGCAAAATCTTAGGATTAAATTGACTGTACGTATAGTGTAATATATTTTGGTAAAGCGTTTTAATCTCGTTGCTTTTTCAGTTGACTTTTTATGTGCAAATCTGGCCATAAAATTTTGTATTTTCGTTGTGTTTAACTTTTGTTCATGTACTCTATTTTTCAACAGCGATTCTGTTCAACAAATGCCCATTATAACAAATTATATGAAATATTTAAACATTCTATAACCTCAATGCCACTGAGCTATTATTTAACTCTTCAGCTAGCATTTGGCCCCTCTCTGAATAGTGTTCATTTTACTCTGGGTCTTTTCTGTGAAGCTTCAGAAAATAAAGTGAGTTTATTAGGTAACTGTTTATTGATTTATTTGAGGAATTCAGCAGCGTCTGCTCTCCTCGCTGTCCCCTCGACAGGGCAGGCCTCCATCTTTGGGCGGAGGGTTATTACACACACGCCTTCGACTCTTCATTCCAGATGTGCATGCGGTCCAGGGACCCCAGCAGCTCCAAACACCATCAGTGGGACCTTTTCAAAGAATAAATATAATGAAATATTTTAACAGGTATACGGTTGTCTGACCATTTCTTTTATTTTTCAACAGTAAAGAGAGACATATGGCCCATTATTCTGCATAAAAGCATTGTTTTTATTCATACTCAATTCTCACCAAGATCTGGTTAATCTGGAAAAACAAAAGTATTGATTTAATGCTTGAGTGGCTGTGGGCAAAGGCACAGATTTTTCAATTACCACCCCGTAAACATAAGGTTGCCCGCCCTGATATTTTTATCAGTTTCAAACAGAATGAAATTATACGTGATATTACGTCTTGTTTCAGTACCTCAACTGTTTCAGCTGTTGTATTGTGCTCCCACTGTTAACAATGAACTTACAACAATTAACAACTAGGTGTGAATGCACCCTGGCTTTTTCCAGGTGTTGGGATCCTTTAAAATCCTGGTTTGAATGAATAGTTTAGAATTATTGTTGACTCAGCTATTTGTGTTGGTATAATGTTAAAGAAAGGTCTTGCAATCAGGACTGTTTTGGCTCCAAAATCTCACTTTTTTCAATGGCCACTTGAAATGGAGGGACTTTCGTCTGCTATGTTAGTTTGGTAAACATTTTTTAAATTAATTTCAAATGTATAATGTTCATATGATGGTGTAATGAAAAGCTGAAATGCTGATTTTATATTTTGAACATGACTGACAGCATATCTGTTAGGCCCTGGAACCATTTTGGTGTCATTAGCAGCACTAAGTCTACCCTGTTGTTCATGTGAGGAATGGGACCATAATATTGCTGGTTGGTGAAAAAGGCAGTATACAACAGGAAATCAAAAATTGAATATTATACATGACATTACAATAATTCAGCCAAAACTGTGCTCAAATCATTTACGGTGATTGGAAGCATCTTTTTTTAATTCATCATTTCTTCATTATTTCTTAGACTGTTACTAAAGGATGTGGTGGCCAATACCTTTTCTTTCTGTCTCCTCACAGGCGGTCCCAGTGTAGCCATTCTTACACAAACAGCTGCAGGCTGTTTGGGAGAGCATGGGCACGCCGTTATTCATGCAGGGGGCACAGCGGCACGAGTCAAAGCTCTCCATATACTCCTCCCATGCACGGATAAGATGGGCTAATTTTGATCCAAGCTGCTCTGCAGATGTGCTCCAGCGCACCAGTTCGTAGATTGGTAAAAGCTATGACAAACACAGTCAAGAGTCTATAATTATTCACTTAAATTAGCTGAAACATATGACAAAGTTAAAATATTTCAATGAAATATTTGAATATTTTATCTTACAACCAATGAAAATCCCACAGAAAGTTCCATATTACTTAAAGACACCAAGTGCTACACTTGGATTAATTAGTTAGCTAAAAACACACGTAAAGGCTTTGAATGGTCTCTCAGTGTAGTTTGTGTTTTTGAAATATTGTTGTAATCCACTATTAAGAAGAAGCTGTAAGCAAAGTTTAAGAATGTATAATAGAAAATGCATCTTTATTAGCTTTAAAACACCTAGAATGCTAAATATCTATAAAAAAGGCATTTAGAGAAAGAGAGACAAAAGAGTAAGTGGCGGCGGGTAAAGGAAAATTCCTGAGAGAGAACAGCCTGCTGCATGTCTCTCCCTCACATTAAGTAGAAGAAGGGGAGATGCATGTCTGATCATTCCTGGTTGTGATGTAATTTCCTGTTTGTGATGCAACCGCATCTCACCCGATGTGCTGGTAGGCACCAGCAGACCCCCGTGACCCCGAAAGGTGACAAATGGGTTAGAAGATGAATGAATGAATAAATGAAAAGAAATGCACCTCGAACTCTATGAGTGCAGGGTTATACTTGAGACTCTTCCCCCAGTTTTGGTAGCTTTTAGCATCTTTTATCCCCAAAGCTCCACTGCTGGAACCAGTATCTCCTCCTTTCACGTAGCCAAAGACGTCTTTTATTTTACTGCTGGACGAATCACTATCTAAAAAATAAATAAGTAAATAAAACTGATTCATGAGGCATGAACAAGAAATAGAGACCAAAATATGCCAAAAGAAGAATAATGCGACCTACCTGTATCCTTTGATTGTGTTTTCCCACATCCTTTTGCCTTAGCAGAAACACTAACTTCATCCGTAAGAACCAGTCCAAGAGATAAGCCAACACACATTCCAAATCGTTGCCCATTCGTTTCTGATAAGAAATAAAACTTAATGTACGCGATAGAAGACAAGTCTTTATTTTATAAATAGTAATAAAAAGAACAGGTTGAACAACAACCACAACATTAATAATTATATTAACACAAATAGTATTGGTAAAGAATATTAATGATATTTAAGCTATTTCATCAATGGGTGCCATTTGTTTGTTGTAAGTAACTTTTTTTTATTGATTTTAAAACCAATTCCAATAGCAAACATATGTAAGTATTCCAAATGATTACTGGTCCATCTTAAGTAACTCACTTAAATGTCTTATTAAATTTATAATCAAAAGATGAGTGCTATTTTTTCTTGTTACAAACAAAGTTTTTTTAGCAATGAATTAGCAAATACATGCTAATTAGCCACATGTTGCACATGATTATAGAACCTGCAAATTCAGTTATTTACTAAATATGTTCATTTTTACACTAAACTAAGTACATCTTTGAAATAATTTGAGTAAAAGATAACAATGATAACTATGAAAAGATGTTTTTTAAATGACTTCAAGATATCATCACAAATCATCAAATATGTAAATAAACAATTGAGAGAATTTATATTTGCTTTTACCATGGCCTCTAAGTGATGCTACTACCTGCTGAAAAACTGACTCATGGAAATTCTCCAGTTTTTTCAAGAGGGGGATGGTTTAAGGTAACAGGAATGAGTAAAAAGCTGGGGACATGGCATTTTTTTTTTTAATTTAAGAAGGTTCTTTTTAAAAGATCATTATATTTTATGGTGAAGTGTAGCCTCAGAGACTGGGGACAAGCAATAAATGCCTTTTTCAGTGTTTTATGTAGATTTTATCAATATTTTAAATGCTATAGCTTAAATGTGCAATAGAAATAGTATGTAGTACACTTTACTCTTACTACGCTGAGTAATAAAATGTATTTATAAAGCCAAGGACAGACATGGCACCCATTCTCTGGAACATTTTTTAACACATTGCAGTGCTTTATTTGTTAGAGATGACGCACCACTTTGTGCCATGGCGTTGATGTCCACCACAGCAACATAATCCATGAGCCCTCCCATGGTTCCCTCAGTGACGTAGTGTGTCCCATACTCATTGAAAAATTGAGAATAAGCTCCGAAATGGTAGTCATCTGGCAGCTCTCCCAGGGCCCAGAGCATGTCCTCATGAAGAACCAGATCTCTGCTTCTCATCTTGAACTGAGCTGTCTGGATGGTTGACAAAATCCTGACAAAACCTGACTCCTATAAACATCACAAGGTTTGAATAATTACAAACTGTGTTCCGGTTCTAAATAGCTTTATTTACAATATGTGTAGTTGTTGTCAGAAAGAAGTCGTTTTGGTTATTTTATTGACCATATAACCATTAAGTACCAATGATAATGCACTTCCTGAGAAGACCCACCCACCAATATTCAACATACAAAGCCTTGAAATAATGGCAGGGGAACAAAATGACCATTGTTTACTCTTCCAAAAATTCACTGGTTAATCATTCATTCATTCATTCATTTGTTTTTAAACGCCCTTCCAGCTTCTATGGCTATTTCCAGGGCGAGAGCAATTTAAGTTATTGAATTAGATAAAATGTTTAAAACCAGCTCTTCCTAGAAATTTTAATACCATATTTGGATCTACTTGATTAAAAATGTGATCTAGAGTTGTAGAAGAATAAAATTGTTTTCTGATGGGGGTTAAAAAAGGACAGTCAGCTAGAATATGTTTTATAGATAGAGGTACTTTACATGAGTGGCATTCAGCTCGACTATCTCCAGTTACTAAAAACTGGTGTGTGAGCCTAGAGTGTCCAATTCTGCATCTTGTATAAATGACCTGTCACTGGTTATATGGTTGTGAGATAGCTACACTTGGGCATCACCAAATATGGGCAATTTGGGGGCATCCCTGTCTGGGAGTTTTATAATTTGAGCAAAAACTCATTGATGAACAAATTAAAAAATATCTAATACCATGGCTGCCTGGTGCCTGAAGGATAGGATGAATTCCTGGTGGCATTGGCATGGAAGGATTCTCAAAGGGGACTGTATGACCTGCAAGGGGTCACTGCTTCCAGGGCAGTTGTAGCCTAGTGGAAAAGGCGATTGACTCATGATTAGAAGTTTGGTAATTTAATCCCCAGCTGAGTAAACTTCACTCCCTCCAACCCCCAGCAACCACGACTGTAGTGGCATTGAGCAAGGTTCCAGTTTACCCCCTTCACTCCCCAGGAACTGCAGCTTTGGCTACCCATTGCTCCGGGTGTGTGTTCATAGTGTGTTTGTTCACTGCTGTTTGTGTGTGCACTTGGACCGGAGAAGTGCAGAGCACAATTTCCTTGTATGGATCACTCCATACCTGGTCCTAATGTCACTTTCACTACCACTCAGCACTGCCGAGGAAATTAATTGAATTCTGATTGTCCAAGGCTGCTGAAATGTGATGAGTGTCATCCAGCCATCAATTTTCTTCTGCCAGCAAGGTCCCTCTAGACCAGGAGTGTCAAGCATACTGCCTGCAGGATGCATCCGGCATATCAAACAGTCCAAACCGAGAGAGAGAGTTCACTGCGAGCATTTCTTTACGATCCAGGGGTGAGAAACATTATTCTACTAATATATTGTTTAACCAAGTATTTAGCCTCGCATGGCAGCAATATGTTAATAAGACCAATCTCTTTTGTCTTTCAGAAGAATTGGCGCAGTGAGTGTCCATCATTCCATAAATGCACCTCTGATTATTGTAGAATTGTATTGTAGAATCATGTGGGAGCAGATTTCTATGAAGTGATGATGATGCTAACAGAATTGCAGTGGGAAAAACGGTAACATTATCACCCCTTTTGTAGTAATATTGTGGAAAGTGTCAGTTCGAAGCTAATTTATGTCTTTTTTTGCCTTGAATCTCAGGCAGATTTGGTGTGGAAAAGAAATAAGTAAATTGTACTATGATTTGTCTGGTCTGGCCCACTGAAACTCAAATTATGCACCGTGGGGCCAGTCAGCTGAAATGACACTCCTGCTCTAAACTATCCCTACAAAACTGTCACTGTCCAAGTGGAGTGTGTCTACATTTGTAGGGGACCCTACACAATATGTGCTATTCGAGGAATATGGTTTTTACGATACAGTACACCAGCCTCTGCTTTGAGCCTTTACCTGCAAAAACAAAAAGTTTTTCAGAGTGCTGGTTCAGTCTATGTTTACACAGAGAGCTCGTACTGAACAGACCCAATGGATGGATCTGTTTCCTCCTGAAGCATGGCTTGCTGACTAATCCCATAGTAGTCCTTGATGTGGACAGAGAGACCTTCAAAACCAAAGTCCTTGTTCCAAGTCACTGGGACCAAATTTCAACATACTGCATAGAAGCTAGCAACTGCAAATCTCCTACCATCTTTTTCGAAGTCTGTGATCTGTAATCTGTCTTGGACTACAAAGGGGTCCCTAGCTTGATATAGGCACATCCAAGCTAGCCTGAACCTTCTGTCTGCCTTTAAGAATCTTGTCAGGTCCTTATGGCAGAATGTTAATATCATAGTCCCAAAGATCTTCAGAGTAGAATGGACAGCCCTCACTCTAGCTTTCTAGGAGGAAAAGTTAATATGACGCTGGTATGGAAGGGTTCTGTTGGCAAGAGAAACACCGATCAAACGTATCACCGGTCAACTACTGACTGTGGTAGGTCCCTCAAACGTTTCAGATATAGCAAGTCCAGGAGCACAGCACGTAGGGAATGCCATGAGGCTGCAAAAGTGCCACAACCCAGATTCTATTGGGCCAATATGGTGTAACTAGGATCACCTCAGGAGTGATGATGGTTTTTCTCTGGGTCAGTGTATTTGTCATGAGAAGCAACACGGACAAGTAATATTATAATAAGCAGTGGGTCTAATAACTTTTAGGTATGGATAGCTATATAGATTTGGACAAAAGCTGAAAACATATGCCCCCTACGGATTGTTCTTGGAGTTCTTAGAATCAGGACGGAAGATGCACCAAGAACATTGAACACAACTCAAATCAAATTATGTGACAGTTTTGTTTCGTTTGGTCTAAGACTTACCATCATGTGCTGGTTGCAGCCTATACCTAATGTTGCACATTTGAAGTGTGTTATTAATGGATGGAATGCAGTGATTGAGGCTATCCTTGGATTTAATGAAACCGTCTACTTTTAAAAGATACAATACATCACTAAAAACTTTCATCTGGGCTCTTTTTAACCAGGACATTTCCTCTATTTGTAGAAAGAGGAATCTTACCACTTTTCACCTTTATTAACCAAGAAATAATCACTGAAACACTGTATAATCTACTATAGTACAGAAAGAACATGTATTTACCTTGTTTGTGAATTTGGATATGTTTTTCAGATACATCCATTCAGCGCTAACCGACAAACCAACTTCAACGAAAGCAACTCTGGGTTTAATCCCAAAGTTGAAGGAGTTTTCGGTTTGCTTCGCTCTGAGAAAACTCACAGCATCTTCAAAATACTCTGATGATTCCTCTGTGCTTGATTGAGCCTGCACAAAACAACCTTATATTTACTATATTACAAGTGTCATTTCAATTTAGCTGTAGTGTGATGAAACCAACTTTCTCTCTGTAATATAAAACAGCCAATTTAACGTATTGAGAACTCTCGCCATTTTGATTAAAAAAGATGTTCCTTTAAAAGTACATCCAATGATTTTTAACATTAAAAATCTTTAATGTTCATTACAAACATTTGAATCTTGCTCATCAACTTAGAGATGACCCAGCCAGATTAACACCCTCCTGTCCTGATGTAATTAATTTGAATTGTGCAACATTATAAATTAAAATAAAGAAATAAATTAACATTGGAGGAAACACCCCATTATACTTTCACTCCCCTGGAAAGAGCAAAACTGTCAAGCTCAAACAAAGTACACACCCTCTCATGTGGTGGCTTATAAGCAGGACGGACAGGTTAAAAGAAAAAAAAACTCAAGCGCAATTGGTTTTGTCTTGTTTCATATAATGCATGGAGGTTGAATACTCATACTTGGAGCTTCACAACCTCTTGTGTTGTTGAAATTGGACAGAATCCTATTGTAATTGCTCAGAGTATTATTGTTTTGCAGCTCTAGGTGCATCTTGAGGGCTAAGTCATAAAATTTCCCACTCGTCAGAACTGGTCAAAATTTATGTCTGATTAAGGTTCAAAAAGTTGGTGTAGCAAAATGGCTGTATAGCGTAACTTAGTGCTATGGTGCACTGGTAATTTGTTAAAGGTAAGTGGAATTCGACATACATGTGTAGGGAACCAAGACATAAATATAAGCAATATGAATCGCGTTTCGAAACTCGAAACAAAGTCAGCTATTTCGCAAAAAACCTCTTTTGCTCATGTCATACTTTAACAAACTCTTCTCAGAAATTTTATCTATTCATCTTCAAACAAACAATCTTTAGGCATATAGGATGATAATTTACAAATATTATTTGACGTAAACTCTGTTAAACTCTATGCACACTGAGCTAAGTCAATTTTTTTTTAAATAATTCAGGGATGCAATGTCCAACGGGTTCAAATTTGGCATGGGTGTTAAGAGTCTAAGTCTGAACGTATCTAAATAGCAACGTACAGTGTCATCTACAGCGCCACCTAGTGGCAACATGGAATATCCAAATTTTTGCTGTTTTATACTGCTATTTCAGGATGTGTTTGTAGGAAAGGTTTGAAATTTGGAACACTTATGAAAGGGACCAAGTCCTACAAAAACGTCTATCGGAGTGAGTTTCCAAAACTGTCAGGAAATCAATTATTTAGCAAAAACCTCTAAAATGTTACTTTTGTTAACTATTCATACTTACTCAAAGCTGCAAGTGCTTACCAGTATTTGATAGGAAAGGAAGTTATAGGGTTTTCTGTAATATTTCTCTGCATCATCATAACCAAGGTTTTCACAAAAGGCATCATACGTAATTTTCCTCCATTCTCCGTTGTAAATATATTCACAAAGACCTCCGAGGAAACCAGTATCCAGGACATGATTCAGAAATTCTCCAGAAAGCGCATTATAACTGGGAAAATAACAAAAATAAGAAGAATTTAAGATTAGAGCATGAAAGAAAGGATTAAAGGAGACTATATGTTACTACTGATCTGTTTAGTTATACAATCACTCAAGGGTCCTCTTCAAAAAGTTTAGTAAATCCTATTTTATTTATATAGTCTGGCTCTGGTTTGGCACAAACTAATAATTTTGATTCAAAATTTCTTTTACAAATATTTAAAATGTTTTTTTTTTTTGTATTTTTAGTTTTTTTTAATTAAATCTTAATTATTTATTATTTTATCATAAAAATATAAAATAGTTTCTTGAATTTTATTCATTTCTCAGCACAAACATGCTGAACTGAAGGCTCTTACCCTTTAGTAGCTTTATCAGTGCCAGGAATAAGGATCATGTCGTTGCATTTGGTTTCCCGTCTGTTTATTGTTGTACAGTCGCTCTCATCGTTTTGATTGATGCAGTCGTTTTCACCATCGCAACGAAGAGGCTGCGCAATACAACGACCTGCCAGAAAACACCCACACACCGATTATGTTATTGACAAATTACAGGATTCTTTCATTCACTTATGTTATTTGTTTGTTTATTACTATTTTTATTCATTTGTTTATAGAAATATTTCATTTCAAAATACAAAAATATTTTATTGCTTTATATCATTTTGTGTTCAGAGCAGTGCTCCTCACCCTTGGGTCCACATGCAAAATAGTCCCCACAGTGGTTTTCAGGGACTACACAGTCGCCCTCTTCTGGACACTCTCTCTCGTCCCATTGACTGTGAATACACCTCTCCCCCCCAAACTGAGAAGCCCTTTCCAAAGCCTGGAATCGGACCTGAGTGGGATAAACGGAATGCATTCATTACCTGCACTCTCTAATGGGTCATAATCGTTTAACCTGTGATTAAGAAGGGAATCTGGATTTTTACAGTGTAAAGCTTGGTGGATTCGTTATTTGCCACATATAATAACTGGAAGTGAAACCAAAGTAAAGACTTTAACTTGACTTAAATAAAAATGTGTCCATTTCAAAACCTAACATCTAGTTTCAGGACAGGTGGTGGCCAGGGATCAAGGTTTTCGAGGATCTTTAGAATCCAAAGGGCCACATGAAAGGACTAGTTCTTGGTTTACTTAACTTGATTTCCCCTGGGAGGCAACTGCAGGAGAAACTCTTTGGGTGGAGTTCATGTAGCTCCCCTTGTAAATTGGAATTGTGAGTGTGGGAGTATTTCTTCATCCTTCTGTCTTTTTTCTCTGCTTTTCTTTCCCCTTCTCTTGTTTTCTGCATTTTTATACCCTCTTCTATCTCTGACTAGAAGACCTTTGCGGTTTCTCCTCTTGTGATGCCATTCTCTGCTTTTTTATTGCTAGTTAACTAATCATTTTCCCCTGGTGTTCACTGGGGATATAGTATAATACATTTCACCATGTCTGCATGCATTCTGCACAGGGTTATTTTACTTTGTCCAAAGGGGGTAAATAAAACCCCCTTTGACCCTCATGCTCCTGCTTTTGAGGTCTCCTTCATTTTGATGCATGACAGTGGGTTTTTCTTTTGGGAGCTCCGTTTTTTTCTACATACCCTAGGTTAAATAGCTATTCTATCTTACATTTATTTTTAATTGAATGAGGAAAAAAAACAATTATAATTATGTTTGCTTTATATTATTTTATATTCAGAACATTGCTCCTCACCCTTGAGTCCACATGCGAGATGGTCCCCATATTGGTTTTCAGTAACTACCCAGTCACCCTTGTATTCTAATACCTTACATTTAATTTTAATTGAATGACATAAAACACAAATCTTCATACTAGAACTAATCTGCATTATTATCATAGAATTCTCATTATTCTCATTCTCACTTGACTTGTTAGACTTGTTCAACTTGCAAATATTTTTACATTGACAATAATGTACCCATCAGACATAACTATCAGCCTCAGGGAATCACTTGATATTCTTTACCAAACTATTTCTGATTTAACCTCCAAGATTTATGTTGGTGAGTTTTGCATTTTCGGATTCATCTCTTCATAACTTCATATTGAATCACAACTCTAGACGTAACAGCCCAAAATCTCCTCTATTTACAGAAACCAATGTTTGACACAAATGACCAAAGGTCTAGCAGAGAGACTTTGTTTATTGACCATGCAAATTTGCAAACACGTTTGGGTGCATTTTAACTCGATAATGGACTGGGCAGCTTTTTGTTTTTGAAATCCAGGTTCGCATCAGAAAACCAACTTCAGACAGATTTCTTTTGAAGATTGAACTCCAAGCTGCACATTAAACTTGTGTGTGAGTGAGAGTGTGCACTGTGTGTAGTGCTTGTTTTGTCTAAAACATGCTGTATTTGGTACCTTGCGGTCTGTGCAGGAGTCACAGTGAGACCAAGGCATCCAGCTACTCAGTTTACAGTCAATCGGTGGAGGGGTGTTGACTGCCCTGGGGTGTCTCGAGGAAGCATTTTGCCTAAACACATATAAAAAGCATGCATTTATTAATATCAGACATCCATACATGATTCTTAAAATCTGTACACAATACAAAGGTCACATTTCAAACACTGGTTAACATAAGAGGGCGAAAAGTAAACGATAATTTCAAATTTTGGTTGACTTCTGTGATTGTAATAATAGATTTTTTTTAAATGTTTCAAACTATGTTATAATGTATGAATGATCATGATGATGTCACCAACACTTTATATACTTTAATTGTTGTAAGCTTACCTTAGAAAAATGTTTCATAAGAGATTATCTAGTCAATTTCCAAACATAGACAATTTCTTAAAAAGGTGGTAGATAAATACTACGCACAATAATCTACATTACCTGTTTGTAGACCAATGGATATGATCTGGAAATCTGCCCAAAACAAACAAACTGAAATATGAAAAAAACAAAAAATGTGTCCAAACAGAAAACTCAAATCTAGACATTGCTGCAGGTCTGAGATTGATCTGATCTTCGGTTCATCTGAAAACTGTTTGTCTAGTTAGGGAATGATTGACAGACTTCTAGGGGGAAAATGTGTGTTAACTTCGCCTGTAAGAGTCCTCCTCCTGTGTAAACTTACATTAAAAAATAATATTTACTGACAAATTGTGTTCTGCAAAGTCCTTTAATGGCCTTTCAGGTGAATAAGACACAAGAACAGACAGATTATTAAATTAAAGCCAGAGTGTCACCTACAGACACCACTGAAAAAGTAGAAGACCATTTGCTCACTTGTTTTTGACTCATTCTTTTGCCCAACTACATCTATGTTTCTTTCTCTCCTGTAACTAAGCCTGAAATGGCATTCTGCCCTAAAGTCTGATCCGTTGGAATATAAGTTCTTGTAAGAAAGAGAGCACCGAAACACTCACCTGCAAAGATGGAAGAGCATAGAAACTTCAAGAAGGTGTTTGGGTTTCTGCGATGTTAGGAACTCTTCCTACAACTTTTACGGAGGAAAACCAAGGCCAGGCAAGAGATATCATCTTTCCAACATGAGATGTGCCCCTGGAAAGGTGCCCAGAAGGTATCCGAAACCCACCTCAAAAGCTTCTCTTGATGTGCAGGAGAGGAAACACAGTGGTTTTTACCCTTTTCATATTATTTCTAGACTTAAGCCTATTTTATCTTTTGTTGACTTAGTTCTAGAGAATGCCATTCATGTTTTTATAACCTCATACTCGGCCACTGTAATGCTATGAACTCTGGGACCTCAAAGGAAATTGGAAAATACTATTCAAAACCTTTCTACAGCTGCTTCCAGTTTTTCTTTGTATTCAGTTTATGATTCTCTGATGATTTCTGCATAGGGCCATCAATTGTCAAGCCCCCACAAAGAGATCTGACCTCTTGTCTCTGTGGTCAGCTGATGAGGCTACTCTGGAGGTCCCTAGATAAAGCCTGATGTCGAGGGGTGACTTTTCCATCGCTTTGGAATGATCCGCTTCTGACATCAGTAAATTTTGTGAATTGAGCTATTCAAATCTATTATTGATTTTACATACCTTACTTTGTTGTTTATCTGTTTGCCTTTTGTTTGTGTACAGCACTGTAGGCAGCTCTCCTGTGAGCAATGTGCATTTTACTTACTTTACTTACTTACTGTGAGAGATGGTTTTTTTTTAACATTCATAAATCTGAATCATACAGAACAAGCCAATGGAAAACAATCATCCATACAGATATTCATATAGAAAAGCATTTAGTATTTAAGTACAACTTTCCATAGGTTGTATTTGGATAAAAGTCTTATTTCTTTGTATATTTAATTGAGTCGGTTTACAATAAAAGTTTACTTGTAAAGCCTTGGATGCGGGGTCTTAGTTGTCAATTTTATCCAATCGTTTAGTACGTCCTCGATGACGCAATAATAGCTTAGTTAATATTCATGAGCTACTTGTAACACATATCGTGATTGGTTAATTTGAGCCCGGCCGCTGTTCAATCAATCAGCGTGAATAATGCACTTTCTCCACGCGTTTTGCGGCTTTCGCGAAGGTTTTATATAATGTTTATATTTCTGCGAGCTGGTCCAAGAAGTTGGTGTGTCGAATATGGAACAGGTACGGTTTTCTCGATTTGCAAACTACTGGAAACGTGAAAAGTAGGGCGCTTTTCCGAAGTACCTTTGTACACATTGGCTTTTGATGGTTGTGCGTCAGTTTGGAGTCTGTTCATTTGTAACGTATTAAGGCTTTTTTTTTATCAGCCAGCAGCTGGGTTTCAGTAATTACTTGCCCTTTTATTTAACTAAATTATGCAGCTTCGTAACATTCATAGGTCTTAATCTAATAAGTGGTTACCAGCGTTTGCCAAATAGATAAATGTGAATGTAATGACTTTTAAGTTACTTCAATGCAATCCCTCCATCAAAGTCCACATACCAATGTGTCTGCTTCATCCATGCTTACTTTTCACATGTCCACCCTTTTCTCTTTTTATTGTTAACTCCAATTTTCCAAGTGTCTATTGGTTTGATCTTTTCAATGTATATTTCTAACTGTCAATTTAGTTATTTTATACAATATTTATTGTTCTATTCACCTACTCATTACAATACTTAGGATCACTGCAGCAGTTTCAAGTCAATCAGGGCCAGGTTTCAAGAGGAGATTCAGGCCAGGTACAGGCCTTTGATTCCTGAGAAGCCCAGATGCCTGCCAAACCTGAGACACACTATGCCAATGCAACCAGCTGTGGAAAATACCTCTGAGATTGGAGAAGAGCAGAAGTCCCCCTCGTATCGACGACCTGTTTCATTTCCCACCTTTACATCGTCTGAGATCAGCAAAAATCCAGATGGGCAGAACAGGCACTCACTCAAAATCCAGCGATTTCCTTTCTTGTTGCCAGCTCATGAAAAATTCCACTCGAATGTAATCACCTCACCAATTAAGGGCTTCAAAAGACCAATGCCAACACCTTTCACCTTGACCAGTGTCACCCTGTGTGCTAAAAATGGTCTGGGGATTGCAAAAAACACAGGCTCGTTTAATATTCAGAATGAACAGTCCACTTTAAATTCTGTGGTGCCAGATTGTGGGTTGCCAGATCCCTGCACAGACAGTTCAACTGCTGCGTCTCCTAATGAATCACTAACCGATTCATCTTCTGGAAGCGTTTCACAGTTTTTTGACCAGCATGTCATGGGAACTCTTGAGAAAGCCAAGCGTAAACTCTCAAGTAAAAATCGGCTGGTTTGCAGCAAACCTAAGGGCTTTTACTCCAGTAAAACCTTGGTTTTTCCAGTTAAGAGTCCTCCTCCTGGTAGTCACCCTGAAGTCTCTCCAGGCAAGAGTAACCCATACTCCGGAGGTAAGGTCTTGGAATGTTCTCTTTTTCTCAAATCAGGATCTTTCTGAATGTTTGTTTGATTCGATTATTTTGCCTCTGTGGTCTCCCCAGTGGCTGCGAGTGGAGTTTCTAATGGGACTGAAACACAGATCAAATCCATGGTGGATCTCAAAATCAAAAGTTTGCCTGATCTCGAGTCTTTGGGTCCAGAGCCAATCAAACCTCCGCGACCACCCCTCGTGGATCTGAGCCGGCACACTCCTGAAACCCACCACAACAACGACCCCATAGTAACACACACTACTGGTTTGTGTACATTTTGTTTACTTTAAATTTAGATTATTTACAATAGCAAAAAGCACTTGTTTGGGAAACCTTTTATTGATGTTGTTTTCTATTTAGAAATGCATTATTTAAAAATGCTGCTAATAATCTTTACATTAAAACTTGGCTTGTTCAATATTTGAACATGCTCAAAAAGATTTTTTTTGTTTTGGCCATAAGTACCGTAAAAAATTCTTATAAGGGTTTTAAAAAGATTAAAGAAATTTTTAGTAAATTCGACTAGATGGTTGAAGTTTGTACACAAACTTCAATGTTGGCTCGTAAAAGGGCCATTAAAAAGTATTTTTACTTGCAAAATAGAATGGTTGACAAGGTAGATTTTTTTTGGGGTTGTTATAGGTGTTTTTAGGTGTCAGCGTTGCTATGGCGGTGTCAGTTCCCCTATGCAAATATGAGTAAAATAAGCCAACCTCCATGTCTCTGATATGCCAAATTGGTTGCCATGGTAAACAGGCTGGTTGCTGTGGAGGAGTCAGTAATGTAATGTTCCCTTTCTCACTTTAAGTTATATAAACCAACCACCATGTCATTTGTTTTAATCGCTTTTGATAAACGTTGCAAGCGACTCCAAGTTTGACCGTGAAAAGCAATGGTAAAAGCTCCTTTGTAAACAGACACATGCCAACCGATAATGACACCTGCAAGCAAGTATGTACGCTGTATATGTTAAAAAAAATTCCAAACGTTTTCATTTGTTGGGATCAGAGTTTGATCGTGTTCACAAACAAGCCACTCTAGCTAAAAAAAAATCTTTAAAAAAATTAAGATTGCTCCTATTTTTAATAATTTTTCTCTGTTTTCAGCCAGTGTAACGGAAGCTGAAATTGTATCCGATATTATCCCAGCACTGGAGGAGAGCCTTCCTGCTCCCTATTTTCCAGATTTTGAAGTTCCCGCCCCTGAATCCATAGATGATCAGAACGGCATAAACCTGGCTGCACTGGAGCTGGAGGCCACAGAGTTTGTTTCAGAATCGCTACCTGCAGATGAGGAGCGCTGGCAGGCATCAAAGACAGATCGTCACCAAATCATGCAAATCATGTCGGGAGGCCAGCCCGCACTGTGTTTAGAGAAGAAGAGGAAGCGTTTTGGGGCTTTGGTGTCGGATGGAGAACTGATGAACGGCTCACAAACTCACTCCAGCAGTGAACGGCAGCTTCCTTCTCAACCAGGGTAAAGCTTTAATTGACTAAAATATGGTATGTTTGGGATTTGCTGAAATTCTTAAATTAGAAATATAAATTTGTAGCGGTGTTACGATACGATACGATTCGCTCTGCTCACAATACGATAGATATCGCGATATTATGTCCATGAAACGATATGCATCACAATATTTTTTAACCAACTTTGGAAATTAACAATTGTCAGTATTTAATGATGTAATTAACAGTTGTTAGGTAAAAATTATTTTTTAAAGTTGTGAGACCGTAAAACTTAGAAGGTTAGGTTCAAGTTTGGTTGGTTCGAGAGCATTTGTACCATCCATCCACTAGTGATGGGCAGGTGAAGCCTCGGGAAGATTCGAACCTTTTAGTTCAGGAAAATGTCCAGAACACAGACCTTCCGGTTTTACTATAAGGCTTTCTAATCTTTGAGGAATTACTCCTGGAATTATTAATTTATGGATTCTTTTTTTTTCCTGACATATTTTAATGTTTTGTTGGCCTGACTTCACGTGGTGGCAGTGTTAATGTTTGCATTGTCATCCTATTTTACTCTGAGTGATGGAGAGAGAGTTAATTTTAGAATCTTTGTTTAACATGTAACATATAAAGGATAATTATCTCCTAGTCATTATTACATAAAACAAGAGGAAAATGTAAAGAAGTTTCAGAAGTGACTAGAATCATAATCGCTCCATAAAAGCAAATGCACTTCAGTTCCTAAACGATATTTCCCAGTAGCTCCACGATACTTATTGTGACATTTTTTTTTTTATTACAATATATTTTCAATTAGTGTATGTTGAGTTTTGCCAGATGCTTCACAAGCTCTTAGCTGCTGGGAAAAGAGGAGGGTCTTGTGTTTAGCTCCACCTTTTAAAGCTCAGAATCTAGCTTTGTCTTGAAGGATTCTACAGCACTAATTTCTCATTCTTATTTCCTTTAACTTTTTTCTCCATTATAATTGTTCTAGCGGAATTAACTCTGGGTTCAATGCTAAGTGGCTTTATAATGTTAACTCTTGGTGAGTGGTTGGTTGGCCATCTTTACTGTATCCTTGTGCTATCTGAAGGCATATCTCGATAAGCTCTGCACCTTTTTATGCCAAGAAAATAGTTAAATAATATTAGATTGCCCTATTGTGCGTTTCCCTTTCCTTTTTATAAAAAATAACCCTATTTTCCCTATAAAGCTGTTTTATTTTAAAAAATATTAAAATGTCACATCTGAGAACCACTTTTAAATGATTTTAGTTAAATAGATGTAAAGGGAGCAATGGTGCTGTGTAATGGCAAGCCTCTGTTTTTTTTTTATATATTTCTCAGTTCTTCTCAGCAGAGGAGCTTCTTTGACAGTTTTTATGAGGATGTGGAGACGATCCCCAAGTTTCCCTTTGCTCAGAGCTCTTTAAAGCACAAAGCGCCTCCTAAAAGTGAGTTCTAATGACTGACGTTTCAGCTATACTGCAAGTATTTTCAGTCAAACACAAATCTATTTACATTTTCTTTTTTTTCCTTTTTTTATAGATCCATATGCAGACAGCGATTCGGTGAGTGATGAAATGTAGATTTAAGCTATCGTTGATTAAAACTAGTCAGTGTAGATGTTGTTATCTATGGAAATATATTAATGATATAAATTGGAAGCCATTGGAGACTCAGTTCAAGGAACCAATCACGGATTTTTTTTTTTCCCAACAGAAAGAAGACTCCCGGAGGACTATATGGCATGTTACTCAGTGGTGTGTGCATTTATTTCTCTTCATTGCCGGTCATGTTAAATTTATGCTTCATTTACATTTATGGATCTGTCTGATGTTTTGTGTGTTTTTTTACTTTAATTTGCAGGTCTAATCCTGCTGAAAATCAGAATGGACATTCGCTGCAAGATGGGTACGATCACATTTAGTGAATGTAATGAAGACCTTAAAAAAACCCTTGCTTGAATATTGTAAACACTGACCAGAATAAAAAGAATCCAAAGGGTCTTTATAAACGAAGGACGCATTCAAAAGTGACGTTCACCAGTGAAGAAAAATGTATGAATTAAAACAAGGAAAATCTAAATCATATCAATATTTGGATATAAAGTTTTTAAAGAAACTGTAACTTTTTCACATCCTTCTGTCTCTTCTTGACCCACTCGGTTATGTTGAGAACGGGGCTCTGTGAGGTACATGCATCACTTGCATTTACATTTATGCATTTAGCAGACACTTTTATCCATTTTAGTGACTTACAGTTTGGAGTAAACATAAGCAGTTTGTTACAAGGTCGGATTAATCCTGAGATATAAGCATAGAAGACGTTTGAGCCAATACAGAAAATAAATTCAGTGTGTCAGAGGTGTTTTTGTTTTTTTAAATAGTTGAGTTAGTAAGTACTCTCGAAAGAGTTGAGTTTTTAGGTTGCTTTTTAAAGGTTGAAAGAGACTCTGCTTTCCGGATTGGGGCTGCAAGAGAATTCCACCAACCCGGAACTGTGAAGGAGAAAGTCCTGGTGAAAGACTTTTTTTTTTTTCCCCCACTCTGAGATGGAACCAGCAGACGCTGTTCATTTCCTGAACTGAGAATCTGGAGGGGACGTAGGACTGCAGGAGTTTGTGGAGGTGTGATGGAGCGGAGCCAGTGACTGTCCAGTATGCAAGCATCAGTGATTTGAACTTGATACGAGCCTCAACTGGGAGCCAGTGGAGAGAGATGTGAGCTTGTCTAGGATCTATGAAGATCAGTCGAGCTGCTGAGTTCTGTATCATTTGAAGGGGTCTGCACAGGAAGGAAGTCCAGCGAGAAGAGCATTGAAATAATCAAGTCTTGATATGACCAGTGCTTTGACTAGACGTTGAGTTGAATGTTCCGTAAGGAGATGTCTGATCTTTCTGATGTTAAACAGAACGAATCTACACGCTCAAGCGATTTTAGCGATGTTTTCCTTGAATGTTGGTTGCTCATCGAAGATCCAGTACTTGTTCTTAACACTGCAGACAGTTCTACTGTAATCCAAAGCACCTGCTGCCATTTTTTCACCCTGTTTCTATGTTTTCATGAATGCTTGAGTCACTTGGTCTAACTTCCATGTCAGAGGAATGGCTTTTGGCTTTTACGTTCTGCTTCTCTGGACAGCAGATGGGTCACGAGAAGTTTCTTATCTGCTGACCAGTGCATCTACAGTCCTCAACGTCAGCCAGTATGCTTTTTAATCATTATCTGGGAGAGATCCTGTTGTAGTATAACTATCTTGGGCCTTATCGCTGTGCTTTATCTTGCCATATATAAGAATTGCTTGACAAGTTTTGAACCTTCTACACAGCTGTTTCTGTTTCAGGTCATGACTCCTTAATTTGTGTGACTATGATAATTAACACCCATTTGA
Source organism: Danionella cerebrum (assembly GCA_007224835.1). Taxonomy (NCBI): domain Eukaryota; kingdom Metazoa; phylum Chordata; class Actinopteri; order Cypriniformes; family Danionidae; genus Danionella; species Danionella cerebrum. Next base: position 90,835 of record SRMA01027358.1, read on the forward strand.
TGCATATGTAACTGGTTGATTATATGCCTGACTATATTTTTTCCGTCCCTGACTTTCTACCTACCTTCACATTTGATAAATAAATGTAACTCTTTGCAAAATATTAATAAATAGACGTATTGTATACATGTGTGATTCCTACAGAAAAAAGCAGTCGAGTCCTGATCACCACGAAGATAAAGAGCAAAAGAAGAAAGAGAAACAGCGTATAGAGAAGGAGAAGAAGGAACAGAAGGAGAAGGAGAAAAAGAGGAACGAGATGCACAAAAAGTTTAAAGTGAGTTGCAATCTTTTAATTCATTCTTTCAACTTCTTTCCCGATTGTTCCCTTTAGGAGCGCAGGGAGAACATGCAAACTCCTTCCTGTAAGGTCACCAGCTAGCCTCAAACTAGCAGCCTTCTAACTGTAGGGCCACAATTCTCCCCACTGCGCCACCGTGCCGCTGAGTTGAAATGCACTTTGAATTTATTAATTTTCAGTTGTTTCATGTTAATAGTGTCTGTGTTTTTGTCAGATCACTGGTCTTGAGGAGCCCATGTATCACGTTCGAGTCCTCGGGGACGGCAAACTGCGCAAATACAACCTGCCAGTGAAGAGCGGAGACCTGATCAGCATCATCCGCACAGTCAACTGCCCCAAAGGCAAATGGCTGGCTCGTGATGCCAACCACAAGTGTGAGTCTGAAAAATGATACGAGTGCAAATAAACAAAACCGAAATGTTTTCATAAAATAATTATTTGTAACAGTTGATGACTCGCTAGATATCTTGCAGGATTTTCTTCACAGGTTCGTAACAGAAAGAACTGTGTTTTACATTGATTTATAAGATCCCAGCTCCTGAACTAAAGAGCACTCATACGAAGCAGCCGGCATCGCGTATGTGTTTTATAGGAATTGGGACATTTTCAACTCCATGACGCTTTGATGTAAGAGTCAAATATGCAGCACATCACACATCCTGCAGGGGGGGTTTAATACCCACACTATTCTTAGTTCCAAGTCAAAATGTGTGTTTCTTCTTTTTTTTTTTTAAACACACTTTCGCATTACATACACAAACAGATCAAATGATTCGTACAGGATGCTGAAAATAGCACGCAAGATAAGTCAGTGTAAGCGATAGAAAATAAAAATAATACTGGGAAATTAGTTTATTTAAAAAGTAGACTTTAACACATAGTAATGACAAAGATTTCACATAAAATGTTGCTTTTTTTTTTTCTTTCAAAAAAAGGAAAATCTAGCTGCCCTGTTCCCTCCACTTTTATTTTAACATAAATCCATGATCAATTAGAACCGGGTTTAATTGGGTACTTTTGTTTTACATGTGAGCATTCCGTTGCTCTTATTTGTTAATCGTATTGTACATGTTCTGCAGGATGTTATTATTTCACCTTCTCAACCGTTGCACAAAATGCCCTGCGAGCAAATAAGCTGAAGTTAAAGAGTTATACTGTTGGTGGTACATTTGTATTGATGTGAATCTCAGTCTGATAAAGCTGTTCACAATGCCCTCAGTTCAATTCTTTGTTTTTTCTTGCATCATTTTTTTTCGTCTTATACATAGAGATGGAGTTTACTTATCATAGCGAACACCACCAACAAAATTCAGTTACACTACACAAGTCTGGAATAGAGGTAAAGCGAGAGCAGATGTCCAGCTGTAAAATTGACGTACGGCAGACACAAAATTATTAAAGATATATGTATATATGCTTAAACTTTGTCTTGTTGTAAATGTTGTTTGTTCTCGCTACAAAAATGTGCTCATTTGCATTTAAAATGTCTTATCTAATTGATCTTTGGAACTTTCAAAAAATCCACTGCAAGATTCAGAACAATTCTACTCACCAGAACTTTCTCAGAGAAAATGTTCAACTTCATGATTAGGGCTGGTCGGTTTGGCTAAAAATTAAACTTGAACCTTTTAACTCAATTATGATTAATGAACGATTATTTAATTGATAATTTATTCCACTGTTCAGGAAATAAATGCTCAAACATTACAAATAAGAGATTTTTGAATGATTGCTTGATTTTAAACTGATTGTAGGAAATGGAGCGCGGTCACGTAACTGTGTTTTTAAAGGGAAAGTAGTTGATAAATTTGAACGATTACAGGTCGTTCCTGTAATGTTTCCATTACTTGTTGATAAATCGGCCAGCTCTATTGATGACACTTAAAAAAAAACATGTTCTATTTAAATGGATACCAGCCAGCTTTCAAAGTTTAGCAACTTCGTGAGAGCTTCTATGCTACCTTCACCACTTGTGCTCAAACTAACAGTGTTCTAGTGTTTGTCTTTTATTTATAAATATAACATTAAACTGGAAAATAGAGCAATATTATTCTATCATTCGCTGTCAGAAGGTCAGGCCTCACCCTGTAGCAGGAGCTGAACCTGATGCTGTGTGCGTTTACAGACGGCTACATCTCTGTGATGAACGTGGAGCTGAACATTAAGGAGATGCTGGAGCTCGGGAAGAGAGTTTCTCAGGCTGCCGGGCGAGCAACGAATGATGGAGACAACCTCAGCTTCAGCAGCAGGTCAAGCAGTGGTTATTGAAAGAATTTAATTGTTTGTACAACTAGAAATTAAAGTCGTTTCTGTTCTAAAAGTACAGCTTTCCTTCAATAAACCAGAAGAACTGTCAAGAAAATGATTACCTGTAATACCAGTAAGCCCTGGCTTTGCCCGTGGATCAAGTTACTGTAAAACTATTTCTCTAAATTGAACTTGATGCAAATTGTATTTCTTTAAGATATACAGTGATTGTCTAACATCTAGTTTATTTGAAATATAAGCAATAATTCCAGCGTTCAGAGTATGCAATAATAATTTAAACAAGGCATCATTTTTAGCATGACATCTATGTTTATGCTGTTTGAAATCTTTTCTATAGCTTAACTGGGTGATGCGCTTGATGGGGATCTCCAAAATTAAGCAGACCACATGGAGATCAAGGGGCTAGGTTTACCTGGCTTTATTTCCCACTGTGAGGCCACTGTTACACTGGGCATGCCTCTTTGGGTGTAGTAGCTTTTCTATGTAGCTCACTACTTGAATTACAATTGCTAGTGTGGGTTTTTCCCCTGAGAACTGGTTTTCCCACGTCTATAACATGTTTAACTGTATACACAATACGGTTTAACTGGCATCTCCTTGAAAACATGCTCAGGCTAGAACTAATCTACATTAAACTCGTCACTTTTGAAGCTGCTTTGAGGCATCTGCATAACGCGCTTTTAAAAACATTTGACTTAAGTAACAATTATGACAACTAGCAGAAAGATACATTTTTAAATCAAGAGAGGAGACAAGAAAGTAGGTATTTTAAGTAGTGTAAATAAGTCAGTTATAAATTAGTTAAGATTATTTAACATTTCAAGTGTCCAATCAATTGCAAAAGAACAATGCAAAGTATTTTTGTCTGTTATTGTTTTTCAGTTCAGATCAAATAATTTCTCAAGCTCAGCTTGTGCTAAAAAATAATACAGTTATTTATTCTAAACAGGTAAACAGTTAGTTATACAACTAAATACTTTTAACAGAAATGTTTATATAAATTCTTATCTCTTCCGCCACTAGAGGATGCTAATGAACCTTGGTCCAAATAAAAGTCTTTTAGAAAATCTTTTTTTTCTATTCAGTGTTATGATCAGTCACTGCTCTTTTAACACACTTTAGTGTGCCTGAATTTGACAATTTTTTTTTTCATGTATTGATTGATTAATTTATTCAGCAGGTCGTCTCATCAGAACCCTGTCCTTACAAGCAGCTGTGAGTTTCTCCTTTAAATATCTACAACTTGCAGAGCCTAACATTGTTTTGTGTAAAAGTTTTTTTTTTCACTAGTTTCATAACTATTCACAACGTGGCCATCGAGAGCGTTTTGTTTATGGAGTTCACTAAAAATTAGGAAGAGAGGGATCAATACTTTTCTGCTTGTTTAGGTTCTTTTGACTCAAGATAACAATGCCTGTCTATTAGGGGTGTAACGGTTCACGGTATGTATTGAACAGTTTCGGTACGGCCTGTTCGGTTCGGGACACTTGCGTACCGTTTCGGTATTCGGTATTTGTATTAAATAATATAAATGTATTATTAGCGCGATATTAAGCGCAGCGGAACCATTTTTCCTAGGCGAGTTTCCGCACGGACGCTATTGAGTGACGTGCAGCTCTACTGTGCGACACTCAATAGCGTCCGTGCGGAAACTCGCCTTTGGCTTCTCTGTTAAAATACATAACGGGGATAGACGAGTGGATGAATTTAAAGTTGTATGCCGACATTGTTCCATGGAGATCGGGTATGTGGCACATCTAACATTTTACTGCTGGAGATATTGTCACTGCAACCAGATCTGTGCTCTCTTCAGAAAATGTGGATAGGTTCATCTTTTTAGCCAAAAACTTAAAACTTGAATAATTAGTTTTGTTGATATACAAGCTGAAGCTGTTGCTAGTGTTAAAAGTTTTCTGGTCCTAACTAGTTGCAGTATTTCATTTTTTATTTAAAAAAACGTGTTTTTCTTTATAAAGAGTGCAATTTATTTAAAATATCACCCAACTGTGTCACTTTTATTTATTTTATGCAAGAATTCTATTGTGTATTGGCAGCTTTTCAAAATAAAGATTATGTAAGTTTTTATTTTTTTGTACCGAACCGAACTCTCCAAGACACTGTACCGAACCGAATACGATTTTAGCGTACCGTTACACCCCTACTGTCTATATCTGTTCACAGCCTGTTTTCAGTTTCTCTTTATTTGAAACTCTTTTTTTCGATGCTGTATGGTAGTGTTTCTCAAATTATGGTGATAACTAAACAGTGTATAAAGTCAAGGAGGGAATGTGACAAATATTTCCAAAATCAGGATTGGTCCCCATTCTGTCGGAGCGATAAAAGCAGGCGGGGCTTGTGTGTGCTCCTTTGTCCAAAGTGGGGAATGAGGGAAAAAAGTTTGAGAAACACTGCTCTAATGTTTGTACATAATGATGAAGGTAGAGCAGTTACGTCTTCTGTTTCAGTCACGGATGACAGTGAAGAATGGGTGTACGAAGATGACATGATGTCCTTCTCTACTGAAAATCTGTGAGGCTACTTCTTTTTTAAAAATGCTTTCCATTTGAGCCCAAACAGTGAGTGCATTTCTCTTCTATTTTTTTAAGAAGTCAGAACAGAGCAACTTCAATGCCAGAAATTTGTAAGTCGGCTATTAACTCTCTTAATGAAACAGTTACATTTATTTTGACAATATTAATTCTTGGGTTTCTTTTCTCTCCTCAGTCGATAGTAACTCTTCCACTGCGCATAATTTCAGTGACTGGAGTATTGAAGATATTCAGCCTCAGTGAGTCTGGGAGTCTGTGTAAAACTAGTTCTATTTTTGTTTATGTGTGTGTAAGAATTTCACTTTCTAAAGCCTTGTGTCATCTTTACTCCGTGAGGAGTGTACTGCAGAATTCCCAACTAAAGACTTTATCATGGCTTGCTGTCACTTCCTGGAAGCTCAGTCACTAGTGGAAGTTCTGTAATTTGCTGGTTTAAGATTTATATCAGGCCTTAAAGTTATGCATATTTTAAGGGCATGGTTTCTTGAAGGGCAGATGAGGGACCATTTTTTCAACCCATCGCGTCACGCATCATTCTCTGGTGTCTTTCATTCCAGTTACTTTCATCTGATGAGTTTTTTAAATTATTGTTTGTGAGTAGTTTTAGTTTTATACCATTGTGTAGTGGGTGTGGTTCTACGCCCACATCCCCCTACAATTCTAAAGTTAATAGTATAAACATAAGTACAACTTTGGACTAGGGGTGGTGCTATAGAGTTTGAGGTTCCAGATTGCGTCAGATTAGTCATAATGGTGAACTGTATCACTGTGCCAAATTTCAAATTGTTCCTCCAAGTGGTTCATTGGGCTGCCATTGACTTCAATGTTGGAAACGGAGGAAGAGTAATAGGAAGAAGAAATGGAAAGAACTTAATAGATGCCTATACAACTTCGCCCCTAATAGTTATCCATTAATGCTCATTAACTAATAAATGTTTAATTAATCGCCCCGTCCTAATTTGGACAAAATATCAGCACATTATTGTCAAGTCACTTTAAATTTTGATTCAGGAAACCGGCGCTCTCTATTGAAAAGGAATGAGGATTGCGTCACTTTGTCTTTGTTGTTGTGAAAGCGTTTGTAGTATAAAAAGGCTTGCTATGTAATTGTGTAAATATTTCTAATGAAATTAGAAACAAATTCTAATGAAACCTCCTGCTTTTTCCTCAAATGCAATGAATTCCCAAGGTTGATTATAACATCGGAATAAGTTGTTCATTGGTGTGCTCTTATATCACACATTTGACCTGTGTGGCATTGCCCTTAAGGTCAGACGTTTCTTGTATTTGGATTTTACTGTGTCTGTGTGGAAACTCTACATCCTCTCGTTCTAGTGGTTAAATGACTGTAGACTGGCTAAGCCACTCCAGACCGGAATTTATTTCTTCTGGTTGCGTTTTGAGTCATTGTCCTGCTGAATGTCTCATTTGAAGTCTGGATGAACAAAAGATGCTTTTCACCTAAACCTTGTGTTTACCTGGCTCTATCTGTCCCTAAGGTGCATTACAGTTATCCCATCCCATTGGCAGAGAAACACCCCCAAAATATTGTTCGAAGTACAATGAAGCACTTTCATTGTTTACCTTATACATTTAGATAAATGTAAACAGCATTTAGAGACGCACGACTGAGTAATATCTTTAAGCAGAAGGATATAGTGACTGTACGTTATGATGATGATGATGATGATGATGATGATGATACTCGTCTCTGTTTTCATCAGAGAGGTGGAGAACTTTCAGTTTGCAGATGTCGATCTTCTTCCTCCTCCAGCACTGTTTGCGGATGAGCTTTGAACCTCAGGTACATTTAAAGATTTGCCTTTAAGGCAAACCAAAGTAATGTAAAAACACAATTTCTCTTGGAGATTAATATGAATGTAAAGAATAACTGCTTTATGTGATGGCTATATTTAATCCTGTGATGTTCGTTTTGTTTTTTCTTTCTTCCATCCCCACAGCGCCCATACTGCAGTATCCAAGGAAAGTTCAATTTCCACAGGAACTGGAAATCTCTGTTCCAAAACATTAAATATATCTATTTATGTAACATGATAAAACCATATTGTTCGATCATTGTAAGCTCAGATTAAAATAATTATGTAAAATTAACAATTAAAATGAATAAATTTGTTATGTGGCACTTTTCAGTTATGCTTCGCACTGAATTTGATATTGAATGTTTGATTTAAGTTAATTTTGTGTCTAAGAATCACATTTACATTGTACTTTTTTAATACAATATTCTTGTTTAAGTCTGTTAAATAGTATCAACATATGATTGTTCTGCATGCAATAAACTGACCATGTTAAGCATTGTAACTCATTTAAACAAATGATTTATTTATATTTAGCTTGTGCACATGTCCATTTTGAAAATATTATAAAATATAATGCATATTATAAAAAAAAACACCATCTTGGCATTATTCTTGATTATTAAAGTGAAAAGGCTAGAGAAGGGGAAATCTGCTTGCTTGATGGATGATTTTAAGAAAGCCACTAACACTGTAAGTTAACTGGATGTTAATCTCAATTCCTGGATTGCCAGTTTTTCCAGGTGTACCTCCAAACCTTTATTAAATACACTTGATCGAGCTTGTTATGTTTGCTGGTCTTGCTGACAATGTTGGTCTTGAGCCTTCTGTGAACTTAGTGTCATACCCCTGCTCTACACATGAAGGGAATTGTTAAAGATCTTTGCTAAAGAATGACGTAGAATGGTGCATTCAAACTAAAGTTGAAAGCAAGGAGATGCATTAACTGGGAGAAAACTGCAGTCTTGAGAGAACTGTTGGGAAAAAGAACTAATTCAAGAGTTTGGTGTAGTACAATTCAACTGTACAAGTGGGGTATAGTAATTGTACAAATTCAATATATATTTTCCTATTTGCTGAATTTGAATTTACTTTTTCATTATAAAGCAGAATTATAATAAAGATCAAGACATGAATTTTTACTCTATAATTTGTTTTATTTATATAAATAATTTATCGTGATGACTAGAGATATGATCCTTAAAGTTAAAAATGTACTTCCAAATTCGTACGTGTGCTCGCAAGGCAAGATTTCTTTTACACATTCCAAAAACGAAATATAATTAGCTTTCTCATACAAAAATTAAAATGTAATACGAAATCAGTTTTTCATGAAAAATGTAAGGACAACGAATTAATTTTGATGCGTTCCATTCTTTCAAGAGCACACTACTACCAAAGCCATCTGGCCCCACCTATAATCGTACACACTACACAGGAAGTTGGTCCGCTCGGAATTTCTTCCGACTGGAACACGGAACAATCAATACTATGAATGAAAGAACTGCAGCAGATGAAGCTAGAATGTAATATTAGGTATTTAAAGGTAAGACAAAAGACCTGTATTATAGTTTATATCATCCCGATACCTTGTTGGTTTTATTTATTCTAAAAAGCGTTTTTTATTCCTTCAATGCTAGAGATGACCCAACGTTAATGACTCTTGATCATCTTTGACGCCGAAGAAAGAAGTTAAATGCTCCCACCTCGGGGAAATTCATCAAATTTGGGGGTAAAATACCTTTAATTAATATATTTTGTTGGATTTAAATGTGTAACAAATTATTGCTTTCACCTGACTGTCATTGTTATTTTTCTTGTACATTAATATTTGACTTCTGCGCTGTAACCTTAGTCATTTACACTGATAGTAGTAAATAAATATATGTATATATCGTTGCATCATACAATCATAACCAGTAACGATTTTTAGAATTTGAATGGTCTGTAATAAGAAATAGTGACAATACTTGACCATTATATAATAATGTAATAGCAGAGTTGTTCCGTAATTTGTTAGATGTTTTAATATTTTGTAACAGATCTCTATTTAAAAATATGTTTCCCCCCTATTAGTTCTCTTGAAGCAGAGCAGTAACTGTCCATCATGGGTTTATTGTCAGACCCAAATCGCAGAAAAGCCCTTACAAACCTCCTGACACGTCTCAACACTCCCATATGGTAAGAGATCATTTACCAGACATGTTTACCAGCAGGAACATTTAGTGTGTATTTGCAAATTAACAATTGTTGTAAAAGGCTGTTCAAATGAATTTGGAATGATTCATATGCTCATTAAAATTAAATGTTACCCTCTCCTCCAAAGCTCTGGAATATTTGCATGTACATATTAGAATTTTGCTTGATTTGCTCTTGTTGTTTTCTTCCAGTATGGTGTGTTATGTGGCAGCAATAATCTGGTTCATGGGTTTGGCATTTGAGCCGTTCACTCTGCGCTCATACATGTCTGAAAACGCCATGGGCTCTACCATGGTGGAGGAGCGATTCTCTGGTGGAGAGAGAGCGCTGTCTGTGTCCAAGGAGTTCAGTGCAAACAAGAGAAAAAACGGGTGAGACCATCATTTAACTGGGTTTAAAGGCCAAAGTATACATGTATACGAAATTAACATTTACTTAGTCTGAAACGTTGTTCACTATGTTGTTATAGTTTCTAGATCTATGTTTTGTTCAGACTTTCCTGGTTCAAAATGTCATACGCTACATATTAAAACAAAAAAGAAGCAACATCACAATGATTGTTCACCAAATTTTTGTTATTTTGCTTTTCCCCAAGTTTTGAAAATGGAGATTTAAAACATTGTTCTTTCAAACACTGGCTCGCTCCTTGTCACCCTCTTTTTTTCAATTTTGGTTATAATTGTAGGTAGAATATCGGTTTTGAATCGCTATGGCCTGGATCAGAGCATATCATTTCAATTCTTGTATTTATGCTAACCCCTGGGTGTCCCTGCATGCACCGGTGCATGTGTCAATCACAGAGGCTTTTCGAATTAAGCAGGAATGACGCAACCAGTTATTGTTTAATTTTTATTTCAAATATGTGCAGGATTAAAAAGTTTTATAAGTTTTTATATTTTTGATTTTAACCAAACATTTCAAGAGTTATGACAGAATTTGCAATGTAATTTAAAATAAAATGTGAGAGTTGTAAACAGTTTTCTTTTAGTTTCATTTCACAGACCCCAAATCTGTGCCATCTAGTGGTGAAAATTAGGGATAACTTTTGGAAGTACAAGACCTGTGATATTGCTAGTGTTTTTTAAAGTCTGCCTGTTTTTTTTTATACAATTTTCACATAGTTTTGACCTTATCTATGCTTTTTTGGGGATTCATGAGTTTTTATTTTCTCAACACTTAAAAAAAAAAAACGTTTAAATTGTTCATTTTCATTTTTTGAGTTCTAAGGTTTTATTTTACAAATTGTAAAGTTTTCAAAAATGCTGTTTTTTTTAAGGGTTAAAAAAGGTGTGGCTTGGCAAGAGTGAAGCTGGAGCTTTCTCTAGATCACATCTCTTATATGCACTCGTGTCATCCTAATTGTCTAAAGATGCAGCACTTTGTTAGTTTCTAAGTTCATGACTGCTTTAATTTATTCCATAAAGTAGGATTAAATGAACCCATCATCATTTTGGATTTTCCTTAGTTGTCACCTTTTAATAAAATGCATTTATATTTTATTCATTAGTTTTTTTTGGCTTATTTTTAAGCTGTTATGAATAAGTGTCTTCCCATTAATTCATGAAAAGTCTTGTCAATATGGAATATACTTCCAAGTAAACCAGGAATGGTTTTGTACAAAAACCTTTTGTACGATCAGGTCAAAAATGCATTTTTCAAATGATTTTCAGTTTAATATTTTAAAATGTTTACTGTATTTAATATATTTCTGGTTTTGTTATGGGATTCGAAATGTAATAATCAATGAAAACAATGTTTTCTACAGTGGGATGCCAGTTGAATGGCTGATTAAGGCGATGCAGGATCGAGGACTGGAGGTTTTCACTCAGAGCTTTTCTCGTCAACTTCCCTTCCCTGATGAGAACAAAGAAAGATATGTGAGTTTCTTATCGTTTTTGTTTAAATTGGGTAACTAATAAAACTGAATTTCATAAGCATTTTATGTTATGCCTTTTAGGGTCTGCTACATACATTGCTGTGCAAAAGTCTGGGCACCCCTCTCAATCTCACTTATCTTGTCAATTCATGATTTAACTTTATGAACCATTGGTTGCCTGGATAAGAAATTTCAGTTAAATATATCATATAGTGATTTTTGAGAAACGAAATGAAGTTTATATGATTTATCGAAAGTGTACAAGAATTATTTAAACAAAATTAGCCATGTTCATAAATGTAGGCACCCTTGTCGTTTTACTGACCTGCATAGTCCAATCATGAAAAAATATTTAAGGCATTTAAATATTTAAAATATACTTTAAATATTTAAAGTGTTTCTTTTCTGTGCATCGTCTCTAAAGAGTGGCAAAATGGCAACTTCAAAACAATTTTCAGATGAGCTGAAACCAATGTTTGTTGAACATCATGGTTCAGGGGAAGTTCATCATGGTCTCAGAGATTTAAGCTCTCAGTTTCAACAGTAAGAAATGTTGTGCGGAACTAGAATACCAGAGGCACAGTTCCAGTGAAGGTCCGAAGGGGCAGACCAAGAAAAATCTCAGATAAGTAGAGGAGCAGGATGGTGAGAACAGTCACAGTCAACCCACAGACCAGCTCCAAACACCTACAGTGTCATCTTGCTGCAGATGGTGTCACTGGCAAGTGGTTAACAAGTTTTGCTGTAAGAATAATGAAAATTTTTGCAAGTGTACTGCTGAATTTTGATATATTATATTTAATATTTATTGCCACTTGTTTTTGTTTTGCAGCTGGTGCGAGGAACAAACGTGTACGGTATCTTGCGAGCTCCTCGCGCCCCTCGAACTGAGTCGATTGTGATCAGCACCTCTTGCTCTCCAGAAAATGCTAACAACCAGGCGGTGGGGCTCCTGCTCACCCTTGCAAAATATTTTAGGAGTAAGACTTATTCTGATGACTATGTTTTAGACATCAATTGGAGAGTTTTCAATATTTTTACAAGCAGCTGTTAAAGTCCGAGTCAGTAGCCATGTTTCCATCCAGGTGATAATTTCGAACCACTCTGATGACTGAATTTGGTTAAGGAACTTTAAAATGACAAAATTCCCAAAACTACAATTCAGATGGTCCCACCCCCAACTTCAATATTCCAAAATGTGCGTTAAAAAGTTGGCGGATGGAAAAGCAGCTAGTGTTATGAAATCTAGACTATTGTGGTGCCACTGCCTACAATGACCCATCGGTGGACTATTTTTGAAAATTTTTGCTTCGTAAAAAATATGATACGGGGCCAAGTAGCCCTCAGAAAAAGAAGTGACTTAAATTGTTGTGGTGTCAAAGGTAAATGCATTGGCAAAAGGCTGCTTTTTTGTCGAGAACATTTATAACGGCAGAGCTAGCTAAATGTGACGTGGTTCAGCTAGTCATTTAACATATTTTGGGCTCAGAATCCGACTGCCTGAGCAAAGAAACTTTTCTTGTGTCATGCTGTCTTGGTGCTCATTGCTCTGTAGCGTCGGCTATTGTCTATTGCTCGGATGTGAGGGATTCAGCGTAATTTTCGGAGCCCTTTTTCTCACTCTGGATGTGTACAGTTCCTGGAGAGTGGGCAAGGGAGCACCAATAATCCTTTCTGCCGTCCCAACAGTCAGTGTACAGTGTATTCTTCTGATGTCTGATTTTTGTAGCTGAACCAAACCTTATGGAAGTGCACAGGACAGACTCTATGATGCCTGCATAGAACTGTTTAAGCAGCTCCTTTGGCAGGTTGAACAAATTTTTTAACTTCAGCAGACTTTTAGTGGTTTGCCATTGGATCAAATTGCTCTTAGTGTACTTTCAAACATCTAGTATTTTTTTTTTATTTGGGAGAAACAACTGATGTATTGATACAATCTTCTGCCATTTTAGACGTCATTCCCACCACACTAAACACTCTAATCCAAACTAGTTGAAAATACAGCCATGTTACATCATACAGGCCACTCACCATCATATGTGTTTCCTCTGGCGTTTTTCAATTGGTTACAATGATAGTGCACACGCTTGAAGACCGAGACAACGCACAATATCGCTGTTTAATTTTGACCCTTGGCATCATATTTAATTTGTGTTATCTGCTTATGAAGCAAATGATTACAAACATTTTACTTTTTACAGCTCCATGATAAACACATGCCAACCTATAATGCCACTCACAATTGATTACGGGGCTGTGTTTATTAACAAAAGGATGTTTTTGTCATTTTCATTAGTTTTTTTTTCTGTCATGTTCTCACCACAATCAAACCTTTGTATCATTCTCTTGTTCATACTGAGACAACCTCATCGGGCAAGTCTCAGAGAGCTTGTTTTCCAATTTATTGTCTGTTGCTTTCTCACCTGTCCAAACAAACCAAACTAAAAGGGAAAACGAACTTAGTTTCCCATCATAAGAATCAATGGGAGCATTTATTGAAAGTTTCAGTGTAGCATATCGCTCAGTATGTTTAGTCTTCCCAGATTGAACCTTTGAATCCTAACAAAGTGTGTCTTGTTATTGAAATGTCAAGTGTTGAAGGACGTCCAATCAAATAAAATCCAAATGTCAAGGTAGATAATGGACCTCCTAGGGGTTTCCTAGTCTATAAATACAAGACGCAAATGTTTGGGTATCAGAATCGTCTTTTAATATGGTTTGATGAGACAAAATCCTTTTTAGGGCAAACAAATGGACTTAAAATACTCAAAACCATTTCCATATATCAAGACCATTAGGGGATATTGTGCTGAAACTTGGCAGACAACTACAGTTTGTGGTTCTTATAATGTACACCAAGTTTCATGTTATTGCACAAAAGTGTCACTGAGATATTGCCTTATTACAATTTTGATTAGCGCTAAATGTTCTCGAATTACTCAGAAACCATTTGATGAGTCAAAGATCTTTTGATAATCTTTGGTCGCTATGATCAGAACATATATTTTGGAAACAAGATTAACTGTTGAGGGCAATCAAGATCAAAAGTAGAGGAAATCAAGATCAAATAGTTCAAAAGTTAGTTATTATTATAAACCAATGTAAAATGTTGCACTTTCGGTAATACACAAGAGTTTTATCTCGGAGGTTTAGATTGTGTCAGATGACTCATAATACCCAGTTATATTATTATGCCAAGTAGTTCCAAGCTGCTGGCTTCAATGGCAGAAGAATCATATTAAGAGTGCTACCGAATACAACTGGTGCCTTTGGTGCTTGGCTCTTACTACTACTACTACTAATTTCAATCCAACTTTCAAGGTTCTCTGAGACACATTTCAGCAAATATAGAAATATAACAGATCTTGACGGCTAGAAGTAATCAAACACAAAAAAGCAGATGAAAACAATTCAAATTTAAAAAGGGTCATAACACACTAAAATCAACAAACATAGGCAAACAAATGTGTCTTTTGGTTTGTGTCTGTAAATACTGTAATGTAAATTATTGCACAATGTTGGAGCTGAATTAAATGTGAGAAGCTAGTATTACTAGCTCTCTTCTTCTTCTTCCCTATAGATCAGATGTTTTGGGCCAAAGACATCATCTTTCTGGTAAACGAGCATGATCTGATCGGCATGCAGGCGTGGCTGGAAGGATACCACCACACTAATATTACAGGTACTCTCAGGTCCTCATTGTTCTCCAGGTATTTATTCTAGCATCTTTATAGATTCACTTTGTGGAGTGTTTGTTTGTGTCAGAAAACTTATAAAGAAAGGTTCTGGTTTTGTCAGAACTAAGACCCATCTTGAGCTACTGCCCAGTTTGTTGTGGCAGCGATCTCAGAAAGAAACCCTAGACATTCCTCTTATAGACCCTTCCTCCAGCTCTAATACTCAGATGTTCTCAGGTCAAAAGAGAGAGATAGACAGCCTTTGCTAATGTTATACAGATAGTGGTCACCTTCGACTAGAGGAATACTGCAGTTGAGATGAAAAAATAGAGATCTTGATGATTTCTTTGCTAATGCTTTGATAGATCACACAGTTGACATTCAAATCTCCAGGTAAATAACGATGAAACAGAAAAGCATGAGATTGGTTCAAATTCCAAGGAGGTTTTGGAGGGTTTGCTTGTCGGACTCTGGCAGATCGCTCTCTTTACTTGGTTCTGTTACATTTTTAAAGACAAAAAACCCCATAAAAATGACTGTTTTCACTATTTATGTTTGATAAATCAACATATTGTTATTCGTCAACATCTTTGCCAAAGCCGTTTAAAATACAGTCATCTAATTTTGCCAAGACATCTAAACTGGCCTGACTCAGTTTACTGTATCGTTTCAAACTGGTACCACTAAAGGAATTCTGGGAAATTGCTGAGAATTCTGGGAAATTTTTCATTGACTTAACATGGGGAAAAACTTTGTAAAACCTAAACTGAAAATCTCATAAAAACTTCAAATAGAGTTATCAGTTTGTGAAATTACAAACCAGTTTTTGAACCCAAGACAATAAAAGGGGTTAAATATTTACCGATCCCTTATAATGGCTATGGAAAATAAATGGGCTATAAAAATATCTTCAACATATACAATTTTAGTCACAGTAACAACTTTGTTTTTTATAAAATCACTGACTGCCTCCTAGCAACAAAATTCTCTAAACGTTACTTTAACTTTGGTAAATGTTGAAGACAAGGGGATTGGTTTATATAACTTATAGTGACAAAAGGAACCTCATTATTCTATTATTATAACAACGAGTTTGCCACGGCAGTCAATTTGGCTTTTGGCATAGCACTATCTCAGCTAACGAAAAACAAAGAGCCATGGGGATTGGTTTACATCACTCATAATGGCATGGGGAGCTTTGTATAATGTCTCTTCAACATTAACAAAAACCCTTGGCAGCTAATTCATGTTGCTTATAAAAAAATGCTTTTAAATGGCACCAACCAAAATTAAAGTTTGTGTATAATCAAGTTACTTTTGGTTTTATTAGGAATGGAGTACTCACCCCTACAAGGCCGCGCCGGGTCGATCCAAGCTGCTCTCTCATTAGAGCTCAGCAGTGATGTCATCACTAGCCTGGACCTGATTTTGGAAGGGCTCAATGGTCAGCTGCCCAACCTGGACCTGGCCAACCTCTTCTATGCCTTCTGTCAGAAGCTGGGAGTCCTGTGCACCATCCAGGGAAAGGTACAGATTTCCTGCTTCTATGAAATGATACTTTAACTGCTCGCGCCATTATTTTAAGTGTGCACTGTGTCCTGTTTGAATGTTCCCACTGATACCAGACTCTCTATTACACTTTAAGCATTTCACCTCCTGCTGCATTTAAAAATGTGATTTATATTTGAGTTTAATTTGCTCAGACCCTTCATTATATCCATAAACTCACAAATAATAAAAGCAAAAAATATGTTTAGCTTCAGAGAAATGACTGGGACACAACAGAGGGATACACACATGCAGCGCAGACGATGATGCTGATGGTGCTGAAGCAGGCCTCAGGGCGCTCTTGGGGCGATCACGGACTCTTCTTGCGATACCACATCGAAGCTGCATCCATCCGTGGCATCAACAGCTTCAGACAGTACAAGATGGATACCAACACCATTGGCAGGTCATGGCACAATTACACCGTTGTAACACTTTCTGCATTTCCTTGGATTTAACGTAAATTTACCACAAGTTCAAATTATCAAACAATAAACTGTTTATTCAAGAGTGAACACAGGACTTTTTTTTTTTACATGTTCAGCCAGATTTCTTGCTCCAATGTGAGATTAGGAACCTATTAAAGAATAAATACTTAAAGACACAGCAAATAAAAGCAATCAATCCCATTTCCAAAGGTAAACAATGATGTCAATGACATGATTATTCACCTACACAAAGCAAAAGTGGGTTGCAATATTAGCAGCTTGATTAGAAACAAGAAACACAAAATAAGTAGCAATTACTTTTGTTTTGGAGATCCATGTGAGATCCCAACGCGTAGAGTTTCAGCGATCATGAGAACAGTTTCAGTCTCAAACTACACACAAGGATCTCCTCAATGATTTCAATGCATCAGAGAGTCACCGAGAAAACAATTGAGAAAGGTCTGGCTGCGCATCCAGCACTACTGGCATAGCTCACGACACGTGACATTCACAGTTTTTTTTTTTTTTAACTTGCACTCTCATATGTTCTTTTGCGGCAACGCAATACAAACAACTAATCCTAAACAGCACAGTTTGGTTTTTGTTTAAAGTTAAAATTAATTTAACATAATATTCATAACAGATATTGTTGCATCTTTAAATAAAGATAGCTGGGAACACTTCCACGTTTTTGTCTTCTAGAACACTTGTTTTCTATATGAATTAAGGAGATAAACCTCAATCACCATAGCGTCCTCTACTGGTCGTCAATGTACTACAATCACAAAACACTATTATTCTACGGAGAAATGAATATGTAATAATTATCCACGATTCCACAGGTATTAACTATTTAAAAACATTTAATAATTATTTACTCTGAACTGTTTTATGTTTTAATATTTACGACCAGAGTTTCAATCGCAAGGAAAACGTTCCTATTATAGAAGTTTTTGAACATTTATTTTAAACTCTACATTTTTAAAGTTTGATGTCCACCCTGTGCTTCAGGGACGAATGAAGTCACGTGTCGTGTGCTATTTAATAGAGAGCCTGTCAGGACTGGTCCAATAGTAAGACAGTGCCAGTCAAAGTCTGTAGTGAGACACTCTTGAAACAATTGGTCACAAACTACACTGGACATAAAATAGTAGTGGCCAGATGTGAACAAAAACACCATCTCAACTGTCTAACATGGTGGTGGTAGCGTTATGCTTTTGGGATGTTTTACACTGAAGGAGACAAGACAACTGCAATACATCAAAGGAACAATGGACAAGGAGCCGTAGGGTTATTAGTAAAGTATGAACAAATCTCCCAACTCTATCTCATCACTGTTTTATGAAGTTAATGAGCATAAAAACACATTTAAAAGTTTTTTTTCAGGCAGGTTCCTGCTTTCCTTGCTTCCGATATTTAATAGATCCTTCATTTCATTAATTTGACAGATTGCTGGAAGGAATGGTCCGGAAGCTGAACAATCTGCTGGAGCGACTTCATCAATCCTATTTCTTTTACCTGTTGCCGTCTCTCTCTCGATTCGTCTCCATTGGGTATTACATGCCAGCGTTTGGCCTCCTGGTGCTCATCTTACTGCTGCGAGTATCCTTTTTGTTAGAGATTTACTCAGTGTTTGAAGAAATAGACAGCCTTCTATAATTGATAAATGTATTATTTAATATGTTTGAGGAACAAAATGATGTTCCATTAATCCAGAGAAAAATGTTCCAGAACCATGTTTTATATGTTCAATAAACTTGTGTTGATTTGGAGCCAAATCCAAGTGGCTGTTGGGTCCTTAATGTTCCTGAGGCCTTGGATCTATGGGTTCATCTGGGAGCTCCAGCTCTGTCTGCAGATGATGGAGTCAGTGAAGCACAAGTAAGTCTCTTTATTATCCTAAAATTATCACGCTAAATATTGGGCTAGCTATAATAGTGCTTATAAGTTTATTAATAATACAAAAGCACAGGAAACTTGGTCAAAACCAGTGTTGGGCATTAAATTACTGATTACTTCCTTTAAAATGTAATTAGTTCCTCTTTTTTTAAGTAATTAGTTACTCTTCTAGTTACATAATAAGTAACCCCCCACCTCTCCATAATTTTGCTAAATCAACCATCAATACACATCATCATCTTGCTTAAAATAAACAATATAAAGAAATCTCAGCAAGTATTGCAGCTCTCTCGCTGTGTGTGTGTGCCTCGTTTTAATCAGAGTTGCTGCGTGATGATTTATTACATCTCATAAAATCTTGTGGTAATGTAGGGCTGATCAGCATTGCCAGGTGCTATACATCGGCCTGTTCGCGTTTGCCAGCTGCTCGTCATCAAGCTGCGCACATTAAAACACAACACGGCAGATGAACAGAGATTTAAAGCGGCCCAGGTGGGTTGAGAGTGTCGCCAGCGGGCGTATCACTAAGGCTTGGCTGGATTCACATCTTCCAGAGGAGTGTGTCGGTCACCGGACTCTCCATTTTCCGACAAGGAGTCAGCGACAGGGCACATGGAGAATGGTGCATACATTACCAGAGCAGGATCCCACCCACCACTGGATCGAATGGGGTGAGGACACCCCGGAGTACCCCCATGCACTACACGGAGCCGCACTTGCCCAACCTGCTCCAATAAGTGCTGAGTGACTCTTTAAATTATTTATTGTGGCGCCATCAATTTAATAAAAAGCCATGTGCAGCCCTCAATAGTGCCAGTGTGTCCGTGTCTCTCTTGCCACCCACTACAATATAATCTAAATACCATTTGGAAATTGTAACGCGTTTAATTGCTGCATTTTCAAAAAGGTATCTAATTACAGTAACTAATAACCAAGTAATTCGTAACTGCCCAACACTGGTCAAAACTGTTTGGAAGAAGAATGCACCATGTTATTAAAGGATACTGGAGGAATTCCTGGACAATCCAAAACGGCAACTGTCCAACAAGGCCAAGTTCACTGGTACACCGGAAAAAAGTGAAGGTTCTGGAGTGGCCATCTCAGTTTTCTGACCTCAATATCATTGGACCACTCTGGAAAGAACTCAAACGTGCAGTTCATGCTAGAATTTAGAAGAGTTGGAGGCTTTTTGCCGAGAAGAATGTGCTGCTTTACCAACAGAGAAGAAAAAGAACCTCATCGACAACTACCTCAAGAGACTTCAGGCCATTGATGTTTAGTTTTTGATGTTAAATATTGATATAAAACGGTATACTAAAATATAAAGCAAGTTTAATTTGAAGATGCATCTGTACAATGGTTTACATATTGTTCCAAACTTCTGTGTGAGCCATCACTGCTTAACGTTGACGCCCCAATAAAGCCGGCAACAGTGCCACGTTAAGGTCAAAGTATTTAAATGCCTCAATAGGTCTAAAGCTCTTATATTTGTTCCTTTTCAGTAGTTTTGCCTAGAACCCAATAAAAATGTGTTCAGTTGCATGTTTTGCAAGTCAGTCTGTTGTAGCTTGTTGAAGTTTGGCTCCGTATTGCTGCTCTCAGTTATATTTTCCTCTATTTTTGTTTAACAGCAGCCTTCGAGTCCCGGTGTGTTGTCGCTGTTGACGCCAGTAGTCATTAGTCACATGACCGGTGTGGCTCTGTATCTGCTTCCAGTTTACCTTCAGGAGATGGCTGTAGAGCATTTTCCTGTCTCCGAGACTGAAGCTGTGGTGCTGACGGCCATTGCTATCTACACTGCAGGCCTGGCACTGCCACACAACACCCAACGGTACCATACACACACACACACACACACATATAGGATATAGGATCTCAGTCAGGGCACCGCAACTAATGTTACTGTTAACATATTCTCGAAACATTATATTCTGAACATTGAATAAGTATAAACCATCTTTTATAGGCAACTCAAAGTTGCTGAGTTTATATAAACATTTTTCCATCTGATTGACAGTGAATCCCATTACAAATGGATTATTTTGTAATTTTAGAAGAGTGTTGCTTCCAAGCTGGTTAATATGAATTGTTATAAACATTTTTTTAGTCCAGTACTGAATGTATCTTCAAAGTAGGCTTGGTGGGACCCCTGCAATATTGGGCTAGTAGAAAATGAGAGGCCAGACTCTGCTACCAAGAAAAAGATCACAGAAATATCCCAACGATCAATTCCACCATCAGACCTGAAACCAAACATAACTTCCCTTACCCAGACGGAATGGCAATCAGAATGGGAGAAACAACAAAGAAATAAGTTCTATGAAGTTCAACCTAAAGTTGGAGCACAATGCCATAAACCTGAGATCTGAAGAGAACAAGTCATCTTTACTAGAAGCCGAATAGGTCACACTAGACTGATGCACAGCTTTTTACTTGAAGGAGTAACTGCCTCAAAATGTAAACGGTGTAAATGCAGACTCTCTGTCAGACATCTGCTGATAGAATGCCCTGTATATGTTTCCATGAGGAAACAACATCTGAAATCTGACAACTTAAAAGAAATCCTCTCAGTTCCTAGCAGACTATTACCGTCAAAACGGACTTACCATACTTCTTTTAATATATAATTTTCTTATAAGTTTTAAACCTTTTTATACCAATTACAACATATAGCCATGAAATAACCTTTGCTGTTGTCTTGGCTATAAACAAAGAGTAGGTTTGGGCGGTAATATGGTATAGTGCGGGATCTAAAAATAGCAAAGGTATCAGTTTCAAGACAGTCATAAAAGCAATGCACTTATATAGGAGATATATTTAAGGATTAAATATAAAAGCATGGTTATCACGTAACAGCGCAAAAGAGACGTGTAATTTTGGTTATTTAGGCGTATTCCTAGTCATAAGAGGGACGCACACAGTTTTAGACCCATACGAGTGTTGATTTAAAAAAATGCATCAAATGAAAAAGTAAAGACCCACAATGTTCATAAATCCCACCATGTACAGGAGCGACCGTTCACAGGAACCCCGAGCTCGTGTGAGCAACGCAGCCAGTTGCGCCGCTAATGTTGTTGAGTCAAATCTCGCACAATTACTCCGTTCGGGGGCGCTGAGCCGATCCACCAGTTCATTAAGGTCAGCCGCCTGATCTCCCGTTTAGCGACGTTCCTCCCGCTCATTAGTTCTGCCATTGCTTTAAAGGTTACAATACAGAGGATGTAAACATTATAATATTTTCACAGATTTACATGCGTTGAACATTATTTGGGACAAATGTGTTGTCTGTGGGTGAAACTGTTTAATACTGTTTAATCTTTTGTTTGAGATTTTTGAGTATTTAAAAAAAGAACAGGATGAACTCAGGAAGTGGTGTGTCCTTGTCCTATAAGATGTCTATCTGTATTTTAATTATTCATGAGCCTGACCTCTATTATCTTATGAGAGGACTCAGCGTATGAATTATTAATGATGCCTGACTCTTAAGTTTCCCGCTCAAGTTTCAAGACCGTGCAGTACTTTGGAATTCAGAATGGTTCACAAGTGTTGTTTCCTTGGTGCAAAGGTGCTTTCCCCGAGCTAAACTCTGGCTTCAAACAGTGGGTTAGCCACCAACAACCGACATGCGGTTACAATCCCAGTTCAGTGCAGCTGTGTGTGCATTTTATTGGCTGCCATTAGGGACTTATCTTTGAAGATTGTTATCAAAAGCGAAGCCACACCCAGACCTGAACCTATTCTGTGCAGCTGTAACAGGCCCATTTGTTTCGCGTTTTTAAAAAATGATATTGGGCTGATGAGTCCTCAAACAGACGTCGCTCATTGCCATTTAAAAGCTCGAGCCTTGATGAGCACCACTTGGCAACGTCACATTCAGTGTATTTAATTAATTTAAAATAGTTTAATTATTCCATGATTTAATTATTCATCATTCATTTATTAATTCGATCCGTATGCGGGCAGGACTGAGCAACTCATTGGGGCTTTTGTTATTCGCCATAATTTACCAAAGTAAGATTGGAAAAATATTTGGATATCGTCCAAGCCAAGTATTTTCACCATTCAAGCTTTTTTTTTTATTTTATATCGTG
This sequence comes from Danionella cerebrum, assembly GCA_007224835.1. Taxonomy (NCBI): domain Eukaryota; kingdom Metazoa; phylum Chordata; class Actinopteri; order Cypriniformes; family Danionidae; genus Danionella; species Danionella cerebrum. Next base: position 113,488 of record SRMA01027358.1, read on the forward strand.
TTTTAAAATGTCACACTTAATTCGTACTGAATAAATCTGTTTTTTTTTTAACCACGAAAAACAGAATAAATACCACTTTATTCTGTTTTGCATTGAAAATAGTCATATCATCTAGAGTGGCAAAAGAAGTTGACATGCAGTACTCGAGAATTGGTGTGACCACCGTTTGCCTTCGAACAGCAGCAAATAGACTTGCAGAACGTTTTTGAAGGTCTTTGAGAAGTAACCAGTTCCTCACATCCCTCTTCATGTAATCCCTGACGCACCCACTGATGCTGAGATCAGGGCTATGTGGGAGCTAATCACTTCCTGTATGTTATATTTCTTAAGCATTGGCTGCATATTTTGGCCATTGTCCTGCTGCAAAATCACACACCTCCCTCATGGTTTTCCATGAGAATATAATCTGCTTGTAAGTCTCAGCATTAACCGAATCCCCAACTCTATCAACTCTAGCCCCAACAATTCAAGTGACCCCCACCATGCTTCACTGTTGCCTGCAGACTCTCATTATTTACAGTTCTCGGATTAACAAATTACCTTCTGCAGCAGCCAAATATTTAAAGTTTTGACTAATCACCACAGACCATACGCTGCCATTTTTCACCACGCCAGATTCTATGTTTAGGTGTCACTTGGCCTTGTTCCCAAGTGAGAGGTACGGATTTTGCTACATATCTTACATGTAGACCAATTTTCACCAGACTTCTCCACAACCATAGACGGATTTGCCTGGGTATGACAAGTTTTTGCCAGTCCTGCTGCACAAGATCTGACTGATCAGTGCGTCTATGAGTTGCCATTTCTATGGGCCTCTTGAAAAGCGCATCTTGAACTCCAGTCTGCTTTATTTGTCTAAGAGAGGCTGGTCTTGCTGCTGTGCTCAAGATAAAAAGTCTTTCTCAACCTCACCTTGGTACCAGAGTTTGTCTGTTCCTCACCCAGTTTTATACCTCCTACATAGCTTTTACTGTTCCAGTTCATGACTGTGTTTATTTATGCGTGGCATTGATGATCATTCGCCTAACACCTAACAATAACCTTACAAAACCTGTAAATATTTTCAGATTTGATGCTTTCTTTTGTTCACTCACTTTGCCTTTTGTTAATTTACAGAAATAAAAAAACAGCAATATTCACATGAGCTGAAAATAAATATAAATGAATAAATCCATTTTTTTGTTGCAAGAATTAATTGTCAAATAGACATTTAAAACCATTTGCGGTCTGTAAAAATGTGGTACAGTTCATTCTCTCTCTCTCTCTTTTTATATATAATAAAAACAAATATTTTTATAATGAATATTGAACCTGAATTGTTCACGGAGGATTACCTTTTTTGATCACTCAGCTCTTTCATAGGCTACAGACCTCAGTATTCAACCCCAAAACCAACCATTCTACTCTAAGCAGCATAAAAGTCAGTCTTTTTCTCTTTCACGGCAGGTGGCACCTTTGCCAGCTGCGTGTATGATGTGTTTTCTCTTTCCTCTTCTGCATATGTACAGGCTGCTGTCTGGCGAGGGCTCGGAGCAGGGCTGGCAGCTGCTGAAGCTCATGGCTCTGCTCTATCTCTCTGTTCTTCTGGGCTGCACTGCTCTCGTCAACTTTTCGCTAGGGTTCATCCTGGCGCTCACACTGGTGCCAATCACTGCCAGCGTCACCCCACATATGCCTAAGTAAGTAAGCTCAAGAAGAAGTATATTAAGGTCATGGAGTGGCCTGGTCAGTCTCTAGACCTAAATCACATAGAAAATCTGTGGAGGGAGCTGAAGGTTTGAGTTGCCAAACATCAGCCACGAAACATAAATGACTTGGAGAGAATCTGCAAATGGCCAAAATCCCCCCTGAGATGTGGGCAAACCTTGCGGCCAACTACAAGAAACGGCTGATCTCTGTGATTCCCAACAAAGGTTTTGCCACCAAGTACTGAAGCATGTTTTTCAAAGGGATCAAATACTTATTTCCTTCATGGAAATGCCAATGAATTCAGAACTCTTTTTTTTTTTTAAACACATTTTTCTGGATTTTTTTTGTCATTTTTTGTCAAATAAACCTACCGTTGAAATTATAGACTGATCATTTCTTTGTTACTGGGCAAACTCAACAAAATCATTTGGGGTTCAAATAGTTTTTTCCTCTCACTGTTTATAAATAAGCCCTTTTTCTTTAGATATTTGGCGCCAGTTTATCAGGAAGTGCTGATTTTGTTTTCTTGGAGTCTTTGGATGGAAATGGTGCTTTATTTTTTCTTTGCTCGTACATTTAATTATAGAAATGTTAAGTGCTCTGATATCTGCAATCAAGTACATGAACTGACCTCATATAACGTTTCTCTCGCTCTCTCAGGTCGATCTTTGCCTTGGCAATGGTTCTTCTCAGCCCCTTCTTCACGCTTCTCTACTGCGTCTTCCTGTATCAGGAGCTGGTGGAGGTGCCAGTAAGCATCAGTGAGGGATGGGCCATCTTCCTTTCCGTCCTATCACAAGGAATCCTTGACCATGCCCTCTACGGCTCCCTCGTCTACCCGCTCATCGCCCTCTTCATTTACCCCTGCTGGCTAATTTTCTGGAACGTCCTCTTCTGGAAGTAAAGGGTGCTCAGAGGGCTTCATCGCAAACCTCCAAACGCTCTTTCTGATTGTAATGCCAGGCTGTGCCAAGGTTTGTAAGTCATCTGTGTCAGTGCTTGACAGACTTTTAAAGAGAGGAAAGAGAGTGAAACTAGAAAGAAAGAATTCCAAGATTCAATGAGAAGTTTTGATTTGATTTATTTTTTGAGTAAGACCATTACTCTGTGTTCATCTTGTTTAGAATCTTTTAGAATTTCCGTTTGTTTGATTAAAAAAAGAATTATTTTAATCCACGAGTTTGGAAATAATTATTCATTAATAAATACACCTCATGTATTCTCCCTGTAGCTCCACGATACACATTGTAGAAACTCCTGTATTTTTCTGCTCTTACTGAACTTTTTTTTGACTGACATAATGGAAAACTCCAGAAACTCATTTGTTTTACTGTTAAAAATAAAGGTTTTGTTGCTGTTTCATATTTAAATTCTGCTAAATTGAAGTCTGAATAGATCTTGTTTTTTAGCCAGGCCTCGTCATTTAATCCTCTATAAAAGAAACAGTTAAGAAATTAACCCCTAACCTAGTTTCCTTTCATTCCTGTCTTCAGAGCCCCGCAAGATGATTAAAGCTGATATAATAACTCTAAATCCCTGTGTTACCACCGCATGCCGTGTTTTAAGGTCACACTTTTGCTAGAAGCTGTGCAAAATAAACTCTCTGGATGGTTGTTTGTGAGGAAAGTAATCTTAACGTTTCAGACCAAAAAAAAATGAAGCGTGTGCATTGAAAAAAAATTACAGATGATTTTAGCCTCTGAAAATTGATTTTTGGGTTAAAGTGATCTGAAAAAGCTTAACATTGGTGTAAAATCCTTCATTTCTATTCAAAAAGATTAAACAAGATTAACAAACAAAAAGTGTGCATTATCTATAAATGTTAAATGTTTTGCTTCATTCTGTGTATTCTGAGATGAATATGAATTAACCGCCTCCTATTATTCCTGTGGTCATTATAACCCCATTCAGTGTTTAACGTTTGTATGGTTTTGCTTCAGATTGAATGACTTTTCCAAATAGGATGGGGAGAACTTGGTAAACATAAAATTAACATATTTGTTTTTCTATGGCCTGTACACATTTTGACCCCAGGGTCTTTTAGCTGAATAAAAAAATATAAGAAACAAAAAAAATATATACACAATAAAATAAACAAATACTACCATACCTGCAGTACTGCGTGAACCACTGACAATTGACATGACATGGGGGAGGGGGAATTCTGATTCTTCAGACAACATATTTCCTGTGTTTTTGTGGGAGGGGACAACATAAATCACATGGTTTACACGGGAGGTGCAAAGCTATGGAAACTTACACAGACTCTAATCTCTGACTCCTTTCCAATTGAAATGGCCATGAAGCAAAGGTTTTCTGTCAGTGAGATTTTGCAACAGTTTTCAACAGTGAAAGTGACCGAGAAGAATGTGTCCGAGACAGAGGATAGCCTTGAGGAGGACCCTGATTATGAGACATCTTCTTCAGATGAGGTTGAGGCTCCTGTTGTCTCTCAACCACCAGCAGACACATTACCTTCCAAAAATGGTATGTTATTATGGTCCCGCTCCCCACTTGAACAACAGGGTAGACTTAGTGCTGCTAATGTAATGACAGTTCCATGGCCCAACAGATATGCTGTCCATCATATTCAAGACAGAAAATCAGCATTACACCATCAATTAAAAATGACATTTTAAAAGAAAACATAGAGTGGAGGAGGGTCTTTGGGGACAGGTGGAAAAACTTTGATGTGACTGATTTGCCGCCTACATGGGTGTTAATAACAATTTCTTTGCAGAAACAGGTAGTTATTATTTTGATATGTTATAAATAACAATAAAAGTACAAAGCTAATAAAACAGAACAAATTATTTACAGTTATCAATTTTAGGTGAAACAGTGACTTTTCATGCTGATTTGTCAGTAATTATTACGCCTGTATAAAGCAGGAAAACTAGCTAGCAGGGAAAAAAAATACTTATTCTGGAGGTTTTAAATCCAGAGGAAATAAAGTGTTTGTGGATTTTAGAATAACAGGAGGGTTAAAAACTTTTCTTACAATAACAGCATCCAGTGGCAGGTAATAGCTATATTATTTTCTATATACGGCCCTCCTTTTTGTGTTTGACAGAGATAGGTTTTGATGGCAGGATGTTTTTAACTCCTTCTGGCTACAAGACGTGTGTGAGAGAAGCACGTGTAGCTTTCATCGGGTCCTGAAAACAAACACAGTCTTCAGAGTTAATTCTAATCTGCAGAGGAATGCAACGAAAGCAAAGCCTTTCTCTCGTGTGTGCAACAATAGCCTTTGCCTGAGAGAGTGACCTTAGAGGACTGCAAATATAACGAGCACCAAACAACTTCTACTTTAACTCTTTTTGTATTGCCGGTGCCAATTCAGTTTCTATGCACAATGCATTTACTTTTTAGAATCTATAGAAACATTTGGGATTTATATTTTATTAAAGTATTGTTTAGAATGAAAGCTAAGAATATTTTAGGAATATACTGTACTGTTAAAAGATTTGATAAAGCTGAATGCAGTGAGAGTAGAAATTGAAGAATTAATTTGAATTTTTGGGTAGAAATATCTATTCTATCATCGGTGGATGAATTCCCTCTTGAGACTCTTTTTTTTTTCCAGGGAAATGAGAAAACAATATGCTTCTTGTTTGTCCGTAAAAATGGATTACACACCCCTTCTTGCTCTAAATGGTTATTTGGTCACAGAAACATGTTTAACATATTTCGTTTGCTTAAGTTCTGGGCATTTTGCACATTTTTTAATTTGCTCTAATAAATTAAAACAATTCCAGCTTCTTTTTTTATTATATTAAACAATAATGTCAGCTCAAAAAAAAATACAATTGAAAAAAAAAAAAACACTTTATCTTTTATAACAAAGAAATCAAAGGTGTTGAGACAAAATATAAATTCATAAATCGCCCAAAAAAGCAAAGACACGGTCAAAACAATGTAAAAATTGGCAAACCACCCCCAAATCTTATACACAATTCCAAGCTATTTTTGTGCCATTGTGTATTTTTGCCAGAACTTTGAAAAACGCAAGCCATATCACAGGTCTTGTACTTCCAAGGGTTAAACCTTCTTTTCAACACTAACACTGGCACATTGTATTTGAAATGACAATTAGCAATAGGTGGATTGCGTCAAGCCTACTTAATTTAAAACAGCCAATGTGATGGGCAAATGCACTGGTGCTTGTAGAGACTTCTAAGGGTTAAGTATCTATGTTTTTAGCTATTAAAGATTCTGTTTTTTCGGTTTGGGACTGAAGAAATTTCCACCAATCTGGACAGATGAATGAGAAATTTCTGGTGAGAGATTTACTGCCTGTATACAGGTGGATAGACATTCCAGTAACAAAAAGGGGGTGATATAAGTGATCCAGGACAAAGCTTTTAGAAGGCAAAAAATCAACCAGAGCAGCCTTGTACAGCAAAACAAAGACATTCCAATTATAAGCAAGCTGAAGTAAAACTAGATATATTCCAATGGTTTAAGCACTATTAAAAGTTTAGACATTTCGACCATTAGGTGGGGATTGATGTTTTGGGGTACTGATGACTCATACCGGGTTTGGTGTCAGCGTGTCAAATGGTTTCCAAGGTACACCTCAAGATAACTTGCCACAATGCGATTACCATAGCGTAAATGAAAACTAAATTCCTTTACTTTTTGTCAGCTAGGTCTGAGGATGTTGACGCATTCTAAAAGGAGTTTGAAAAACTAGGTTTTACACCTAATTCAAAGTAGGTGAAAAGGGAATCTGTTCTCAGCCTCCTCCTGGAAAACAGTTAAAACTACATTGTAACTATAGAACAAAAAAAATGTGATTATCTGACAACCGGCAAAAGGCGAGTTTGCTAAAGTATGTATATTTTTGTAAAATTCTAAATGGTAATAAAGCTGATGTCATATGGTGCAAGAGACTAATTTTGAGCAAAGGAAAAAATGTCATAAGTTACCAGGATAAACGCAAGTGCAACTTTGGACTTCTGGTCGCGCTAGAGATGTCGAGCTAGAGACGTCGAGCTAAAGACTTCAAATTTAATATGGTGAAATATTAGAATCTCTTCTAACACTGTACCAAACTTCATAACTTTCCTGCAATCGGTTCTATGGGCTGCCTTAGACCTGGGGCAGAATCAGAAGAAAACCCATCAATAGTTGCCTTTGCATATTCATGGTTCAATTTCATTGAACAAAGACAAGTGGTGTTACACCACTTAAAAGTAAGTAAAGTTTCTTAATTCAGAGTATGTTTTCACCAGTAGTAAATAACAAACAGACACTATTAAAGTCATGCATTGTACGTGTATGTCCCTTCTATGAACAGAAGTGCTTCTTCAACCCATGTGCCAATCACTGAGCACTATAAAAAGCACTTTAACTGAGCACTATTTTATTATGGTTTTACATCATTTCATTAAATTTTCGGCTGCACTAAATTTCTTTATTCTTTTCCGACTGAAACTACCATTAATAGGTTTTCAGTTGTGCCAGTCTTACAGTGCGTTACATTACTTCTAAACGTGATCATGTGAATGTGATCTGTGTTGGTTCCTGGTCAGCTGAATTCAGCTCATGTATGTTTCTTACACCACACAATCCCAATACCTGACTACGTCACAGATCTCTGCTGTGTGAAAACCTCAAATCCAGGCTGAAGGAAAAGCTTTTTAGCCTCTGGGTACAATGGCATTGTTGTTCAGCAAATTCGACACGGGTCAAAGTTAAAGAGGAGAGGGTATAAAAGCCCAGAAAATGCGGAGCTTCAATAAAAACTTACAGAAGAAGTAAGAAGAAGTACAGAAATCAAGCCTAAAGCAGCCGTCATGGTCAGCCGGTGAGTCCAAGCTTCCGTTGCCTGTTTCTATAACGAATGTGATACTTTCACGTCAAACGCTGATGCTGAAAATATCCTTGGTTTGTCCTAAGTATACTGAGAAAATGGTTTTATTAAATTCATTTACATTATTTTATCTCAACCACCTAGGTCCACACTGGAACCAAAGTGGCTCACTAAACAAATACATGTTTCTTATTCTCTAGATGTAGAATTGAATTGTTTGTCCATGTGGTTTGGAACTGTTTCTGACCTATTGCTTGCTTTTTTCATGCTTAGTTTAAAAATAAATCAATTTCACTCAAATTTTCTGGAGTTAACTATACAAAACCTCATATCCTTCATGCTCTAGTCTTCTTTCATCTTCAAGGTGGCACATTTTGCCACTGTAGGAAGTTTCTTAACATAAACATTGTTTTTTTTTTATTTACTTTTTAAATCATCATTTTATTGTGTATTTTCTGAAAAGAATCTCTGTTTTTTATGCTGAGCTTTGATGAATACTTGGTTGCCCATCTTTATTTCTCTTTAATATTAACATCCACACTGATAAAGACTGTTTAGTAAAAATGAAATAACTGCACAGAACAGTTACCAATCGTATTATTTCACCAAATCAGCCAAGTTTAGTTCATGAGCTTTTTTTGTGTTAAAGGAATTCTCCTTTTTTGTTGTTGCAATAATTAGTGAGGGAACTTCATATTATTACTTTGTTACAATAAAGTGTAGTGTAACAAAACTACACACTTTCAATCAAAATAGCACCTTTAAAAAACATATAAAATGAAAGAAAAGAAACCAAATTATAAAACTTTGGATAAAAATTGAATCAAAAGTTTTTTAAAGCTAAACATCAATATAACAGAATGAAATAACTATTAGTGTAACAAAAGTAAGATTCTAGTTTAAATTAGGACAAATATTATGTGATCTTTTTCAACTAAAATTCTGGCAACTGGTCTAATCAGTTTTAATAATATATGCTTAGCCAAATGCTAAATGTGCCATCAGCAGATCCCTAGAGTGGCTGCATTTTTTTTTTTTTTCATTTTTTAAAAACTAAGATCCTACCCTCTTGACAATCTATGTAGCTCCTCTTGAATGGACATATAGCTCCTCTTAACTTTGTTAAAAGCTCCACCCATTTTCGATGGCCAGGGTACTAGAAACTTTGGGAAGTACAACCCAAATAACTTAAAAAAACCCTGTATTATCTCTTTTTAGCTTCGAACACCCTGCGGGAGGCTACAAGAAGATTTTTGAGACTGTGGAGGAGCTCAATGAACCTCTTCCAGCAACAGTCACAGGTATTTTCACATTTACTTATTGGAGAGAAAAGATGGAGGTGCTTTTTCAGATGGTAGAAACATTTTTGAATTATTTAAAAAAATTAAAAATCATTTTTAAAATTATTTAAAAAATTAAAGATTGAGAACAAACTGTTTTTTATGTTGTATAACAAAAATCAAAAGTCTTGAGGTAAAATTAAAAAAAAGCAAAATAAGAAGGTCAAAACAGTGTGAAAATTATATACAAAAAAAAAAAAACAGATAAACCTCCTCTAAATCTTATTTACTGTTCCAAACACTTTTTGTGCCATTGTGGGTTATTTTGAACTTTGAAAAATACAAGCCATATAACAGGTATTGTACTTCCAAGTGTTACTCCTTATTTTCACCACAAGATGACACTGATTTGGGGTATCTAATTTGAAACTGAAAGAGGATCATTCATTTTTTCACATTTTAATTGGAATTATCTGCAAATTATGTGTCATAACTCTTCTTTGTTTGAATATCAAAACAAATAACCTCTTTGAAACCTAAACATTACATTTTTTTTTATCAAAATTAACTAATATTTTTGTTGCACATGCACCTTTAATTAAACTATTACTAATTAAATTATTTTGTCTTGACTTATTAATTTTTAATTAATTAATTTTAATTTAAATTTTACTATTGGGCGGCATGGTGGCCCCATGGGTAGCACTGTGGCCTTCCAGTTAGAAGGTTGTCGGTTTGAGGCTCACCGGTGACCTTCCTGGAAGGAGTTTGCATGTTCTCCCTGTGCTTGCGTGGGTTTCCTCCGGCCACTCCGGTTTCACCCACAATCCCCAAAACATGCGCTAGGTTAATTGAATAATCTAAATTGCCCTTAGGCAATTAGGTAAATGTAAATTATGTGCGGAAATGTTGCCCTACGATGGACTGGCGACCTGTCCAGGGTGTACCCCCACCTCTCGCCCGATGAAACTCAACATCAGTAATTGAATCAACTGCTGGAGGTGGTTTCCTACTGGCACGGATGACATTGAGAATAACGCCATGACATCTGAATGGATGCTTTTAGCATGAATATGGTCTCCTCCTCATATAATCAAGATCATTTTGAAAGTGTGACCCCTAAGAGTAAACACCTGTGCATGGAAAATGTTAATTTCAAGTGAATGTGGAAAGCCACTCGTTTTGGAATGAGCCTCATTAACCATGAAACTCCTGCAGGACGTATCCCATCATTTATCCGGGGCAGTCTGCTGCGATTGGGTCCAGGGCTTTTTGAGGTTGGTGCAGAACCCTTCTACCATCTCTTCGATGGCCAGGCTCTTATGCACAAGTTTGACTTCAGTAATGGACAAGTCACCTACTTCCGCAAGTATGCAACTTCCTTAATCTGTTTCCTGATGGTGTGTAAAATGTCAATACCTCCACTAGGAAAGTGTTTCTGGTGCCGCTGTTATGAATTCTACATATATCTTTCATAACTGTGTGATTAGTTGTGATCCATCCATTGCCATCTGGTTATATTCCATTGTTAAGTAATCATCAAAAAGAGGGATGGGTCAGAAGCTCCTTTGAACTGCTTAAATAGATCACAGCAATACAAAAGAACCACCTCATTAATATTAATCACTGAACAGGTTGCTGACAGCATCAGATGACATCACTGCTAATCTCTACCAATCAAAACCCACCGTGGTTCCACTGGGCTTCACAATGTAAAGTTTATTCTGCATTAATGCTAAAATCAAGGCGGCGAAACATGGAGCAGAACAATAAGTTCTCAACCTCGAAAAAAATATTTTATGTAGATTATTTTTTTGTCACAAGGAGTTAAAATATCAAAGCCTGTATTTCAAGTCAACTGTCTTTCTTTTAAAGACCTCCTAATGGCTCTACTGCTGGGCAAATGATATGCCCTGTTTTGTTGTGGGTTTACGGTTGGGTGAAAACAAATAGAAAATGTGTGAAAGAATTTATGTAAAGTGTGTATTAAAACACCCACATCCCCCAAGTTTGTGACGGCTCACTTGGCGTTCAGCTCATAAACACTTTCATTGGGAATTTTTACATTTATTTAAAATCACTATAACAAATAGCACACAACTTCTCAAAAATCTGCATGCTTTTTAGCACGTAATGTGTATTAAGATGAAAAGTTTCAAAATTCTGATTTAAGGATTAAAAAATGGCACCTGTTTCCCCATACGATAGTTTGATTGTACTGTATAGATTTTTAGCTGGATTAAACTAATCTGATTGGCTAATAAACCTTTGAAAATTTAATAATTGTTTCTGCTTGGCAGATTTTCACCCAAAGTGTCATACTTTGGTTTCTTTTGCATTTTCAAGGTGCTATTTTAAATGGAAGTCTGTCTGCCCTGATCAAATGAAACATAACCTACATTACCATCCTTTACCTCCTCTTTCTACAGGTTTGTGAAAACAGATGCCTATGTGAGAGCCATCACAGAGAATCGTGTGGTTATCACTGAGTTTGGAACATGTGCCTATCCAGACCCCTGCAAAAACATCTTCTCCAGGTCTGAATTCATCGCTTAATTCTTTAAATAAGCATAACATACAAACTAGCTTATTAAAAGGAAATTAATGGAAAGATTTTTATTTTTGTTTTCTATGTGTCAAATCATTTCTTAAATGTTCACAACACGTTGGTTCACAGAGACATAATGTGCAGGTAATTCAAATTAAAATGTGAGAAAATGTGCAATCGTCTTTAAGTCTGTGCCATTAGTGCCATGTAGTGGTGAAAAGTAGGGAAAACCCTTGGAAGTACAAGACCTATGATATGGCTTGTGTTTTTCAAAGTTCTGTCACAAAAAAACACAATGGAACAAAAAGTGCTTAGAACAGTGTGGAAGGTTTGGGAGAAGTTTGCCTGTATCTTTGATACAATTTTCACATAGTTTTGACTTTGCCTTTTGTGGGATTTATGAATTTTTGTTTTGTCTCAACACTTTAGATTTTTGTCATAAAATATAAAAACTGTTCATTCTCAATTTTTGATACTCAGAATTGTACTTTTTTGTGGAATCTTTTTATAGTGTGACGAAAAAATATTGTATAAAATGAAAGAAGCTGGGGTTGAACAAAAAAATGATATCAAGCATTGCCTCAAGAAACCTTTGTTAAAGATAATTTTTGAGAAAATTGTAAAATAGTGAGAAAATGCTTAAAAAGGCCCTGCACTTCAAATGGGTTTAGGATCTCAAACATGTTTTTCGGGACTGCTTGGGGGTTCAAATTTGTTTTTATTAAATTTTTTATCTTTTGATTTGACTATTTTTCCTCAGGTTTTTTTCATATTTCAAAGGAGTGGAGGTGACTGATAACTGCCTGGTGAATGTTTATCCCATTGGAGAGGATTTCTATGCCGTTACAGAGACCAACTACTTGACCAAAGTCAACGTGGACACCCTGGAAACACTGAAAAAGGTAAAACTATATTTAAGGTAAATAAAAAGGTAAATACAGTTTATTGATCACTAAAAAAAGGTACCGTATTTTCCGCCGTATAATAAGCCGCACCGGCATATAAGACGCAATTTTAAATGAGGAAGATCTAGAAAAAAAAGATTCTGAACCAAATACTGTAGTAAAATATTTTATATCAACGGTGTAAAAGTTGTAAAAACAGCAGTTTAAGAACAATTTTATGCCAAACCTGAACAGTCAGTAAAGTCAGTAAACAGTAAAATTAACAAAAAAAGGCTGTAATGTTTTTATTCGAACCCCAATAACTCCTCTTCGTCACTGCTATCAGAAATGAGGAAGGACAGATCCACGCAGTCATTGTCATCACTTTCTTCCTCACTGGTGTCAAATAAGATGTTGTCTTCTGTTCCATCCAAGGCATTACTAATGCCCCACTTCTTAAATGATTTTATAACAATGTCCTCCTTCACGGAGTCGTACGCGCTGTGTTAGGATCGACGAGCAGAGATGGGCGATGACGTCAGCGTTCACCGCCCGGTGTACAAATATGGCCGACGGCTCCGGAGCTAGGCCGAAGCCGCTGCCTCTATTACGCCTCTCCGACGGCAGCGACCGCGCTCTGCATTCGCCGTATAAGACGCAGCAACTTTTCCCCCTCAGTTTTGGGCGAAAAATACGGTAATACAAATACAAAAGGAAACATAAAAGACTCTTTTAGGGAAAACCTAAATAGCAAAAGACTTCCCTAAAGGAGGAGGAATAAACTAAGCTAAATGAACGAATGACCAGGCTTTGATCACGAACTCACTAGTCACACTGCCCTGTGCCAAGCTCACATAGGCACAAGAATATATACACATGACAAAACACCTGGGGAGTAATGAAACGTAATAGGAAGCCATGTGTAACGTGCTAATTTTGACAGCACTACAGCGGCTGTAAATTTCCACCATACTTTACACATTAAGAATATTCTGGCCACTTACAGCTATTTTTTCACAACATTACTAAATGGACAGATAAGCTTGATAACTTAGAAGAGCAATGTCTCATGATGCCGATTTTTGCCAAAAGGAGAGATAATGGACCAGAATAGTGTGTTTCTAGAAAACTTTAGAAAAAAATAAATATATTACTCTTAAAAATGACTATGTTCTTCCACTATTCTTCCAATTCCAACTCTAGATAGAGTTTCATTTAAAATGCTTCAGGATGAAGGAACATGGTTTCCAAATTAAAAATAATTTAAGTGAGTTTGGAGCACATAAAACAAAAGTTAAAATGTTGCTTCTTCACAGGTGGACATATGTAACTATGTTAACATTAACGGCGTGACTGCTCACCCACACATTGAGAAAGATGGGACGGTCTATAACATTGGTAACTGTATGGGCAAGGGTGCATCACTGGCCTATAACATTGTCCGGATCCCACCCACACAGAAAGGTAAGCTCGGTTACAAGTGCTCAATAGAATCGTAGATTTAGTAAAAAGAGGTGTGAAGGTTAAATCTGACAGAATCTAAATTTCAGATAAATCCGACCCAATTGAAAAGTCCAAGGTGGTGGTGCAGTTCCCTAGTGCTGAGAGGTTCAAGCCCTCTTATGTGCACAGGTAACACTTACTTACAGGATCTTTCATTCACAAAAGTTTATTGACCATGTGCATTTAAGTTTTGTGTTGATTGAAATATAACAGGTTAACCCTTAGAAGTTCCTGCACGCACCAGTCTGTGTGCCCATTGCAGTGTCCCTTTTGAATTAAGTAGGAATATCATGACCCACCTATTGTGTAATTTAATTTAATTATTTAATACACATATAATGAGTAGGTTTCAAAAGGTTATTTTTTATTTTAAACAAACAGTACAAGCATTATGTTATACATTGCAGAAAATGCGAGATCATCTTTCAATTACATTTCAGTGCCATCTAGTGGTGAAAATAAAGGATTTCTATTAAAAGATCTGTGATATGGCTTTTGTTTTTGCAAAACTTTTGCACAAAACAAAGCACAATAACACAAAATGTATCTGAAACTTTAAAGAGGTTAGCCTGTTGTTTTTTTTCTATACAATTTTCACATTGTTTTACCAAAATTGTATTTTGGGGGGGGGGGGGGGTATGCATTTTAATTTTTTTCTTAACCCTTGATTTTTTTTTGTTATAAAATATTATAACTCTCTCAAAAAAAATTACAATTTTGTACTTTCTGTACAATTTCAGGGTTGTTGTGGAACTATTGTGTAATGTATTGATACTTGTAAAAAAAGAAGCTGGAGTTGTGATGATAAATGATAAAAATTATAAAGCATTGACAGAAAAAAATGTTTTAAAGGTAATTTTTAGGGAGCAAATTATAAAGTAGTAAAAAAAAAGCCTTGGACTTAATCAAAGATATCAAATACTTTTAGGATGTGACATTATCATAGGTTAGAGACATACAAATAAAATAATTTTGCAATGCATTTTATATTTAAATTATACATTTTTTTTTTACCATAAATTGTGTCCCCTTTCACATAACAAATACATTGTTTTGCTTTGTGTGCCAATTTGTACATTTTTTTGTGTGTTTCTCACTTCTTTTAGCTTTGGAATGAGTGAAAACTACTTTGTCTTCGTTGAAACGCCGGTGAAAATCAACCTGTTGAAGTTCTTGAGTGCCTGGAGCATCCGAGGATCAAACTACATGGACTGTTTTGAATCGGATGAGGAGAAGGGTGTATGTTTTACTTCACTTCTTCATCAGAAAATGTAATTAATTTCACTGGCTATGTTCCTTGAGTGAACAGCCCTGCACAGTTTAGCTTCAGCCTTCATGAAACACAGATTAAAATACCCCTCGCTCAGTGCAGTCACATTATTCGCTGATGTTTGAAGTGTTTAAGATAAGTTTATTCTTATGATCTTTCCAGACCTGGATCCACATCGCCAGGAAGCACCCTGGTGAATATATCGATTACAAGTTTCGGACCTCTGCTATGGGCCTCTTCCATCACATCAACTGCTACGAGGACTCTGGCTTCATTGTATTTGACTTGTGTGGCTGGAAAGGGTGAGACAAATAAAACCACTCTTTCCTTTTTAACATGGTGAGATAAAATGGCAAAATATTATCAGAAAAGCCTGGTAATTACTTTAATTTGCTATTGATGATGCATTGCCATGGTTACTAGTCGAACAGAGCGACTTGTACAACTAATCAAATTACTGTAGGTATTGTTCTTCTTTTTTTAATTAATAATAGTTGTTTTGTTTTCATTTTTTTAAATATACAGATATCGCGAGAAACTAAATAAAGCTCCTAAGATTTTATCATTGATATCAATATCTTGAATGGACAAGAGACCACTACCACCACATACATATCCTGATATTGTTAATTACCTTGTTTTTGGAATAAGCGCTTACATATTGCAGCAATTCAAAAGCATCAAATCCCTCATAGACCTACAAACTTGTTAATGGTGAGAGCTCAAGCATCATTGCCAAGGTAATTGTTTAATACATACCAAGTATAAATATGTAGAGTTGTATAACTAAATATTTGTAGTTATTAAATACTACTTATAAGTATATTTATCTGACAAGATACATAACAAAACCAAGAGCTACTCCTAGTGGAAACTAAGACTACAAACAAAATGGCCACTGGCCTCCTCCTGCCCTATATAACACCTACAGGCTTTCTTCTGCTTTCTTTTTTATTATGCATCCCAATCCCGCACTATACACACAAGTATGCAAAATGACATTTAGTGTGTCCCAAACCTTAGTATTAATAACAAAGTATCTCAACGTCCCTGGATGGTTAGCTATTTCCGGTTAGATTTGTTTTTTTTTTTTTTAATTAATCAACTTTATTGAAGAATGACATTACATAAACAGCATATACATACAACCAAAAGAAAAAAAGAAAACAAATACAAAAAGAAGTCAAACACAATCTGAGTGCAGTTTGAAGGACCCTACCCGACTGATATCACCCACAATCCTCCGTAAGATGAACATGCGAGATATGAATACAAGCCTTATTTCAAACGTTTCAATCATTTCTGATGTCTTTGTCAGTGTAAAATATATATCTGAATTATTTTAATCATTGAGGAACATGAACAATAGACAGTTTCTTTCTAGTTAATTTAAGCAAAAATGAAATAGTAAATAAATATTCATTTTAAATGCAAGACAACAGGAAAATAAACATATCAAATAACTTGAAAATCTGGCAAGATGATGTCAAGCTTGTAACTGGGCAACCAAACCCTCGATAGATACACTCTTAAAAAAAGGTTCTTCACTGGTTCTTTTTGGGTTTGAGGGGGCTTTATGCCACTTTTTCGCTTTGAAGAACCTGTTAAGCTCTTTTGGGCTCCTCACTGGTTCTTTGTGGCTTTTGAAGTACTGTTAAAGCACTTTTATGCAGATGCTCGTCATAAATACCATGCTAAAGTTGATTTATTTAATACATTTGATGGTTGGTTCTAAATATCACTTTTGGACATTTGTTCTAATTGGTTTTAAATAGCACTTTAGTAGATAAGTGTTAAATGGCACCAAAAAGGTTCCCCTATGATAACAAGCCAGAATCAGATTTGGTTCTACATAGAACCGAGTGTAGTGCCCCAGAACCTGTGCACTTTTCCTCTGGAAACTCTAAAGTATCTACGTTTCCTCCACAAAAAACTTCCTACTTTATGGTTAAGTGCCTGAATCTGGACACAGCTCAAATTAGAATCATGGCTTTTCATTTAGAATACAGGTTTTTTTTGTCTCACACATGTCCACAAAAATGTCAACAAAAAAAAAAAACATAAATTGCGGTATTCACATCAACAGATGGCAGCCAAAATGAGTATTCAGCATTGAGTTGCTCAGCATTGGCACCTATGTTTGGTAATCAAAAAATCCTTGTTTCGGCTCCCATTAGACAAACATAAAAGATGCTGAACAGTGCCGCCAACCGCAGGGAGGAACGGCAAAGACCCTGGTTTATTGTGTCCATGTTACAACGCTGTAAACAGTGTTTTCAAATTGGCAGAAAGAACAAGTCTTGAGAGAAAATTAGAAGTTAACAAGTTGTTTTTGACACTATTAAAAAGTATTTAGCTTCTCTTTAGGTATGGGTCTCTAGCAGAGATCATGTGTTCATTCATTCAAATGTGAGTCGTTTTGAAAAAAAGCGTCTGCTAAATGAGTAAATGTAAGATCTTTGAATAGAATCAAATCAGATGTGGATTGAAAATGTTTGAAACTTTTAAACTGTACAGGCTGCAGAATTTGAATTTCTGACTATTCAGAAATATGTGGATTTTACAAAGATGCTTTTATTCATTGCTACTTTTGGAATTGAATATGTCTCAACCTTAAATGTTAAATAATATATATATATATATTATCTTTTCAGATTTGAATTTGTGTATAACTATCTGTGGCTGGCAAATCTACGTGCCAACTGGGACGAGGTCAAGAGGAACGCCATGATTGCCCCTCAACCAGAAGTCAGGAGATATGTCCTCCCCCTTGATCCATTCAGGGTGAATATTACACCTATTAAACGCTTGTGATCCAGCTTTTTAATTTATATATATATAATAACAGGTCTCATATGCAACTTTTTCAAATATTACTTCAAAAAAATTAAGTAGGTTGCCTCGAATTTTAGTGTTTTAGTGCTTTGAAACCTTAAAGTTGAACAAATTAAATGAAAACTAAATTAATATTACAGTATGTGCATCCATTTTTTTAAGTAATTAATGTTATAATTTGTAAATGAATCATGAATATTCTGATATAACAATACATTTGATTTTTATTAAGTAATTTATTTAGGATTGTTAAGTTTTAAACACATTTCCTGGTTATAGATTTACTTCTTGAAGCGACCTTGAGCCTTTCATCTCCTTGTCCTTTTTTTCTTCTTCCTAAATATCCTTCTCCTTCTTTTTTCCTCTTTTGTTATGCTCTTTACTTCTTTTTGTCCTCTTCCTATCTCAGGAGGAGCAGGGTAAGAATCTGGTTTCTCTGCCGTACACCACAGCGACGGCCACCATGCGAGCAGATGGAACAATCTGGCTCGAGCCTGAGGTGCTTTTCTCTGGCCCTCGACAAGGTACTTGACCAAAAACATTACGTTTTCTTTTTAAAATCTAGTTTTGAACTGATTTATTAATTTTGCTCTGAATTTTACTTTATTCAATTCTTTACGCAGAAATAGAAATACTTAAAGTGCTTTTGAATTTAAATGGATGTACTGCAGTTTGTCTATTTTTTATAATCTAAAGAATGATGGTGGTGTAGAAATGGTAGCTAGCTAGTGGTATGAGATAGCTATATAGCTATCTTATCTTAGGCCAATGGGTCCTTCCAAGTGTGATTGGTGGGTGTGGCTGGAACAGAAAATGTGGTGATGGTAGAAAAATGTTGGTGTGATGGGGACATTGATGAGAATTCATCTTCTGAAAATAAGCAACACACCTACAAACAGAAATTCAAAGGCTGTTACATATTTTACTCAGCTTGTTCACTAAAGCCACGTCACAAATCAAGAATAATAATTAAAAGCTTTGATCAGTTTGTAACCTCAAATCGGATCAATGCTCCTATGCTTGCTCTTAGTTTCATTCGCAGGAGAGGCAGAACCGCTCACAAAACAGAAACTGAATATTTTGGGGATCATGTCAGATATTACTTAATCATCATTTTTCTCTCTCAACATCAATGTTTATCTTTTGTTTTTCATCCCAAAGCTTTTGAGTTTCCTCAGATCAACTACAAGATGTGCAACAGCAAGAATTACACATATGCCTATGCCTTGGGCCTCAACCATTTCGTCCCTGACAGGGTATGAACCCATTTCGTACCCATACGCACACAGCGAGTATGGAATTATTCATAGTGTTTTTAATGTAATTCAGATCTGCAAGCTGAACGTGAAGACAAAGGAGACTTGGGTCTGGCAGGAACCAGACTCGTACCCTTCAGAGCCACTGTTTGTGCAGACACCCGACGCTGTGGATGAGGATGATGGTGAGAGAAGTTTCTTTATTTAAAATTTCCAGAGAGTGTGGTGGATATTATCTTCTGTTCCTTCTGGAGAGACAAAGTCCAGTCGTAGATGGTTGGTCATTCTCTTTCTTGTTTCCGCTGGGATCCCATGGTATCAAAGAAAAACACGGAGTTCACATATTCACCAGAGCTGCAGTTTTTTTTGCTCTTTTATACTTTTTGTACAGGGTAGGGGTGAGGGACATAGTTCTGGTTTACCCGTATATGGTGTGGTAGGAGGGATGGGTGCCAACTTTTGTTATCGTGAAACAGAAAGCTCTGTTACAGCTGTTAGACCTTAGAGGCGCTTTGGGTGGTCAAAAGCTGATGCAGACACTTAATGCTTTGGGTAGAGTTTATGACTTATTCAGATATTTGTATGTACTTTTACAAGAGTAAAGATTGGTTATTTGATCACATTGCCAAACATATTGTGCATTGTTTACCATTAGGAATACCATTGCACATGTGACAAAAAAAAATCTCTAGGAAGTGAGACATTGTGAGACATTACAAATCAGTATTAATCAGATTTTTCCCCCTTTAAATCATGGCTTAGTTACAAATAGTTACACTCTTAAAAATAAGAGTGTAAATTTCAAAGTCCATAAGTTTACCAGTAAAAACTGTATAAATGCTACAGATAAAAAATTGCATTTTCCAAAACTGGAAAAACTTCCAAAACTTACTTTTACAGAGTAAGATTGTAAATGTAACAGTTAAAATTGAATGAAAATACAGTTAATTGTTGTATTATCTCTAATAGAAAAGACATGATTTTAAATGTTCTAAAATGATCACATGGATTTAGACAGCTATAAACCTTAAAAACATGATAACAAATTGAAAAATTACAGTACAATCCCGTAAAACTATTAACTACTGGTTATAACCACAACTTATATGTAAAATGTACCATTGAATTTTTTTAATTACTGCTACTATTACAACACAAACATTTAAAACAGACTGTTCTGAGGTGTAAAAATTTGTAATACAGTGATTATTCCAATACAAACCTTAAAATTTCTTAAAATGTTAAGTTCTTAACCTTATAAAAAATGGTCATGAACTGTAAATTTTACAATTTAAATCTTTTTAAAACTTTATAACAACAACAAATTATTAATTCTACAGTAATAAACATTTTTAAAAATCTGTAAATTTACGGTATAACCAATAACAGTGCTACTGTATTATATTTGACTGAAAAATTCTGACAACCACAGCTGACAGAGGCACAGTTGTTGCCCCAAGGGGGCATTTTTTAAATTAAAATCACAGCAATAAAACCATCAAAAAGTGAACTCTCGAGTGTGGGCTGGTCCTGCTTCCCTTCCCTCAGAGGTGAAGGTCGATGATGCATGGTTTTCCTGGGCCCAAGGTGTTGATTCCCGAGGCGGAGAGGCCTGTCTCTGCAGGGAATCTTCCAGCCAATCGTGGACGGCTCAGTGAATCTAAGCCTGATGCTACTATACCATGCTTTCCATGCAACAACTTCACTCAGGAATCTTTCCTAGTATTCCACAGACAATTGTTGGTTTAATTTTAACAAAGTGAAAGTAACTGGGAATAGCAGCAACATAAAGTGTCATTGGCATTCTCTATTTCACACAATTAAATCATTTAAGTACACAGATGTCGACAACTTCTTGCAGTCAATCACTACATTCCTACTAACCTCATGTACCCTTCAGATTAGCTCAGTGCCTAGATCACTTCATGGATTGGGTCTCCAAAACAGAGTATACTAGAGACCTCTCAAGTCTTCTCATTTAGCAAGAATGGGGAAAAATTTCAATGAGCCTTCATGTAAACTTTGATTAAAGATGTAAGCAGAGATGTTGAAGCAGTTAAGAGTGACCTCATGTCAAAAACCCTATGGAATATCACTTATACATAAGGAAAATACCAACATAAAATAGGCATTTAGAGTATAATTTATATATTTTTAAATTATACCAGTTTTTGCTTCCCCTGAGCTTCTAATCCTTTATCTTCAATGCCTCAACTGAGAAATGGGATTCAAATTGATTGAAAATTCCCTGTCAATCTCAATTTTCACAGGTATACTGATGTCGATTGTGGTTGCTCCGGCTGCTCCGAGGGCTACTTACTGTCTGATCCTGAATGCTAAAGATCTTTCAGAGATCGCCCGAGCAGAGGTGGACATCATCACCCCTGTCACCTTCCATGGCATGTACAAACCATAAAAAATGCACAAAATATACACACTGACCCTCTGATTCCTGCAGAATTTATGAAGTCACTGTAGACACTGTAACCACCTTAACTTGCTGTATGTTTTGAACAATAAAAAAAAATTATTAATAATATTATACACGGCTGGTTTCCTGTGTTTTTTTTATATTTTCTTAATTTTCATTTCAAATGCAAAAATAAAATGTTACTCTTTATTTACAGTATCTTTATAAATTTAAAGTTATTTCATAACATTAAGTATTGGACAAAAGAATTTAATCGCTTATTTGAAACTAGCTTTCAAGCAACTTTTGTTGCCAGGTCTCTGAGTCAGTCTAGCAGACATGCTAACTAAAATCAACTATTTGCAGATATAAAAAAAAACAGCATTACCGTAATATATGCAAACTATGAATTTCAGCTGAAATTGGTTAGTTTTTGCCAAATAAATTACAAATAAACCATACGTTTAGAACCGTTTTAAGCTTTGAGGTGATGGCAAATACTGCTATATTACTCTTTAGAGGGGTCTGATTGCAGCCTGTGGTTAAGAGACGGATGTGATCGTGGATCAATTTAATCATTGGTGGGAAAATTGCAGTGACATTATTAAATGACGAGACAATAGAAGAAATTTACAGCTATTTTTGAAGTATGCATATATTTAAGTATTTATGGTGCCTAACAATTACAGTGAAGGCTGAAGATTAAAGATATAAGATGTTGACTATAATACCAGGAATAAAGAGAAGTACAGACATAGTACAGAGGCTGCTAAGTTAGTAAAGGTTTGCCCTTGGTATGCTGTACTGTACCCGGAGAAGCCGCTTGACCAACAAGACTCACTTGTCCAGTAAGAATCCCTTGACTAATAATCTTGGTCACTTCATCAATAAGAATCACTTGACCTTCATCAATAAGAATCACTTGACCAATAAGTCAGTTGATCAATGTCACTTGACCATTAACTCATCACTTGACTAATAATCTTGAAGAGTCACTTGACCAATAAGACTCACTTGTCTAATAACATTAATCACTTGACTAATAACTCACTTGACCAATAAGTCAATTGACCAATAAGAGTCACGTGTCCAGTAAGTCACTTGGCTAATAATCTAGAAGTCACTTGACTAATAAGACTCACTTGACCAATAAGTCTCACTTGTGCAGTAAGTCACTTGGCCAATAATCTTGAAGAGTCACTTCACCAATAAAAATCACAAGACCAATAGTCAATTGACCAATAAGACTCACTTGACTAATAATAATGAAGAGTGACTTGACCAATAAGACTCACTTGACTAATAATACTGAAGAGTGACTTGACTAATAAGACTCACTTGACCAATAAGAGTCGCTTGACCAGTAAGAGTCACTTGTCTGGTAAGAGTCACTTGACTAATAATCTTGAAGAGTCACTTCACCAATAAGAATCACTTGACAAATAAGTCACTTGACCAATGTCACTTGACTAGTAGTCTTAGTCCCTTGACCAATAGTCTTGAAGAGTCACTTGACCACTAAAAGTCATTTGACCAATAATTCACTTGACCAATAATCTTGAAGTGGCGTGTAAGGATTGGGTGTGGACCAGTCGATCCGCGCACCCCCCTTTTATAGCAGCACAGAATCTTGTTCATCTTTTAAAACCTTAGATACAAGAGATACAGGTTTGCAGAGTATAAGAGGTAATGATGAAATTAAATAATGATATAATATTTCACCACTAGAGGTCCCTTCATGTTCAAAACCAACAGAAACAGAAATTGAAATCCTTCTTACCATTCAATTTCAAACCTGCTTATTTCCTTTTGGGGTCACAGGGGTCTGCCGCTGCCTATTTCCAGCACACATTGGGCGAGAGGGGGTACACTCTGGACAGGTTGCCAGTCCATCACAGGGCAACATTCACTCACACATTTACACCTAAGGGGAATTTAGATTATTCAACCTAACTGCATGTTTTGGGGATTGTGGGGAAACTGGAGTACCCGGAGGAAACCCATGCAAGAACATGCAAACTCCTTCCAGGAAGGTCACCAGCGAGCCTTGAACCGACAACCTTCTAACTGGAAGGCCACTGCGCCACTGTGCGCCCCCTTCTTACCTTAAAAGTCAAAATATATTATCCATTTGCAGCTTCACTTAAACAATAGTACAGATGTCAGAAAATAACTTCTTAACTTTTTACATATTAGTAAAATGTCTACATAGAAAATACAGCACAAGTTTGAAGTATTAGACCTTTATTATGCTACACATCAGCAGTCAGTGTTTAGCTATAATTATATATTTTTTTTAAATAAATAAAATAAACTTTATATCCATTTCAATAAATGACAGATACGTTACATAGCTTATAAACAAAAGAAACATTAGATTTGACACTTAGACACATTTACACTTAAACATTTATTACTTTGAACTCCTTTTGCTGACAAGAGAACTAGTAGAACTTTTACTATTCTGTTAAGAATAGGAACATTTAACTATTTTAGATGCCTGGGATAGCTCTAAAAAATAAAATGTTATTCAAGAGACAAGTTCCAAATGAATAATTTATCTTCAGAGCTTTGAATTCAAACACTCATGTCATTTCTTCACAATTTCAGATCAAAAAAGAAGTGGAAACATTTCTGAATCAGTGAAGTGGCTCAACAGAACCCAATTTTATCATAGGATCTCAGACATGGGCTGTGTCCAAAATGGACTACAACATAGTACTACATTTAGGATCAAAATAAACTTTATGAATGTTAGAAAAGTATCTGCTATTAAGTGTAATTGAGTTGAGATCAGAACTACAGCATTCTGTCCTCGTCTGTCAATTCAGTCTCAATCAGAATTTCTCAATCAAAGTCTTCTTTGCTGGCCTAAACATTTTCAGAAGCACTAATCAATATCAACAATCTAAATACTACAAGTGTTCAAATATTTTTTCAAAAAGTATTATTTTCTGAATTTCTTTCTTGGCTTCACTGCTTCAATTTTGCCGTCCTCTGGTTGGTTGATAATCATTACCGCCAAATCTCCCAGCATTTCTGCTGATCTGCAAGTTTTAATGCGCTTGAGTTTACGCATTTGATAAATGTATTAGTTTTACATTTTGTGGAGAGTGTTGCATGTCTCCACTGCATGTGTCTCTCAAGCTCTGATCTGCTATGAAGATAACATAATCATAGAATCCTATAATTGCATCCCTGTTGAGCATGATGTATTTTATTTACAT
The DNA here is from genome assembly GCA_007224835.1 of Danionella cerebrum. Taxonomy (NCBI): domain Eukaryota; kingdom Metazoa; phylum Chordata; class Actinopteri; order Cypriniformes; family Danionidae; genus Danionella; species Danionella cerebrum. Next base: position 138,208 of record SRMA01027358.1, read on the forward strand.
CTTTTTTGTTTTTGCCATGTTTTCAGATGCATTTCGATTTCCCGGCAATGCAGATTTGACTTTTTGTCACTATAGCTGTGTGAACTCTGACATGAACACTTCATTCAGCCCATGGTGGTCTGTCTTTGCTGGCCTCAACATTTTCAGAAGCACTGATCGAAGTTAGAGGTTTTTTTTTCTTCTTTTTCTCTTAATTTCTTACATATGGCTTCACTGCTTCCAGTAGGCGTCTGATTAGTAAATCATTTTAACTGTCATGTGATGTTATCTGCCTGGGGCCTTCAGTGACAGAATAGATGGCCTCACATGCATTTTTTTAAATAAATCACATTTTCTGTGTTCTAAAGGCCTAGCAGCAGGTGTAGGAAAATGTCAGCATTTCTCCATCTCCTGATTGGTTGGCAAATTTTAATACATTTGAGTTTATACATTTGATGAATTCATTTAACATCTAAATTGGTTGAGTAGACATGGAATTGCTGCGTTTAGCAAGATTTTCGTACTTTCTGAACTTTTAACTGATTTTAACTTAACAAGCAAGAGAGCTGCAATGTTCAGCCAACACTGCATGGGTCTCTGGAGCTCTGATCTGCTGATAGAAGATAACAGAATCATTGAAATCCATAACAGCATGCCTGGTGACTGATGTATTTTATTTACATCTTTTTTGTTTTTGTCATGTTATTAGATGCTTGTTGATTCTGAAGGTAAGTGTGACAGTCAGGTTGTGTAACAATAGGTTTTGCACTGTTTGTAACTATAACATGACCCTAGTGGTGTCCCCATCTCAATTTTAGTCAAACCAGGAACATGACACAAGATGGGAAGTCCATACTTAAGGTCAAAAATATCTAACTTCTTTCTCAGACTGAAAAAAATACATGCAAAATACCATGTTCGGTGACCTGATGTGATGTAATGAAATATTTTTTTTTAAATAAACCTGAAACCTGCATGTATTGAACTACAGAGGTTGGAAAGATCTTGTTAATCTCCCTAGGGAGAGATAATTTTTTGAGCCATCCCTGATTGAATTTGATGAATCAACACTAAAAATGTTGCTTTTCAAAGTCCCAGGGGTAAAAGCTTGAGGTATTGGGATCGGCTCCAAATAGCATCTCTGCAACACTTTGCTGTACCGAATCGGACGAGCTTGAGGAAACCATTTTACTCAACTCTGAACAAAAAGAGTCGATTTCAACCAGATCGTCCTTTTTCAGAAGTTTTCTCTCACAATCTGGTACATCTTCATCATTTAGACTCATGTTAACTGAGTTGACGCTGCTTGTATTGAAATCAAAGATCATGTTTTTCACTGGATCAAATGCCTCTGTGTCTGGGAAACTCATTTCCGATGTGCAGTTGGATATTTCAGATCCATTCGAGTACACTGAGCTAGGTTTAGAGTCCTCTCCACAGGATCCATCTTGAGTGGTTTCTTCACTACTTCCCAAATCTTTACTTGATGGACAGAAACCAAAGGCGTAACAGTCTTCATGTTCAGACCCACTCAGGATTTCACAGGATGAGTTATCACCACATGTTTCCTTCTCCTCAACATTATCTAAGCCAACTTGAGAGCTGAAGATTTGTGACTTTGTCACATAACCAGACTCGCCGTGTTCTGTTTCTGAGTCAAATATCCCAGTATCGACTGATTCAGGGCTGAAAGGATCAATGAGGTGTATCTCAGACTCATTATTCTTGCTGCCCACCAATCCTGGAGTCCGAAGATCAATGCTGCATTTGTTTACTTTGATACGTTCTGGACTGAATAAGCCTGGAGTGCCAACTTCATGAAAACCAGAATCTAATCTTGGAGCGTCATGAATAAAATACGTTGGTTTGGTTTTGGATTGAGATGCACATTCACTAGATAAGGGACTAAACGGGTCGAAATCCAGCAGCTCATATTTAGCCACATCCGAGAATTCAGCTGAACCGTTCAGATAGTCCTGCTTTGAGCTAAAGAAGTCAGGGAGGAGCTGCTCTTCAGTACAAATTTCTTCATCGCCAAGCGGACAAAAGAGATTTTGAACTGCTTCAGATCTATTCTGACTTGATTCCCATTCATTAATCAACTCTGAATCGTTGCATCCAAGAGAATGAATCAGTAAATCTGAAGAATCAGATCCTGCTGTTTCATTAACTATCAAAAAATCATTGTTAGTCTTGGATTCTTGTTCATTCAAGGAATCGTTTGCAGACCCATTGGTGTAATCAAGCAGACAAAACAGATCAGTAGATTTTGAGGCATCAATCTGGTCCAATGTATTAGAGATGGCTTCTGTTCCAGTGAGATTGGATTTGGCGTCATCGACCCACTTTGAATCACTGAACGTAATCGAAGGCAAATGAACATCTGAATCAAAGTTCAGAGTCGGATGATCTGTTTTGCTCATGATTTCTTGTTTGTCTATGCAAAGCTCCTCCTTCACTGATTCATTTTTATCACCAGTTAGACAAATCCGCTCGAGATCTTGTGAAGCCTGTTCTGATGAATCAGAAATTGGGTTTGATTTTAATGCATCGTTTGATTCTGATTCGTCCGAATCACTGATTATAACAGCCGGAATTTGTAATTCTGCTCTCTCAGACTCTACCAGTTCATTACAACTGGGACAATCATCATTTTCTACATCAACATGATCAAAACTGCTGCTAATCTGGTAGTGGTTTTCAGGTTCATCATGTTTTGAACTGTGAGATTCCCAACTGCCTGATTTATCGAATTCAGGACTCACAGTTGCATCCTGAAACTGTTCATTAGACTCTTCTTTCTTCAAATCATCAGCATCAAGACAAACAGGGCCGTGATTGTTTAGTTCAGGGCTCCCTGGATCTAATCTCACAGTGAAAAAGTACATATCTCCATATTTGTAGTCATACACATCTAAAGATTGCATGGAAGGCAAATCAGAGGTATTGCTATTCAAATCATGCATCGGCTCACAGTCGGAACTGGAACGATCAGCTTCATCCTCCGGGGAGACAGTACTTTCAAGTTCCTTTGCTGTTGGAATTGATGAATGATGTTCAAAGATCTTCTGAATATCATTAAAGCTTGAGATCTGCTCAGGATCACATGGACTTAAAGGAAAGCCTGTGTAGGATCCAGCAATGATGCTCTGTATGCCTTGGAATGAATTCACTCTTCTACTAGAATCACCGTGAGCATCAATCCCATCATCCTCCTCTTCAGCTCCAAGGAACAAACAGGATCCAGCTTCGAAGGAATTAAACACTGTAGAACTGTGGCTTGAACCAGATTCATACATGCAATCCTCACCAGATTCAGGTTTTATGGCTTCTTTAGACAAATCATTGTTTTGTTCTTGTTTGCCGCTAGAGATAATATCAGTATGGGCAGCACTGTGTGATTTAAGACTTATGGTTTTAAGGTCTTCCATGGACTGTTGGAAATCTGCAACAAGAGGCTTGTTGATGCGAGCATTGAATGTACCGTAGTCTTTTCCAGCAGATTGGAGAGGGAGGTGCGTGCTGTCTGCAAAACCATTTTCTACAGAGATAAAGCTGTCGTGACAAGAATCTTCCTCTGATGTGTTGGCCAAAAGGCAGTCTGGTGCAAAGGGATCTGTGCCTTTAAACGGGTCACTTGGCAGTTGCTCTGAGAAAGAAATAATATTAGAAAATATCAGAACTACATAGGCATACGTCGTTCTCAACCAGGGGATGCTCCTTGAAGCACCAAGAAACTTAACACTCAAAAGTTGTTCATTTTCCAACTCCTTCAGAGTAAACAAGCTGTGTTGCAAACTATTAAATAAGTCTTCAATATTCACGAAGGTGCTAATTGCATGTAATTTAGCCGGTTCTTGCATTTTGGTCTATTTGATTGAAGCCATGATTGGTGAACAAGTGCAGTATAGCTTTCCACTTATCCTCACCAAGCCAACTGTGGATGCAGAGTGATAAATTAACGTATCCTTATCAAAGAATTTGTGCCCAACAGAACAACCAAAGTTGAGACGTTTTAATAGCTATTACCATCTACAGTCTGGTTCTCTCTGCTTAAGAAACTCCAGTTTCTAGTTTTTTTATCTTTACTGCTGCTCTTACTGATTCCCTGTTGTTTTAGTTTGTTTTCTAGATGGCGGCTGGTGATCAGAGGGGATCTCCATAACTCAGGGGGCCAGTTGGAAACAAAGAGCCTTAGGTTTATCTAGCTTGATTCCCCCTGTAAGGTGATTACCACATTGAGCAATTTCTTTGGATGTAATAGTAGCTCCCCATGTGAATTAGAATTTGTAGTGTGGGCTTTTCCTCTGAAAGCTCTGGTTTTTCCGCGTGTCTAAATAATTTTATTTTTATTAAACTTTTTACATTTATTTTATTCAAATGACAACAACACAGTCGTTATTAGACTCCAAATGTTAGTTGAATACTGTTTAATTATATTCTAAATTTAAAACTTAAACTTGAAAACAAAAAAATGAAACTTGTATTTTTACATGGCCATTCTGTCCCACAAAACATGCTAGTAGTAGAGCTTATCTATATTTGGCTCATCCTTCTGTGAAGCTGCTTTAAGCATCTGCATAAAAGCGGTATATACAAACATTTGACGTGACTAGAATAACTTCTAGTAATAGAAAAACTTAAACCAATGGAAAAAGAAAAGTTTTGAATCTGCTGAGGTCATGTTAACGCACCAATACGCAATGATTATTACACCGAAATTAAAATATCTTGGCAGGGGTCTGCCACTTCTGGTTATGTTTATTCTGTCTCTAGTGTCTAGTCCAGGTCTATTGCTCCTTGTGTCAGTTTTATGTCACTTCTTGTCTAGTTTATTCCTATTTTGTTGCTTTTGATGCTGTCATTATCTCATTGTGCTCTGATATTGTTCTAGGCCAATTATTTTGTTTCTTAATTTCACTGCTGATGCTGCTTTTTGTCCTGAAGTGTCATTATTTGCCTGGTTTAGGTTACAGTTTTCAATAATTAGTTATTTAGTTTGTTTTTTTTTTGGTTCTGGTATTCATATTTGCTTAGTCTTTTAAAAAAAATTCGGTCTTTACAATATCATCTTTAAAATATCTAAGACTCATAGTTTAGCTCACAATACGATACATATCACAATGTTATAACCGTGATAATATATACATCACAATATTTACACCAATTTTTAAAACTATTTATTTAACCATCATTGTAAAGAAATAATTAAAAAAAGATATGACACCACAAAGCTAAGAAGGCAAGAAGTTTATTTGATTTGTATTAGAGCATTTAATATTCTCCATCCACTAGGGGGCAGTGCCAACATTTGCAATAAGTCATCTCATTTACTCTAAGTGGTGGTGAAAGCCCGTTTTATATTTTTCATTTAAAATGTGATTAAAGGATGCTTGTCTCTTAGTGAATATTAAATAAAAAAGACATGATAAAGAAGTTTCAGAAGTGACTAGAATCACAATCACTCCAAAGTGCAAATACTTCAGCTCCTAGACAATGTCTCCCAGTAGCTCCATGATACGTGTGGTGACAATTTTGTCTAGCGATATATTGTTCCACAATATATTGTCCCACCCCTAGAACCTAACCATGTGCACCTAGATTGTAATTTTTAGATAATTTTAGTAAAAAAATATCACAGATTAAAGAAAATTTTAAAAAACAGTCACCAACCTGTCACATCAACTTCTGGGAAATCATCATCACCAAATACGTCACCTGAAAGGGGTGAAACAATACAAGGCAGTTACATGGAACTATTCAATCCAAACACATCCCTGGCTTGAGAATCACTTACCACCAGTAAAGGGGTTGGGATGGAAGAAATCAAACTGTTTCACTGGTGCCTGACAGGGTTGAATGATCTCAAACTCTTCCTTCTCTATGTCCAAAGAATCTGACTGTGGAGAGACCGAAAAAAGCCTTAGTCTTCTTCTACTGAACTTTTGTTCATTGCTAAACTGTTGTGACAGCCATGCTTTACACTTATTTCAAAACTTGTATATTCAAGTTTTTGTAGAGCTATACTTTCAAAAGTGATGATGTTTGAGATACTGGAGTTTACATTGCATTGTAAACATGAAACTTAAATAATATAAAAGCTCCACAATTACTTTCTGATGTCCCTGTCATGACTGGAAGTAGAGAAAAAGGTGGCGTTTATTTAAACTCAGGTTTATTTACAATATTTTTTGTGTGCTACCAATCAATAAAGTTCCGGAACCCTTAAAAGTCCCTGCGCCCCCCAGTGTATTTGCCAGTCACTGTGTCTGTTTTGAAATCAAAATGAATTATTCAACATTAAATGTGAGAAAATGCACAACTGTCTTTCAGTTGATTTTACGAAACCCAAATCTGTGCTATCAGTGTCATCTAGTGGTGAAAAGAAGTTATAACCCTAAGAAGTACAACATCTGTGATATGGCCCTCAAATTTAAAAATGTTTTTAAACCCTTTTCCACACTGCAGACTAGGGGATGGCATAAACATTCAAACTGGATAGTAATTAACCCAAAGAAGAATATTTAAAAAAAGCTGTCCTTCCATTCTTCATTAATTACGTCACAAGGTTTATGTTTCCAATGACTCTATTCTGAGACATTACTTGTAGGAATGTTACGGTATGTTTCAGACTTTTCAGATTTGAACTCTTGGTGCTGTTCTTGCACCCATCTTGTAGCTGTTTAACTCATACTGTGTTCAAACTATAGAGGCGTGTACATGCCATCTAATCAATAATTGATTTTATTGTGATGGCATTGAGTTTTTATTGATTAGTTGCTGCAACTCCACAGCCACCCAATGGAAACAAGTTTAAAAGTGTTAGTTGGTGACATGTTTCGCCCCGCCTTGTTTCTGATGTCTTCACTTTCATTTCCAGTCACACACACCTGTTGAATAAAAAGGGACACAGATACTTCTACACTACCCCCAAAGATACCCTGAAGATGCTCAGGGCAGTAAATAATGATAGAAACATGTCAGTGTCGACTGTTGCTGGCCACCATTTCATCTCTTTATCAAAACATATGATCTTGCTCTATGAATACTGTTGACCAATCAGAGCAGGGAATGATTCATAGCAACTGAATAAATAAAATAAATAAATATTATTAGCTTATATATTATAAGTGTTTTTTTTAAGTATAATAATGTTATTTATTGAAGTTTTAATCCTATCTCTGCTTGAATATGGAGTAAATTGGGTTGCTAAGGTGTGTTCAATTAGGTTTGAAACTCAATTCTGTGACTGGTATTCTTTGATTCCTTGGTTGGATTCATCCAAAATATTATTTACTGTGTATTTGTGTGTTCTACCTGTGGAGTGGTTGATCTGAACAGAACGTCCTCTTCTTTGACTTCAGTCAGAGTAATCTCAGTGAAAGATGATGATCCACTGCTCTTCTGCCATCAATAACAAATTCCAAGTTAGATACACTATGCATCATGTCATTAATCTTCTCCCTGATGCTGATCATGTTGTTGTGTGGAGTTTAAAGAGGTTATCACAGTCTAGAGAACATCTGAGGTGTGTTTGCAAAAATACAATTTTTTCAGTGTTAACAAAATCAATGAATGCCATGAGGGTTTTTGTGTTAACTTTGTCAAATATTCTTTCAATTCTATGAAACACTACACATGATTATATTACCAAGTTCTCCATTGAGTGTTGCATTTTGTTGTCTTCTCTGGTCATTTCATGCTCATCACGGTCCTCTTCCTCCTCTTTCAGCGTAATGTTTTCATCATGGATATCATAATTTTTTCCCACATCATCCATTTCTTCAACAAACTCCTCATTCTGAGCTTCTTTGATCTCATTTTCTTCTGTTATGAGACCCGAGACCAGCTCACTCAGCTTCTTTTTAACCTAGAGTTAAAAGCATGGGGATATTTACCTTGAAAAGAATGTAATATCAGAATAACATTATAGATAACAGTACATCAGAATATAAACCCTCAGCATACTGTATAGAAAAATCTAAAGGATCATTCATCTAAACAATTTTTAAATACGGGGCTAACCTTCCAGAATCTTAAACAAGTTGACTTGGCAGACAGGCAAATTACCACATTTCCATAGGATTTTAGGCAAAACGATCTAAAACCTACAGTCAAGAATTATAGCCTTATTAACTTTGACCTTAAGGTGGCGCTGTTGCCAGCTTTATTGAGGGTCAACATTGCGCATTGATGACTCACACAGATGTTTAAGCCCAATTTGTAAATAGTTGTAGGATTCCAACCTACATTATTACAGTGGACGAGCAATTTAACTGAGAACGGCAAAATTAGTATCTGTGTTCTCGCTATAGTCCAGGAAAAAAAACAATCAATAACAGATTTTTAACTGTAGCATTTTTATAAATTTGTTCATAAAATAATTTTTTTACCAAAAAACAAAAAAGGCCAGACTCAGCATGATTGTTTGAACAAGTTGAGACCAACATTTGCTGGCCCCTAGGGGGCGCTGTGCTGAAACTTGCCGGGCACCCTCAGATCATGGTTTTTATGACATCCACCAAGTTTGGTGATGATACACAAAAGCATTACTGAGATATAGCCTTATGAGTAATTTGCCGAGTGTTACATAATAATTGTTCAGGCCCCGTTCGTAATTGATTTGAAAAAAAAAAACCTTGAATTCCATATTGTATTGTCATCATGGTCAGAGAGTGATCTGGAACAAATTTGGGGGAAATAAAAAAAAAATGATTGAGAAGGCATTTGCAAAAGTAGGGTTTGAATATACCGGTAATTAAAAATGGCGGCTAGTTGGCATAATGTGCAATGACATCATATAGTGATCCATCACAGCCAAGAACCAAAACAATACAAAAAGAACCAGTATGGTGTAGATGAATAAAAAAAAAAATGGTGAAACTCAACACTTTACTACATAACCATAGAACACAACGATAAAAACATTTTTTTAACCTGTGAAAAAATATCTAAGACCTAAAACAGCTAATTTAATTATACGTAAGACATTTTAAGGTATAAAATTTTAGCCTTTTAACCCCCTCCAGAAACCCTGTTATAACTATGTGTACAATATTAAATGCATTAGATCTTTGGAGTGACCTGTATGATCTCCTGGAAGACGTCTTGGAGTGGCGAGATTTGAGCTTGCAGAGATTCCACATACGCTTTAGCATCAATCACATCTCTCTGGAGATTCAGCAGCTCTTCAGCAGCCACACACAGTTCAGAGTCACACTGAAGCAGGCTCTTCTCCAGCTCTTCCTCCTCCTCCTGGAGAGTCTGAAGCTGAATGCATACAGAGACTCAGAGTTCAGACTCAGACTACCAAAGAAAAGTTCACGGAAATCTTCTTTCTAAAATAGTCAGGGTGTTAAACATAATGGACACTTTTTTAAAATGTGTTTTTGGAGCATTTTTGCCCTTTTTAATAATTTGGACAGTATGTCAACAGGAAGTGCCGACAATATATAACAGAAAGGACTGTAACTTTCTCCTCATCTTTGAGAGACTAAATCACAAGACTTTGAATCATCTTCAGTTTAAAGGGTAAAAAGTATAAGCCAACATCATTGAGACCCACTTCTTTGTAAAAGGTGAGACTTTTGTAGCAGGATTTTTACCATTATTAACATGTGTCTCAGTCTTGCATCAGATCATCCAATCACAGAACAGAATTTGTTTCATAAAGATAAAATTAAGTTAATTACTACTCATTTGTGTTTATGTTGAACACTTTTTTGTACTTTGAATACAGATGGCTGATATCCTGAAGGTATAGTAAACATAAATAAGCTAAATGGCTGCTTTGGCCGTTGTGTGGTGGTCCACACAGTCAACTTATGCTTAGTACATTTTCTACCCCTTACTTCACCTCCATTTACCATGTTCATGTGAGTTGAAGGGGTGTCCCAATCCTCTGTTGAAAAAATGGGAAAGGCTAAGATCGGAAGTGTGTGACCCAAATTTCAAACATGACCACAAAATTACAAAAAACATTGGATTATGTTAGATTTAATATGACCTGTTCATATTTAGGTCAACAAAAGTGAGATGCACCCTTATTAGCATTATAACATTACTGAAAATACTCGCAAAATTGCATGTCAAATGTAACATTTCTACCAGGAATTGTTAGAACCAGAACCATTTGGCTGCTGTTTATGGCTTTGTAGCCGTGTCCTGGTTCATAAGGGTATGTGTTTAGCCATTACTCCAGTCCTCAGTTTCAAGGCCTGAAGGGTAGACACAGTGCTAAGGGGAAGGGGTGAGTGAGAGAAATGGAACACAGCCTTCAGATGTAAAAATTTGTTGTAAGGTTTTCTAAATTAATATTTAGAAAAGAACGTCGTGTCTATGTAGTGAATGTTATTATTGCACTATTAACAGTAGCCATGTTTTTACCTAACAAAGCAAATTAAATTCATATCCGTTTTAATGTTTATCATGCACTTTTCCAACAGCAATGGATTGCAGCAATTGTTAACGTTTTGATTCTGGATATTTTTGCCGTTAACATAAGTCGGTTTGAAATGTCACTCGGAAACCCACACCTCTGATTTCATTCTATTATCTGCTCAATGACAAGTTTAGACATCATTTTAACCGATCAGTTGTAAAATCAAAGCTTACCGCTTCTTTCTCATGGCTTTGTAGCTCCTGGATGATCCTTAGCTCCTCCTTCAGCTGCGCTTTTTTGTCCTGCAGCTCCTCCAGCTTCTCTTGAGTACTTCGGCACAAAGCATGGGTCGTCTGGAGAGCTGCCTCCTCTCTCTGCACCTCATTCTTGAGAGCCTACAATGAGACAGGTTACAATGTTGAAGGAAGGAGATTTAAACCTAAAGAAGACAGATCAGAGGTCAGATGAATCAGACTAAAAGACCCAGGTAGGCTTAAGTAATATGTTTTATCTAGCATTATCTAACATTGTCTGATTCGCATTAGTGTATATAACGTTAGTAGATGTGTTAGGAAAGGAGCACACAAAATTTGTTGGTATTTTACTAAAATAAATGAAATGACTCGAAGAAAGATTCCTTCCTTCCTTCATTCATTCATTCATTCATTCCTTCCTTCATTCCTTCTTTCATTCATTCATTCATTCCTTCCTTCCTTCCTTCCTTCCTTCATTCCTTCCTTCCTTCCTTCATTCATTCCTTCATTCATTCATTCCTTCCTTCATTCCTTCCTTCCTTCCTTCATTCATTCCTTCATTCCTTCCTTCCTTCATTCATTCATTCCTTCCTTCATTCCTTCATTCCTTCCTTCCTTCATTCATTCCTTCCTTCATTCCTTCCTTCCTTCCTTCATTCCTTCCTTCCTTCCTTCCTTCATTCATTCCTTCATTCCTTCCTTCCATCCTTCCTTCATTCATTCATTCCTTCATTCATTCATTCATTCATTCATTCATTCATTCCTTCCTTCATTCCTTCCTTCCTTCCTTCATTCCTTCATTCCTTCCTTCCTTCATTCCTTCCTTCCTTCATTCATTCCTTCCTTCCTTCATTCATTCCTTCCTTCATTCCTTCCTTCATTCATTCTTTCCTTCCTTCATTCATTCATTCATTCCTTCATTCCTTCCTTCCTTCCTTCATTCATTCATTCCTTCCTTCATTCATTCCTTCCATCCTTCCTTCATTCATTCATTCATTCCTTCATTCCTTCCTTCCTTCATTCATTCCTTCCTTCCTTCATTCATTCCTTCCTTCATTCCTTCCTTCATTCATTCTTTCCTTCCTTCATTCATTCATTTATTCCTTCATTCCTTCCTTCCTTCCTTCCTTCCTTCATTCTTTCATTCATTCCTTTATTCATTCATTCATTCCTTACTTTCTTCTTTCATTTATTCATTCATTTATTCATTCATTCCTTACTTCCTTCCTTCATTCATTCCTTCATTCCTTCCTTCCTTCATTCATTCCTTCCTTCCTTCCTTCCTTCATTCATTCCTTCCTTCTGTCCTTCCTTCATTCATTCATTCATTCCTTTATTCATTCATTCCGTACTTCCTTCATTCATTCATTCATTTATTCATTCATTCCTTACTTCCTTCTTTCATTCATTCATTCCTTAATTTTGCTGAACGAGACTCAAAAAAGAAGTCTGTAAAATGAATCTGATCTTCCCGTCACTAATCAACACGGGGACATGAGCTTGAACACATTTTAAATACTTTCCACATAATTCTCATAATTCTTGAATAAATCATTGATGTAAAGGTTTCCCACAATCCTTTGCACACCGAAGTTACAAGCAGGAAGACGGATGATTTATGCTCGTTAACTTTTAAAGGTTATGAATTTTCGCAAGCGATTACATATCATTTTTTTTTATAAAATAATGGTAACTTTAAGTGCCTCGTGATGTTTTAATGAAAACTGATTGTTTTGTGAACAGTTTTTACACGTGTAGATGACGTGCAGCATTGATTTTTATTCATCATACTCGAAAAAGAATTCAAATTAACAACAAATTAACACACTCATGCAAGCCCAGGCATCTATGCATTTAATACATTATAAAAATAAACAAACAGTAATGTCATTTCAGCATTCTTTCTTTGCAGCATTTTTTCACCCTGTCTGCAGCTTTTGCACATATATAAAATAATAATGCATTACCTTTATTTCATTTTCATCTGATGTGTTTTGGTCCTGGGCCTGAAGTTCTATATCCCTGAAACAACAATGGACCAAATCAAAGAAAGTGAAGATAAATGTGCATTCATCCGTTTAATTTAACTGCAAATAAATATGTAGAAAAGAACATCTTTTAAAGGAGTTTAACGCTAAATAAAATATTTTAAAAATCAGTTTACTTTCTGGAATTCTTCAAAGTATCTTATATTTATTACAAATGACCAAGAAATAGGCCTGGGTAAAGGGTGAACACGAAATTAAATTTATGTCACGGTGTCACGATGATGAATCACAGATCTAGATGCGCGCGCACCGTCATACACGGGTGCCTTGTATTATGAATATCCTGGTGATAAGAACATGATTTCAAATAATTATTCTTCTGTTTTACTTTAGTCAGTAAAAATGGTCATATCTAGAAGACTAATTACACATAATCCAGTACCTCTGAGCTGCGGGAGGGCGCGCACGAGCCGGCCGCAAGCAATCCAAAATAAAACGCATCATCTTCACACTCGACACGTCATCATCAGCAAGAACACGTCATCGATGCACAGCTCTCTCTTTCAAATTTCGATCATGATTAAAGTGCATGTGGTGATTTAAGAAGCGGGATGTAGCGGTTATCCTTGGGTCGCTCTCTCCTCTTCTTCCTTCACGACACCGGCTGCGGCAGTCACGTGATCACGGACAACCGGGATCGTGACTGCACGAGACTCGAGCAAAGCAGAACCCGAGTCATTGACGTTCAATGAGATAAAAAAGTGTTTTCCAACTGGACAGCTACATTTTAAACATTTAAAAAAAAACAATGTTTTAAAGCGTCTCGAATCTTCACCTCCTTTAACCCTGTTTTTACATTTTGCTAGAATAAATTAAATTTTAGAAAGTTATGGGTGGCAATGCTTGGTTTCATTTTTTAGTACAACCCTTTTTTGTTTATTACACAATAATACCATAATAATCCTGAATTTGTACAAAAAATAAAATTCCAAGTTACATAAAAATTGACAATTAACAGTTTTTATGATTTAAAAATAGAAAAATATAAACATAAAACACAAAAATTATGGCACATATTACCAATCTTATACTTTCAAAGGATTATCTCCAGTGCTCATTGGGCATGAAGAGGGAATACACCCTGGACAGGTCAGTAGTACATCACAGTCCCAGGGTTGCAATATATTAAATTTTTCTAAGGACAAAAAAAAAAATATATATATATTTTTTAATTATTATTAAAAATGTAAAACAAGACAAACCCCTATGGTTACAATTCGACTTTGAATCGGAAGACTGCAGGGTTGAGTCCCGCCAGAGTCCTAATATATTTATTGTCTTAGAAAAACAACTTTGTGGCTATAAAACTAAATAAAACCACGTGGTCTCTGGGCTTGTGGCCTAATGGATAAGACTTCGGATCAGAAAATTGCAGGTTTGAGTCTTGCCAGGGTTGTATTATATCAAGTGTTTTTGAAAAACAACTTTGCTGCTATAAAAATATCTTTTGTGATATTTTAAAGATAAAACCTCTCAGTCACAGTCCTTGTGGCCTAACGGATAAGGTGTCTGACTTTGGATCAGAAGATTACTGGTTCGAGTCCTGCCAGGGTCGTAATATCTTTTCTGTTTTTGAAAAACAACTTTGCTGCTATAAAATTATCTTTTGTGATATTTTCAAGATTTTACCA